>CM042088.1:36395663-36855663 GCA_023512835.1 Taxillus chinensis | reverse complement strand
AATGCCACCATGATTGTGATTCCCCCCTCCGCCATATTGACTTGTCCCATTCCGTCTTTGATTTGTAGTACAGTACTTATTCAGAAAAGCTCATATTTTTTTGTATCTCTCTGCAATCTATATTTTGCTCATTCTCCTTCTGCACACGAGTACCAAAAACGGCCACTAGATATGCCTTGCCTTGCCACAAAGTAGTATTCTCTTTTTGCGATAGAATCTTAAATTTGGTCCGTGGCTAAAACTGTAATGCTGCCCCATACCTTTACTGGGTTTATTGCCGGCCTGAATGTCAGGAATTGTTACAGGTGGGTGAACTTATATAGCTAGCTGGATGTTAATATTAGTTATGTACTCTAATTTGTCACCTTTTAGAATATTAACGCGCACTCAACCCGTCAACTATAGGGTGAGACGGACAAAAGTCAACATGAATCATTGGGATTTAATGCCAGACAATCGGTAGTCAACTGGAGTCAATGGTTGTAGGTGAATTCTAGGGAGTCACTATCCATATTCGATGATTTTGTCGAGATGTGACATATCAGTGTCACTCTTATTTTCTTTCTTCTTGTGTGTGCGTGTGCCAACGTGATAGAAAGGCTGGATTTATTGAACTTTTGGTGAAAAGTGAACTAAGTAAAGCACCACTTGACTTGATGAGAGGTGCAGGAAATCCATCCTGAGCATAAGGGAGCATGGAATATTGTATGTCTTCCTTCCCAAAGAGAAATGGCGGGTGGATCCATTTCATCTTCCTGACAACATTGCTATTATTGACTTGTGCAACTTGGGTAGAGGGCGAAGCTCCTCAGAGATTCCCATCTCATTGATTGTACTTGGGGCTGGAAGAAAATTCTTCAGCTTGTGGGGGCAATACCATACACGTTAATTTGTATGGTATGACTACAGGCATGCTTCCTAGACTGTTGTGGCCATGTTTGGGGAAAGAGTTACCTGTAATAAGAATTATTTTAGATTGAGACATAAGCGCCTGCCCTTGAGAATCGACCCGTACTTAACCTCTTGCTATAGCACTGCGATATAAAGTTTAAGGCCTCACGTGTCAGCTCAACATGAATTAGTTCTTTTAAAACACGAGCACACTCCATCTTTACATCTTACGAGATTTTAGTTCCGTGTTTATGGTGGAATAGAGTTTAAATGGGTGTTATTTAGAATACCCAGAAAGTACGTGTTCTCTGAAATTTTTACCAGGTTTCTTTTATTATTTTCTTGTCAATACTTACGCGATTTATTTGATAACACGTGTGAGTTCATAAGAGGCCATAAGTGTCAATGCCACATATTATATAGCATTTAAAAATTGACATAAAAGCCTCCAAACAGGTGGTTCAGAAAAGCATTTACCCCCTTCTACTAATTATTAGGCAATTCCAAATAGGCTCTGAGACTAATCTAACCACCCCAATTGCAACCACTTGAACTACTATAAAGTTGTTTGAGAAAGAATATTTCTGTTGACAAACAGAAACACGTGTTTATGAACAAAAATAAGTTCAAGCAAAACTGTAGGTGCTTAAAGCCGTTTATAAATAGTTAAACAAAAACAAGTTTAGCCAAACACTCCCTAAGTTTATGAACAAAAATAAGTTTCACCATATTAATTATAATGTGAAAGCCTTTTTCTGCCCCATGGGCCTACATTCAGAAAAATAGTTTTTTATTTTTGAGTAAAAAAATAGATATTATGATTATTTTTAATTTTAATTTTTTAAAATAAATTATTTTCAAATGCAAGAAATGAAAAATATATTTTTGACTCGTGTAATTTTCATTTCTTACTGCACCACTGCCGCCTCCATGATTGTGATTACTCCTCCGCCATATTGACTTATCCCATTCCGTCTTTGATTTGTAGTACACTGACCCGGAAAAGCTCATTTTTTGTATCCCTGTAGTCTACTCATTCTCTTTCCCGCGCGAAAAACAAAGTAGTATTTTTCTCTTTGGTAATAGAATCTTAAACTTGGTCCGTGGCTAAAACTGTAATGCTGCCCCATACCTTTACTGCGTTTATTGCCAGCTGTATCAGTTGGATATGTAGCTGTACTCTAATTTGTATCCTATTAGAATATTAAAATGCACTTAACCCGTCAACTCTAGGGTGCGACGGACGTCACAAAGCGGCCCCGCGGTCCAGCTTAATTCATTCCTACATCATAAGTTTGACGGAGTTGAGGATTGTGCGACGGTTTATTCACACGAAAGCATTTGCTTGGTGAGGTTTGTTATGAAGATAAATAAATAAGTTTTAATTTATTAAAATTTAAATTTTTTTTAATTAAATTTACATAAAATTAACTGTTAGATCACCACGGTGACCTTGCTTACCAGTGAATTCAAGTCTCGTTATGAAGTCTGCACTGATGTTGCGTGTATTCATTGATTTTAATAAAATATAATAAACTTATTTTTTGATATGTCGCATGACACCAATGGCATATTTCCTCTTGAAAAATATATTTGCAACCGTAAGTAAAACTTATATAAAACTTATAGCATAGTGCACTAAATCTTGAGGGGGGGGGGGGGAGCAGTGTATCTGAACAGAACTGAAATTGAAGACAAAAGAGTGCATATTTTGAAAATCTAAGAGTGGTAAACCCCCACCTATAAATAAAAAATGGCTCAAACTGAATTACTGTGCACAAAGTTATGATCATTTAAAGTTTTCTCTGGAAATTATCATTCACAAACCCAGAAACCCATACATTTGATCGTGGGAGAGTTGCTCGATGCCTAATCGAGGCTTGCTTGATGTCTGTTCGATGCTCGAGGCTTGCTCGAGCTTAAGGCTCGAGCAGCATCTGCAACATATGTGCTCGAGCTCCTGTTCGAACCTCGCTCGACACTATATTCGAACGATGATTCAAGAACATACCGATGCGTGACAAAAGATGTAGATGTGACTTATTTCAGGTCAGCCAATGATGCAAAGATGTCGCAACCGATTGCACCTAGCAGCGCTCATTTCCTCCCTATTCCATCCCAATTGCGTGTAGCAATTTCCTAGTGAAAAAACTAATATAAATTTACCTTTTGTTTTTTAAGTTTATAGTAATTTAAACACTATCATTTTATTTTATTTATTTATTTTATAAGAGAATCACTTGTAGTTTGGCCATTTAAGATGTAAGCTAATGAATACACAAATTAGAATGACCGAACAACTCAGAAAGGATTAATATTGAATAAAATAAAAAAATGACCAAAAGTAATAACTAAAAGATATAAACTTATTAAATTGGAAAGAAATGAAGATAATTCATAAAACTATTTAGAATGGAAGAATTCATCTATTCAATCCAATATAATTTTTTTGCATATCTTAATTAATATAATTGATTTCATATTATGATGATTAAGACTAATTGGTTTGATAGTTAAGCATTCTTTCCATTCCAACCCACTAGCTCCCTTCTTTTTTTTTTTTTTTGGACAACAATTTATAACCAAGTAATTTCAACTTTAAAATTGTACTTCCGAAAATATGTTTTAACGAAATGGTAGAGGTTTACGCTTGAAATCTAATTCAATTAATATCACCTTAAATTATATTCAAATAATAAAAAAAATGAAACAATTAACAATTTTTATAATTATATGAAGTTTATGAACGTTAAACAAATTCGAGATGAAAAAACTAGAGTCAAATATAGTGATGCAGGCTCAATGTACGCCACCCGGGGACTTTTTGTAGACGCCTGGGTTCATCAACTTCTCAAATACTTTAAGTACTTCGGATTTAAAAAAATTATTGATGTGCCAATCGGAAAGATGATGAGGTAAAGAAATCCTGACCCTCATAATAAATAGCACAACAACAATAACGTACGATTACATCTCATCTCACGAGTTTCAGGTCAATTGAAGTAGTATGGAACCCGACAAACTTCTTAAAAGAGAAAAACTTCAGGCTGTTTCAAGACACAGAATGAGGCTGTGACTAGCCTGAAATGCGTTAGAATTTTAAACAAGAGCAAATTTCACCGTCTAAAAGCATTACCCCCGTTAGAGTCTGAGTTTCCCTGCGAATAATGTGTTCGCCGTCGGACACTCTCCTCAATTGTGGAGCATCCCCCTTTTTCGGCACCATATATGCTCTTTTGAGCAGCATCCAAGAAATTCCTGCCACCAGATTTTCCCTCCTGAATAGCTTCCTGAGCATCCTCCTCCTCAGCCTTCCTCAAACGTTTCCAGCGCTGTTCTTCATGCAGCTCAGCATCCACTAACATCTCACGCAGCCTCGCAGCCCTCTCTTCTTCAGAAAGTCTACTTCGGGGCGGCCTGCGAAGTGATTCGCGCCCAGGTGCCATGTCTGATTTACCTAAATGTGCACTATCCCTGTCAGTTTTTGAAGCATCATGATCTGCCCTACCTTCCCAAGAAAATTCACCACGGCTTGATCTGCTAGGCTTCTTGTTACTTCTGTCTGGATCTCTGCCCTTCCCACCCCCTAGGTCTGAAGAGCCACTACGCGGATGCTCCACATCATCGCAATGCTTCTTTCTTTGATGTCTCCCTTCACTTGATTCATCTAGCCGTCTTTTGGGGATATGGTTTTCATAATTTGAACACATCTTATTGGAAGAATTCTTTCTATCTTCCCCTTCTAAATAATCGCTTTCTGAATCACCTCGGTACTTAGATGATGAGTGCTTCCTATGCACCGACTTACGCCGATGGCGCTCCTTTTTCAGTTCTTTTTTATCACTTTTCTCCTTGTGCTTCATTCCTTCGACCTGTCAAAATTATCAGCGAAGCCTCAGTTTGCAATTTCTCTCACAAGATAAATAGATACACTGGTGTTGGTACCCAGGATTGTGAAATGCGTGTATGAAACACAATCCCTAAGATCTTTTCCAAAACAATAATGGAAAACAAAGGGCTGTGATAAATGAAACACATCCCCTATAAGACCCTTTTTCCAAAATGATAATAGGGAAGATTCTACTTCAAACTCCCAACAATTGTCTGCAAGCGTTTCTGGAATAAACTACAAGTTCAACTGCCACATCTAAACCAATAAGAACCAACCCAGGGAGCCTTATGCTTAGATTTCCACAAAACGTACAAATATGAAACCTGAAGCCATCAAAGGGTAGTAGACTAGCGTGCAAATTATAGATAGATATACTACTGACACACAAATAGAACTATTTATATATAACTGCAAAATGTTGGATTGTAAGAAAAACAAAACATACGGATCTGCGGATCATGGCCATTTGAACAGGGTTGTTCTTCACGCGTGCAAGGGCTTCCTGCTCGCGCTGGCGGATCATTAGCAAAGGGTCTGAGTGGAGTTTTCTCCATGCATCGTTAGATGACTGGCGTTTCTCCTCAAATAAAGCTCCTGGTACAGATGCCTCCTGCTGCTGCTAAAAGAAGAGGTTGACATCGAGTCATGAACATAACCACCAACCAGATAACTTTTTCTTAAAACAAACAAAAAAAAAATTATACGGCCAGTCAGTCAGTCGGTGTTCTCGTGTTCGGAAAGCAAATGGGTATTTATTTATTTTATCTATTATGATGACATAATAAATAAAACAAAGGCTGCCCACTGCCTAGATATTCTCCATTCTGCACCGGGTACTGGGTACATTTTTTATTATGATGACATGAAGTTGGTAATCAAATCAATACAATGGAAGAATGACATCACCTTAGAAGAAGAAGAAGAAGAAGAAGAGGCAGCTGGGTTGCTATCAGAAGGAAGCGGCTTCTCGAGTGCCTTGAAGCCTTCAGAAGAACTGGCCTTCCCCACACCTAGTCCAGACTCGTAGAGGAAATCCAATCTCTCTTGTTTCCTATATAATAAGTTTATATTTAATAATTGGTTAATTAATTTATATTTTGTTGTATGTAACTGTGAAGAACAAGAACGAAGATGGCGAAGTACTATGAACTGGTAAAGAAGAAACCTTAAAACAATCAACAAGAATCCAAACAAATCATAAATTTAAAACAAGAAATTGAAAATGCAAAAAAAAGAAAAATAAGGAGGAGGAGGAGGAGGAAACAAACATACGGGACGAGGCCAGCTTGTTGTTGGAGGAGACGAAACTCGGCGCGCTCCCTCTCCTCGTGGATCTGCTTCCGGAGTTCTTCCAACTTCCTCTGTTCGGCGTCATGCTTCTGCTCCGCTTTCCACACGTTTTCGATGTTCCGGAGGCTGCCCGTGTGCCACCCCTTTTTGTTCAGAAACTTCAAAGCCATCCTCCTTCCCCCTTTCCTTCTCTTTTTCTCTCCTCTGCGATGGGTCGTCTCGTCTCAGATCACCAACCACAAGCCTGTCGAGATCCCGATCAGAGAACGTAACTTTCTGCCCCCGCCCACCGCTTATATATAAAATAGTAAAAATATTAATAATAATAATAATAATAACAAAGGGGATATTATTGCGTTAAAAATTGGAAATTTGAAACCTTTGCAAAATTATTTAAGGGAAATTGGAAAATTGGAAACTAGAATAAGAAAATGAGATAGACGGAAAAAAAAGAAAAAAATCCCCACCGTTATAAAGGAATCAGCCAACGTTTATGGATTATTTGCTTACAATATTACATAGTTTATATTGAAAATCATTTTAGTTACATAATTTTTTTTAAAAGATTTTTTCATTTATCTTCATAAATAATTTGAGTTTTTAAACCTTATTATATATATTTAGTACATATTTGATATATAAAAATAAAATTAAATGAATTTAAATTCATTCTTATTCTCCTATTTGATACACTGAACACGTAAGAATGAATGATTACTATAAAAATGAGATTATTTTAAAGTTGATTCACCAACTGCATAGTATTGAGTAATTCTCACGCTAGTGCGAATAAAGTTTCAAAAATGTCAAACCCAGTGTGTGATGTCCTAGAATATACCAAGAACACCATACCGCTATTACTTATACGGTTCCACAATTAGTTACATGAGACAGTGATCTAAAAAAGTCATTTTATTGTATTGTTTACATGAGAAATTCTATTGGTTTTTAACACAAAATCCCATGAAATTGCAATAGTATGTATTATTTATGCTTACCTACATATTACATAGAAGTTTTGGATGTTTTAAAATAATTTCGCAAGCATATCTTTGATGTAACACATAAAACATGAAAGGAGGATAAAAAGGTGTAGGTCGACATGTTCGAGTCGACCTACTACAGATCGACCGTAAAGCAATTGTACATGATAAATAAAGTTGACTTGTGTATTGTAAACCCAAGTTAACCTATACAAATATACTACTAATCAACCTTCACAAATCAACTAAGAGGGCAAAACTTTCAGTGTGAAGTAATCAACATGTTAAGTCAATTTATGAGGTAATAGTACAAATCGAGTAAAAGAAAAGTGAACCATGTCAACCTGTTAGAGTTAACCTTCATGGATCGATTTGTCTTTCTTTTATTGTTTGATTATGACATTTTCTGCATAAAGTTAGCTCTCATTATAACTGCAATGCAACTGCATTATTTTAAGAGTACAAAAGATACTAAAATTTGACAGTTTTGGAGCAAGAAAAAGGAAAGAAGAAGTAATTGACAAGATGTGGTTTGAAGATATAAGAAGAAGACGGTCAATTTATTCAATTGAAGAGAGTTTGGGGAAGAAAACAAAAGAAACCCTAGAAATTAGGGTAAGACATCTAACCATATTTGTACTCTTTCTTGTACTAATGATTTGGTTTGTGATGGAATATTTGGATATGTTATTTGTGAATTGCTATTCTATAATGGGGTAAGCATTTAATATCTTAGGGAATGATGTAACTTGATTTATTATATATTTTTATTGGGTTGCTTGTTAATTGGATTATGAAATCTTTATGATATGCTTGAATGATCTTCATGCCTAATACTTGTTTATTATTGGCCATTTTAAACATGAATTTAATTCTATTACTATTATCAGAAGAAGGATGTTAGAGTGGATTTAGGGCATTCACTATAGATTACTATATAGGAGTTTAAAAGACGTGTAGGAAATTATGGGTTGTAAAATCACATGATTAATACAAGTGTTTAATATATATATAAGAGTACGAAAGGCATATTAAACTCTTATAATCATTCCTCTATGCTAGATTAATGTAATCTTAGTAACACACTATAAAGGGGTTTTTCGGGGCATAGTTGAATCCTTATTCTAAGAGTAACAGTCTTCAACAACATACATAAATCAAAATTCAATTGAAGATAACATGCCCAAACAATTTAGAAAACCAAGTAAAATTAGCTCTAAGATCTTTTAAACTATCATACAAGAATAAGAAGAACAATTCTATAATTTGAAATCATTAGCTTAATCAATTTGTTATTTTGTTAGATTGATTGAAATTTATAAGTCTGATTCTCTAGACAAAATTAAGACTAACAAAATTTTGTATTTAGAACTTTAAGTTACACTCTCTATGGGATCGACTTCAGGTGATTAACTTGAAAACTCTTACTTTTAAACTTGACATGTGCACTTGCAGTTGTATGAACAAAATAATTTTCATCACATAGACACACTTTTGGATGGTGTTACAATGTAATAACTTGAAAAAAATTCATTTGACAAACCTAATTTGAAAGAATCCTCATTTATACGTGTTTTTTTTCAACCTAAACACTACCCCTTATCCTACCATTGATCTGAACCAAAAAGATCATCACAAATTCTTTCAAGATCTAATGTCTGGCTTATATTTAGCAAACCATAATCCTCCATCTAATTACTACTCTTCACCTTTTTTTATAAATCAGGTGTCTGGGCCAACTTACACGAACCTCGATTAATTTAGAGGGTTTGACAAATATCCCCACTAACTTGCCAATCCATCTATAATACAAACCTTATGCCTCAAGGAACCTTTACTAGCTTTTAAAAATCATACTCAAGATAGAATAGGTCACAAGCTATTATTATAATAATTAATAATTTATGGTAACTAGAATAAAATATATTATAGTAGTTTTTCATTGTTTATATATGTAAAGACTCGTATTTGGGTAGTTTTGAGAGATAGTCATTCTATGGGAATGCAACTATCTAGACGGTAGTGTCGTCGTCGTTGTGAGCATTTTGACTGTATTTGGGCCCGATCTCGAGTCGGGGCCCTATTTGACCCGATTGTTGACTTTTCGGGGTTTATTGGTTGACTTTGCGTTGAGCGGTCTTTTGAGTGTGATAATATCTGAATAGTGTTGTGCTCGTCATTTCGAGCGTTTTGACAGTAATTGGGCTCAATTTGGAGTTCGTGACCTCGGGAAGTCAATTATTGTTGGAAGGCCAATTATTGGCAACAGTATATATATAATTAATGTCACGCCCCCGAATTCCAGGGAACCCGGAACCGGGTACATGACTTCCCCTTGCCCGCACCCGATAGGTCAAGGGGTTGGTGACTAGCACCAAAGGAGACTACACCGCGGGTGCTGTCTCAAATATGCCACCCTGTACAGTCATACATCAAGGGTAATCCTGTACTTTCTCATATATCATCATGCATACAATGAGTCAAACAGTCATACAGACATCACATCACAAACAATATGCAAATATAACTGTCCATGGACCCATGTCCGGGATACAAACATAATACAATACACAATACAGCATACAATATTGTAGCATACATCAGAGTAGTGGGCACGTCCTCCTGGAAGAAAGTCCTCCACTAGTCTCGGGTCACACCTGAAAAAGGTAAACAACAAGTAGGGGTGAGCGACAAGCTTAGTAGGTGACCCCAACACTCCACATCATGCGGACATACAAGTCTATACTACATGCTCGTGTACTCGTGCACGCGTAGTGTGTGCACAATCATCAGGACTCGGCCTGCAAACAAACATCAGGACTCGGCCTTGCTCACACAGACAACTTGTCCATGATCCTCCATGGGATCCCAACTTAGGGCACTCGGCCCTAGCTCCACGAGCTCAACGGCTCAACTCAGGCCTTAGCTGTCCACGCGCAATATGCCCGGCCACGCTCGCCACACGGTCCTGTCATCGGTGCATATGCCCGCACGTCAACCACATGCACCATCGGTGCATATGCCGCCACGTCAACCACATAGCACCATCGGTGCATCACCTGAGAACCCAAATAAGTCACGAGTCCATGCCCCGATACCTCACACCAACATAATAACATTAGTAGGGCATGTCATTCTCAACATTTCCTTTTGGGCCTGTAGCCAGTCTTCACAAGTAAATCCTCAATCCTTGATTTATGAAGGAAGTACCCATAGCAGCTATTTTCTTGAAATTAAAAGTCCCGACATTGGGTAAATAAGATAATCTGATTTTTGAGGATTTTTCTAAGATGTCTAACCCCACTTTCCAAAAATTCACCACTACGAACTTTTGGGTTTTTCCGAGATTTTACACTAAATCCCAATTTTTACATTTTGAAAGAGTGGGAATTAATTTTTCTTGTATTTTTCTTTGAATCCAAATGGGGGGTATTTCGTTATTTACATTGTAACTTACGTATAATACTTCAATGTGGAGAGGCATAATGGTTTACAATGTAAATGTCCAGTGCAGTGCAGTTGCACTGCTGTGGATCACTGCTGCTGATCCGGACCAACTCCTCCGGACTACTGCTCCGGACTAACTCCTCCGGACTACTGCTCCAGACTAACTCCTCCGGACTACTGATCCCGACTAACTCCTCCGGACTACTAATCCGGACTAACTCCTCCGAACTACTGATCCGAACCAACTCCTCCGGACTACTGATCCGGACTAACTCCTCCGGACTACTAATCCGGACTAACTAAGTTGCTGACTCCATAGCTGCTGACTCCACAGCTGCTGACTCCATAGCTGCTGACTGGTCCGGCAACCCTAACACTCGCCCAGGGTACTGTTCATCATCGTTTTTGGCCTGTTCTTCGTCTGGAAGCAACCCAGTGACCCCCAGACGCTCATAAACACATGTTTTACGCAATAAACTGCAATATTTACCTCAAAACGCGTCCTAAACGCCTCCAATTCGCACGATAACAGCAAAAATACACACAAATCATATATTCATCTAGATCTAAATCTAGACCTCCATGGTTGACTTCTCAACCCTCATAAAATACACACTCATACATCCACAGATCACATATTCAAAGATAGGATCGAAATAAGACAGTTAAGGACACCTACCTGGAAGATTATTTGCGATCCACGAGCTCCAATCGCCAAGAAAGCTCTTCACGCTCTTCACCTTCTCTCTCTCTCTCTTGCTCAAACACGCACGCCCCAATAATTGGCAATCAAAGAGATAAGGCAGTTCTTAATTATATATATACCGTTGCCAATAATTGGCCTCCCAGCAATAATTGATCCGAACGCAATTATTGACCTCACGAGGTCACAAACTCCAAATTGAGCCCAATTACTGTCAAAACGCTCGAAATGACGAGCACAACACTGTTCAGATATTATCACACTCAAATGATTGCTCAAACGCAAAGTCAACTAATAAACCCCGAAAAGTCAACAATCGGGTCAAAACGGGCCCCGACTCAAAATCGGGCCCAAGTACAGTCAAAATGCTCACATCGACGGCTACACTACCGTCCAGATAGTTACATTCCCATAGAATGACTATCTCTCAAAACTACCCAAATACGAGTCTTTACAATTAAGAACTGCCTTATCTCTTTAATTGCCACTTATTGGTGCGTGCGTGTTTGAGCAAGAGAGAGAGAGAGAGAAGGTGAAGAGCTTTCTTGGCGATTTTGGAGCGATTGGAGCTCGTGGATCGCAATAAACCTTTCCAGGTATGTGTCCTTAACTGTCTTATCTCGATCCTATCTTTGAATATGTGATCTGTGGTTGTATGAGTGTGTATTTTATGAGGGTTGAGAAGTCAACCATGGAGGTCTAGATTTAGATCTAGATGAATATATGATTTGTGTGTATTTCTGCTGTTATCGTGCGAATTAGAGGCGTTTAGGACGCGTTTTGAGGTAAATATTGTAGTTTATTGCGTAAAACATGTGTTTATGAGCGTCTTGGGGGCTCACTGCGTTGCTTCCAGACGAAGAACAAGCCAAAAAAATGATGAAACGGGGCCCTGGAACCGAGATCGAAGTTCGTAGGCAACGGCAGGAGTCGAAGTTCGTAGTCGCAGGCCTATGGAGTCGCAGACTTCGTAGTCGCAAATGGAGTCAACGGTTTCGTAGTCCGCAGCTTCATTAGTCCTGGATTAGTAGTTCGGAGGAGATAGTCCGGATCGATGAGTCCAGGAGGAGTTAGTCCAGATCGATAGTCCGGAGTAGTTAGTCCCGATCGAGTCCGGAGCAAGAATGTGATCCGTAGCTTCGCTCCGCAACGATGTATCCGTAGCATCCATTCCGCAAGAGGTGATCGCAAAGAATGTTCCGCAAGGAGTGCATCGCACTAGACATTTACATTGTAAACCATTATGCCTAAGTATTATACTTAAGTTACAATGTAAATAACGAAATACCCCCCCCCCATTTGGATTCAAAGAAAAATACTAGAAAAATTAATTCCCACTATTTCAAAATGTGAAAATTAGGTTTTAGTGTAAAATCTCGGAAAAACCCAAAAGTTTGTAGTGGTGAATTTTTGGAAAGTGGGGTTAGACATCTCAGAAAAATCCCCAAAAATCAGATTATCTTATTTATGATATGGGAACCCAATGTCGGGACTTTTGATTTCAAGAAAATAGCTGCTACGGGTACTTCCTTCATAAGTCAAGGATTGAGGATTTACTTGTGAAGACTAGCTACAGTTCTAAAGGAAATGTTGAGAATGACATGCCATACTAATGTTAGTATGTTGGTGTGAGGTATTGGGGCATGGACTCCGTGACTTGTTTGGGTTCTCACCGTAGTGCACCGATGGTGTTATGTGGTTGACGTGGCAGGCATATGCGCCGATGGCAAGCCTGTGTGGCGACTGTGGCCGGGTATATTGCGCTGTGGACAGGCTAAGGCCTGAGTTGAGCCGTTGAGCTCGTGGAGCTAGGGCCGAGTGCCCTGAGCTAGGATCCCATAGAGGATCGTGGACAAGTTGTCCTATATGGGCAGGCTGAGTCCTGATGTTTGTTTGCAGGCTGAGTCTTGATGATTGTGCACACTACACGGTGCACGAGTACAGTGAGCATATAGTATAGACTTGTATGTGTTGCATGATGTGGAGTTTTGAGGTCACCTACTGAGCTTGTCGCTCACCCCTACTTGCTGTTTACCCTTTTCAGGTGTGACCCGAGACTAGTGGAGGACTTTCTTCCAGGAGGACGCCCACTACTCTGATGTATGATACAGTGCTGTATTCTGTATTTTATTATGTGTTGTATCCTGGACATGGGTCCGTGGAAAGATGTATTTGTATACTATTTGTGATGTGATGTCTGTATGACTGTTTGACTTATTGTATGCATGATGATATATGGGAAAAGTACAGGATTACCCTTGATGTATGACTGTACAGGGTTGCATATTTGAGACAGCACCCGCGGTGTAGTCTCCATTGGTGCTAGTCACCAACCCCTTGACCTACCGGGTGCGGGCAAGGGGAAGTCATGTACCCGGTTCCGGGTTCCCTGGAATTCGGGGGCGTGACAATATAAAAGATAATTTATGTATATGTATATATATATATATAAGTCATTAATTACATTATAATTAATGACATTTTTTAAATTTAAAAATAATGATATAACAGTGAAATTACCAAAAATTATTTAAATTTAATTATCTAAATGATTTTTTATAAAATTAAAATTAATGGTAGAATTGGACAAATATAATTTAATTTTATAGTTAAAACATAAAAAGTAGAAAAATATTATTATCTATATAAACTTAATATTTTATATCCAATAAATTTTAATATTTATGCTTAATTATAATATAATCATTCTTATTAACTTTTTTTATCACTCGTTTTTTTTGGGTGAAGGAGTTCTTTGGAATTAGTAACAAGTTTTGATTCAAAAATGAGAAAAATAAAATAAATAAAATAACTTGGAGTCAACAATAAAAAACAAAGGACTGTGCTACTAGAGATTAGGTTCAGGAGTATGATTATGTGTGAGAATGATTAGCATTTTATGACGCATATAAATAAATACTTACATGACTAAGGGATGTTTTTCCATATTTGGTTAATGTTCAATGTAATATTATATAAACATTGAAAATGGCGTTTGTCGCACACGCACTCCAAATAAAATTTAAACTAACCTAGATCATTCTCTACCGAAAGACTTATAAAATTCAATTCAACCTATTTAATTACCTGTTTAACAAAAACTAATGAAAAAGAATAAATATAAAATTGAGGGGATTTTTGATTGAATTTAAACTAATTAAAGTAAAGATATTTAACTAAGAAATTCAAGTAATCAAATAATGTAACCGGTTTAGCTTCACACTCGAATGGTGTTTATCACTATCCCAAAAGATAAATTAAATAAATTACGGCCCCATAATTCAAATCCATCAAGACACCATGAATACAATTAAATTATAAATTTATTCCAACCAGAATAATCATGAATTAATTCTCAAAAGACTGTCTTATTCCCTACGAAACAAATCCTTCTACTCAATTAAAATATTAATGCACGATAAATTATTAAATTAATACTCAATCGAGATATTAAATCAACAAATCAAAGAGATGGAGAATTAATTCATAGCACATAAAATACCGAATTAAATATTAAAATATGGATTCAAAATAAGCATTCAAAGTGCTACGCTAACCCGATTACTAAATACTTACCTCTCTATGAGTTGAAAAATTATAATTCTATTTGGAAAATTAAAACAGCAAAAATAAAACAGAATTAAGAAAAATGAGCTGAAGAGAATTAGATATTCGGTCTTGAACTCGATTCGGATCTTCAATGCTCGGTGTACTATCTCTCTCTTCAATTTCTTCTATTACTACTCGAAAAATGTTGTAGTGGGCGGCGTGAAAGATGGGTTCAGAGAGTGCTAGAAATCGTGATGGATGGAAGGCACGAGATGGAGCTTCTATTTCAGGACATTTTCAAGGCTCACGTGGTGGACAGCGTTGTACGTATGGGGTCTGCGTGATGGAGATTGGAGAGATGTATGGACGAGACGGCGCTGCGGGTCTTCCTTCTCTTCCAAATATATATATATATATATATATATATTATATATGCTTGGAGGGGTCAAATTTATAATAGCCTCCTACCGTCGTTGACTAAAGTTCCAAATTCCATGCAATCTTTCTCTCCACACCTAATGCCCACACCAATTCTTTCCTATTTTCTCCCCTGCACCATCTCAATTGGATATTAATTAAAACCAAAACATGAAAAGACATTAATTACAAAGGCCCATAATTCTTTTCAAACACCACCAATTTCGTAAAAGGCATGCCCTCTCATTCTCTCTCTAATTTTTTCTAAACATCACACCAAGCTTTTAACCCACCAAAATTAACATTAACAATTAATTAACACTCATAATTTAATTAACCAAAATACCATTAGTAAAATTACAAATTAAGCTCAAAGAATTAATATTAAAATTGTAATAAATAATTTAACATTAAAAATCACCAAAATTACTATTAAATCTATCAAAGTGATTAAAACAGTAAATAATTGAAATTGGAAGAAACTATTAAAAAAATACATTAATTCAATAAAATATTAAATTAAAGCCCATACATTAAATATAAATTTAATGACAAATTTTATAGTGATCAAACATTGACTACACAAATATTGGAACATTATATAACATCTCAATTTTATATACATACTTCGAAAAGAAGGAGGTTGGAGATTTCAAATCCTTTGGCACCAATCTTTCAAGACCTAAACCACCTCTTAATAACATGTTCTTTCTTAATGGAAAATGAGAGAATGTAGGAAAACCATGGTGGTCTTAGGGGCGTATTCCATATGATATGTATTAACCTAGCCCTCTCATAATAGGCTTAATTAGAGCATCTTCAATATTACCCTCTATATTTTAAGTACATGTAGAGAGTTTTTTTAGATTTAGAGAGTCATTTTACAACTTTAACTCATATACTATTTTTATTTTATCTTTATTTTTATTTAATATTTCTTTCATTTTATTTTAACTTTTTTTACTCTTATTATTAACACATGTAAAGAGAGAATAAATGTGAGGAGAGAGGAAAAGATAACATTATAAAATATATAAGGTAGATAGTCACTATTCACAAATAAAGAGTGACTATCCTTCGAATGTAGAGAAAATGATGAAAAGTGTGTTAGAGCAATATTTTAATATTCGATTCTCTATTTGTAGAAAATAAAAAACCTCTTGGAGATACTCTTATTTGCACCACATATATAACTCATATCTCCAAATAACTTAACGTCATGCCCTTTAAAAATAGGCTATTAGAATAGGTTAGTTATACCATTAGTTATAGGTAAATATAGATGAAATATGGCTTCAATAGGTTACCTATATCACCAACTAAAGCAGTAAGTTTAGGTAAATTTACCTAAATTTATAGCTTTAATCTAAGATACCACATCATCCAATTCTTTTAAGACCCTAAAACACCCTTCCCTCTATCGTCTCCAACCTTTCCCTTCACGTGTCTCTATCAATGTGTCTTGCATTTCTTTTCACCTCAGATAATCTCTTATCCTACTTTCTGCTGATTCTCCCATGGTTTTCTTTAGATTAGCTACCATTATTCTCCGTTGAGAAACAATTTTGCATATCCAGGGGAGTTAAATTAATACCCAAGTACTCCCATAAGAAAGCCATGGGGGAGAAAAAAGTTATTGTGTTTCCTTTTATCTATTTGCAATTTGTGAACGTTAGTGTGAATTAATGTGGGCTAGGATAGCTCTCTATTTTCTTGAATATTTTTTTTGAATCTACTTTCATACTTCTATGTCCTAAACCCTGATTCAATGCTTGCCAATCTCATCTTATTCTATGTAATTGGGGATAAAGACCCAGTTTGATTTCTTACCCAATCCGTCTATTTCTATACAACTACAGCCACAACGATAACAAATAGATTACATTGAATAATGGCCATGCCCCTCTCTTTATGATGATGCCTATGCTTCCATTGGACGGCTTTACCTCCATCCCACACGTCATTTTGCACCTACCCCCTCTGCATCGCGCAAGGATCAGGGATTTGGGGAGAAAATACAAAAACAATATATTGAAAAAAATAATAGTTAATAAAAAATAAATGATATTCTATTGAAGTATTATTAGCTAAAATAATACTGTAGCTGGCTAAATTATAGCTCTAGCAATCATTTCAGTTTGCTACTATTGGAGATGCTCTTAATTGTTGAATCAAAATAAATTTTTCACTAAATTAATTTCTATGTAATAAAAATAATTAATGAAGCCTAAAATCTAATATTCGAGAGACATTAATTTTGTAAAAAAAAAAAACCTTTTCAAAATAAACTAATAGAAAAAGGTTTTAAAAAAATCTAATTTGGCGTGGCCATAAAGACTTGTTATGACATATACATTTATACTTCGACTCAATCAATGACTTAAAAAAAAATTCAACTATAATTATAAATATACCTATATATATGACATGTCGTCATCTACGGTCATGAATTGATTTAAACTCAATAACAAAAGTCTTCTTTGAGATATGAGTATCCATGTCGTCCTCTTTGGCTATCAATGAAACCTCATGTCTTAAATAAATACTTATAAACATCAAGACTTTGACATTAATCAAAACTTTATGCTCCTATTTACAAACTTTGGTAAAACCACCCAAAATAATTTGATCAATGTCATATATTGGATAAGCGAAAGAATATGTGTAATCGGCTTACGACATCACTACAAAACCATGGCTTATGGTGAGCGATCATAATTTTTTCCAATTTTTTATCCCCATCTAATGATTTGGTATAAAAGTTATTTTATTAAATATAAATATATTTTTATTAAATATAATTTAATAAGCAAATATTTGTATATTACTATTAAATAAAAAACATATGTTTTATTTATTATTATTATTATTATTATATTTCCATGAGTTATAGTAATTGTTTAAACATATTAAATAAGGATAACACCACTTAATAGTTAATGAATAATATTTTTTTGGGATAAGTCTACGACATGATTTTTTAATGGTTTTTTAGAATTTTTCAATTGTATTCGTGAATGTTTGTGAATACTTGTTCGCAAACATTCATGAACAATTTGTAAATAACATAGTAATGTTCGTGAATACCATAGTTTAAGACTCGTGTTAGGTTCGATTTCTTAATGAATAGTAATGAATACGTTCAAATACCTTACTACTCAGCTTGACAAGGTTTAGCTTGTTTACCGCCTTATCAAGGTTTAGATATTTGACCTTTAAACCACCAAACTTCTTAGATATTCAGATTGTGATCATGTCCTCAGAATGGTGGTTCTTTGGACTTGGATCACAAAATCGGATTTGGATGTGCCTATTTCTTGTATTGTGTCCACTTAATTGGATGCATGTTGATTATTGGAGTCGAAATCATTTTATTGGATGAAACTCTTTTTTCGGATTCGGATCACTGCATCAGGTGATTTGTTTTTACATGACTTTCAGTAAGCGTTACTTGATCCATGAGTATAATATCTTGATATTTTTATCACTTTTTTGTTTATCTTTTTTATCTTCTTTGATGGAGAATAACAACCGTCACAAGCCCTCATTGTGTTAACTTTAATTGAAGTAAAAAGAAAAAGAATATATGTACATATATAACTTTACTGTTTTTAATTTCTATTAAACTTAATAACCATTAGGTCATTTATTTAATTAGAATCAGCCTTTTAATTATATGTAGTCTATTAATTGAATGTGATTTCTTTAATTATATGGATTGCTTTAGGATTATTTAAGTACATAAAAAATAATCTAACATTATCTTACAAAAACATTCATAGAATCTCTTACGTATCAATGAGTGAGCCTTTTCTTTTATTTAAACTTGTCTCATAACTTGATTGAAGATTTACATTGATGCTTCAACTCTTACTCCTACTACTTTTGGTGATTTTAATTTCTTCTTATGATTTCTCTTTACCAACATAACATTAAAATCAATCTTAGGCCTCCTCTTATTTTTTAGGATATAATCTCTCATCTCTTTATAAATTTCTTCAATCACCTTTAAACATTTAGTTACCTCACCATATAACTCACTCAAGTGCTCTTTTAAACATTGAAGATTTACGTTGATGCTTCAACTCTTACTCCTAGTACTTTTGGTGATTTTAATTTCTTCTTATGATTTCTCTTCACCAACAAAACATTAAAATCAATCTCAGGCCTCTTCTTATTTTTTAGGATATAATCTCTCATCTCTTTATAAATTTCTTCAATCACCTTTAAACATTTAGTTACCTCACCATATAACTCACTCAAGTGCTCTTTTATTATTTTTTTTATTCTTGCTTTGGTATTTTTATTGCAAACATTAAAATAATTTTTTATCATTCAAATTAGTCTAATACCCATACTTTCGTTCGGTATCTTTAGACTTGGCCTTACACTTTTAGGATTACAATTAGACCCTACAGTGTTAATAGTTTTACTACGGCCAATAACACCGGTAGTCATTCCATCTTAACAAATATAAGGACATAACAATGTTACATTACAGAAAAGGAAAGAAAATTCACATGAATTTGAGATTAAACATGATGAAGTTCACAATTGAATGAATCTATGAAACTAATTTGTAACATTGAATTAATTTAAAGCAAAATCAAAAAAATTAAATTTGAAAAAAATTAATTTGACACTCTAAATTCACCAGTAACGATCGCTATTGGAGAAGCATGAGAGGGAGAGAACATGAGAAGCGTCAACCACGATCACTGGGGAGGGAGATAGCGGCAACAATAGTGGAAGCTAGGGAAGAAGACAGGAGCAACGAGCCAATTGAGACACGGGAGGAAGGGAGTAACGCAAAAATTAACCACAGAGAACCAAGAAAAACATGATGTTACAGCCACCGGGAGAGATGCTTATCAACACACGACGAAAATGATAGTCGTTCAAGAGAGCGTTGATGATTCGTTAAATAATTATATATGTATATTTTTTAGTCTATCCAATCGCTAAACTATTTTAATGAAGTCTTAAAAAAGATAAATACATTCATTAAAATACTAAATACACTCACAAATTATTTTCAATGTCATATTAAATTTTAAAAATATCTTAATTTTTTTAAAGGTATTTAAATATTAATTTTCGAACATAAATCATATGTTCAGATATTATTTTTTAAATATTATATTTATGTTTTAAAAATATTTTTTGAATATACTACTTTAAATTTTTTATTATCATTATTTGTTCAAAAATAAATATTCGAACTTAAATATAATATTTAAATATTTTATTTATATTAAAATAATATAATATTCAAATACTATTATTTGAATATTATAATAGTATTCAAATATTATTATAACATATTTTGATTATTATTTTAAAAAAATATTTTAATCACACGAAGAGATAAATATCTTTCTCCCTTCAAAAAAAAAAACTATCTTTTTTTTTCTATCGTACGCACCGAGTGTAGCATTACAAAGTTTTGAAAGCAAGCACCTTAGAGCATTAGTAGCAGACTCAATCATTTTTTGTTATAATTTAGCTAAGAAATTGAGTTTTATATATTATAGCTAGTCCCATTTGACATATAAAATAATAGACTCAATAAAATTTCAATACTTTTATTAAAATATTATTTATTTAAAAAATCGGTTATATTTTTAACATCCTTTCTTCTACGATCTCTCCCTCCTCCCTTAACCCCTCTAGATGTCTCATACGTACCAAATATCAGGTCTTCATTACGTGCAAATTCAAACATTCCTAAAGGAAAATAATATATGAACGTTATCAAATAGAAGCCAATATAACCTTTCCATGTTTCCCTATTTGGATAGCCTTGGAAGTAGCCTTATTTTTTAAAATCAAGAGGTTCTAGAACATAGTCTTGCACCAATCAACAAGCAACGATAATAATAAAAAAGGTGTTGTTGCTTGTCAGTTTTAAGCATGTTGGAAGGCAAAAAACTAAAAAAATCAGCATGACTTTATCTATTTGTGCGTACTTCATACAAAAATCAGCATGACTGTACCTCTCCTCCGGAGACCCATCAGGATGTGAATCAAAGGGCAAAAGTCATCGATCCCACGCAAAAACCCTCTCAGCGTCTCGACCCACTTGATGGCAACCCTTAATATTACATTTGATCGATTCTGTCGGTGGCTAGGGATATTTCGGATGACCATAAATATAGTCCGGGACTCCACTGTGGTACCATTGGGTCAATGAAGAGGCCAAACGCGACAGGGCCGTCCAGCAAAACAGAGACATGGCCGTCCCCCTCTTTTTTTCTATCTACTATGTGTAGCACCATTTTCTGTGTCTCGCTCCTTTTTTCACACTCCTTTGGGGTTACTTTTGTGGCTCATAAAGGGCAAATAAAAAGAAAAAAAAGTAAGATAAAATTGACAGAGAGCATAAAACGTATTATTTTATTCCATCATAATATTTGGCGAAGAGAAGAAGCTTGCTAAATATACATTTAGCAAGGATATGATCTGACACTAGATTTTCTGTAGTTTTATTGAATCTATTGTTGAGTGATTTTTTATTTTTTAGCTAAAATTTATATAATTTGTTGTTCTTTTCCGAGACATTAATGCTCTTAGGAAGTCCCCGCGGGAAGAAAGGAAATGCCGCATGCTAAATACCCTCTAAAAAGATTCCTTTTTTTATAATATTTAAATATTAATATTAAAACATAAATCTTTAAATATCATTTATTCAAAAATAAAACATAAATATAATATTTTAAAAATAAACTTCAAATATGTAATTTAAATTTAAATAATACCATTTGAACGCTAGCGTTCAATTATAACTATTTAAAACTTTATATAATTTTTTTAAAATATTTTAGTTATTTATAAATGTGTTTATAAGTATCACTCCTTTCTAGATTCTTCTGAACGTGTAATTTTTTGATTTTTCAACCTTCATGATATAATACACCTAAGAAGCTTTATTTATTTATATATTATTGTTTCGCTTCCCCCAACGGCCCCAGGGACCAGGTTTTTATGTAGAAGAAATTCATGGTTGAATGTAACGGACGGAGTTCGGAGTTAGGGGCACGCCACAAGGCTACGTGCCTACGTCTGCACATCATTTTTTTAGCGTCGTCATATTTTCGTGATAAACATCTGTGGGAAAAGGAAAAAAAAAAGACATGAAAATTCCAGCTACTTCGCCCAAAAAGCAAGGAATAGAAGCAGCTCTAAACTATATACTTCTACATCTACTATTACATTTGTGATGCATGATAGTCAGACAATAAATACAGACAATAAGGTCCAGACAATAAATACAGTTCATATATATCTACAACTGATGTGGGAACGTAATTTGAACCTTTAAGGTCCACTGAGCAATTCTGGAGATAATAGCAGAGGCTCGCTGAACTAATGCTATTAGGTGCACAAAATTTTCAAGGAGTTAAAAATATTATATTGTATGTGCTTATAAAAAATGCAGGGAAGACAACATTTACACGAAGAGCACCCTCCCCCCATATGATGCTGTACCTAAAATATACGAGTATGAAGGAATGGATAAATAAAACGACCAATTAATATCCTAAACTATACTGTAGACCATGCTCACGAGAGATTCATAATCACTGTGTCCGCTCATGCAGCAAGTGCTTCTCAGTGAAGGCCCCCTCGTATAGAGCTGGACATTGGCTCATCTGCCAAGCAATCAAAAGATCAGATATATACAAATCTACTGCAACAGAAATAAGAAACGCAGAGTAAAATGGGTAATATCAGATTCTGCAAATAAAATAATATGACATGGTAGGATGTTGGAAAGAAAAAAATGCCAAGGTCTTTCAGGATTCAGTACTGGCACCAGAACAGGTAACAAGGAAGATTGCCCATTCATTTTGTTCTTGGAATAAAGGCCACCATATGTACAGGAGCTCCTTCATCTGCTTTCATCCGTCCTGTCAGCGAGAGATTTGATATGTGCTTGGATTGATAATATCATTTTCTTATCTGTTGCCAACAATGTGCTAATATGTATATGATTTCTAGTCTTTCTCGAGAACAGATCTGTGTTCTGGTCGTCTTGTACAGTTTTTTTACTTCATCTAAATAATTCATATTTGTAACCATAAGAAATATAATGACAGCTTGAGTAAGACAGTAGGCATTAGATCAAAGGAGGAATGGGTTTCAATTTTTTTTTAAAGTTTGGTTCCTATTAGCAATTATACACATAAAAGTTGACAACAAGCTCTCCACCGAATCCAGTGACTAAGGTTTTGTAGTCTGTTGCTTTTATAAATGTTTATAGAATTACAATGACACCAAGCATAACGTGTCAATGGTGAAAATGGCTAGGACAGTAATCCTGGGTGTAAGACCTAAGGGAAGAATGAAGTTCCAAGTTTAAAAATAAAAATAAAAACTAGTGACAACTAAGAGGGAAGTCCTTGTTGACAATGGAATGTGTTAAATGGAATATAATTATTATTCTAATTTTATTACTAGGAGAACAATGCATATATAGACGAATTGAGTGACCTAGGTCTAACTTAGTCAGACTCCAACTTGCTGCAATATATGTATAACGTTCTACTCATGTTGGACACAGATCACAAATGAACTTAATTTATTACAAGTATAGCAAATAGAAGTGGCAACTCATGGTAGAGTACCGAAGTTTATGGCAGATGGTAATTGTGGCTACTTTGGGGTTGACCACCTTGGTTGGAGGTCGAAGACCCTAGGCACCATGGGGTGTGCCCCTGGACGTTAGAGAAGCCAAATTGGGATCAGTTCCTCTATTTTTGTCTTGAAAGCTGGATAGGGGTCCTCCATATATTTTTTGCATGACGTGTGGGATGTGGAGAGGACCTTGAGGGAGATATTTCCCCAGGTATGCAACGTGACATTAGATAAGGATGCCACAAATGACCATTTTTGGGTGGGTGATGACCGGGTAAGATGTCACTTTCAATTGATTTTTCCAAGATCGGGAGGTTAGAGCTCATGGCATTTTATCGAGGGTTGTACAGGTTTAGTATTGAAGTACCGTAGTAGGACGCTAGGCTTTGGATATATTAAAAAAATGGAATGTTTTCAATTAGTAGGTACTTCTAGTCTGGGAGAGGAGAAAGTTTTAAATGTATAGGTCCATGGCGGAACAATGCATTTTAAAACTTTCCTTCAAAATTATACATTATCAACACTAATTCTGAAGAAGATTTTGATACTAACAACTTCCACAGAACAAGAACATCAAACTTCAAATACTACATTGTAACTAAGACAATTAAGCAACCTTTTTGTTGATTGAAAATTTGATGGTCTTTCAGTCAGGGACTATGACAATTAAGGCTGTACCTTCTACTAAATAAGAGTCTAAAACCAGCAAATCGTGTTTTCTCACAATCTTGTTATTTTCTTACCAGTAAAAGGCATGAGATTTTTTCTCATAACATTTTGCCACTCCTTTCTTTTGAACTTTAGAAACATTATAACTCAAATGCTAAGAAATTAAAAGGCCCAATAAAAGAATCTTTATGGTCCAGCAATGGAACCACATAACCAACTCCGATATACAAATTATTTAACACAAACAATCCTTGATTTATATAAATGTCAGGATTGCAATTTACCGAACTCTTCTTCATCTCCATTTTGAGTAGTAAAGAATGGAGTAAGATAGTTCCTATCCAATGCTGTGAACGATGCTGTGCTGCAAGAATAGACGAAAACTAAATGAATGAGAAATGAACCGAAAGGAAGAGTACATGATGAAAGCTTGTTTTTTGGCGGTACCTTTTGTGAAACTCTTTTAGTTTCATCTTAAGCCTGCTTCCAGATGATGCATCGTTGTCATAGGATGGAGCTATGTAGCTGTTAGCTTCAAAGCTCTAGAACCAAACAAGTTGGCCACATAAATAGAGTACTCGACCATATAATAATCAACTCAAGTGAATCATTATTTCTAAACAAATTAAAGAAATTATAATAGTCAATTTATTTTGTTTTAGGAATTGAAATATTTAGAATGGGGCACAACAACCAAAAATATATATTAGAAGAAATTACTACGAATTTTCAAAAAATCAATGTAAAATTGCAGGATTCAAATTAGCCATATATCTGGAGAATTACCGGTAGTAGCAATTGTGTTAAAGCCTCAGTCCTGAAAAGGTCCAGGGCATAAATCCATGTACAGAATATAGATTGGCCTAGTAGGTATTTACCAAACAACAAAAAATATTATTAAATTTATTTAGAACCGATTTCTTTCTTATTTCCTTTTTTTAATCGTATCTGCAGTAGAACTTTAAAGGCCGATTTATATGAGAAAGATATATTATAGAATCTTCATACGCAAATTATCCACAAAATGCTTTTTCTATAACAATGTAATATATAATTTTTAGCATCGTTTATCCATGATTGCTTCACACCTTGTTTTAGCCAGTCGCACTGTTGCTGGGATTGATAGGTTCTCTTACGATAAAGAAATGGTTGGACATCCAATTCAGGAGATATTTACAGGGAGTAGACACCAACCAATTGATTAAAGTAATGACATTATTATATTACTTTTAAATTGAATTAAGACCTGGGGTTCTGGATCACATACTGTGGCCTTGACTCTAATGCAGAACCTTTTATCGTTTGCTACTGCTAGAGGTTTGTACTGTAGAACTTATCTAAACCGGTCCCAATTAGGATTGTAAACTTTAACAGAATATAGGAGAGAAGATGGAAAATAAGAACATAAGGCAAGAGGAAGATTCAAAGGATCAAAGGAGGACGAGGGAAAGTTGGCTGAAACATTTACTTTGAATCCCAACTTTATTCATAATCACAAATCTAATTTCAGTCGCACAAATGGGCCAATTTGTAGTGAAACGAATAAAAAAACAAAAATGGAACTAATAAAAAAAATGGAACTAAACGGCAAGTCTTTAAGAAATAAGAAACTATTATGAAAACTAGTAAAGTTACCACGGTAACCAGAAATGTATTTTCCATGTAAAGTAGCAATAGAAGTGTTTCTCTCACATTAAAATTTTCATAGTAAAACCACATTATAGGATTTGATTCAGTAAAAAAATCCTAGGAAAGGATGTTACTTTTTGAAAATACTCCATATAATAAATTAAAGGGTAAGTGGCAGAGATGTACTATGAGTTATGCCATAGTTACGAATTGATACCCTTACATTCATAAATATACAAATTCATACACATGTCCACACCCTTTATATGATTCAATCATTTTTCATCCATATAAACTCCTTGTGCAGAAACCTTCTTGGTCACTACTCCAACCACACCCCATCCTAGCCCACAAGTGTAATTCCACCCCGAAATCCTAAAAATAACATATGATAAATTATTTATTTATTTCAAGAAGTACATAGGAGAAGTTGCCATGATTTGTCCTCCATCCCTTCCTTGTCAACAATAGTTTCAACCTCCTAAGTGATCAATTTCAAGGCATCAAAGTTTGCTTTGCAGTGAGCAGTTTGGTCGTGGTTTGATGGTAGCTGTGATAGTTTATCAGGGAGGTGGAGTTGGTTTTTTTGAGCGCGGTGACATGAGGTAATGGCATGGCCCATAGGGACAACAGTGTGAAGTGGAGGTGAACTCTCGGGCACAGATGTCCATGTGGTGGTGCTGTGGAGGCATAACAATTTGGAGTTAGTCAACACTCAACAACTTGAAGGAGAAACTCACTAGAGAGTAGCCATGAACAAAAGGGCCAAGACTGGCCGGGTTAAAGACCAAAACTCACTTTAGGACAGGATCTGCCCAATGGTCCCCAAAAGCCAGATGTTTGAGTATGAAAGCCCGACTCAGCCTAAACCAATGAAAAGTCTAATCTAGGACCAACCTAGGACCGGTCCTCACAATAAGCTGGGTCAAAACTTGTTTTTAATGACTATTTATTTAACTGGTTTAATCACTAATGCATAAAGTTACAACTATATTACATAAAGGATCATAATTTTAATAATTAGATTCATATATTCAAATTTTATAATATTTATATTGCAATTTAAATCTTTTTAAGTTAATAGTTTATATTGTTCAAATAACGCATTAAGTTTATAATTATATGTCCAAATTATTATTTAATATATATTTATTCAATGTCATTATTTATTAATACATTATTGCAATGATATCATGGTATTCATTAATAATTATTGGTTCAGAACAAAATTATATATGTTTTTTTATAGATAAGAATAACTTATTAATTAATAGCAAAATCACACACAAGGAGCAAAAAAGAAAAATTACAAAGCGAAGATAGCAACCCAATCAAAAAGAACACACATTGACAACATTCCAAACGGAAGAAAAATATAACCCGCCCGACGCATACAACCAATCACCCAAATAACAAAAAAAAACACAAAAAAGCTCAGCAGGGGGCCTTTCCCGATCATCAAACACCCGCGCATTTCTCTCCCGCCAAATACTCCAAAGAATGCAATGAGGGACAGCACGCCACACCGCCGAATGCCGCCCCACACCGCCAAGCCAACCAACAAACAACGCACAGAGAGATGAAGGCATCACCCACGAGATGCCAAAAAGACCCAGAATCATATCCCACAAACCCCTAGCATAAGAGCAATGAAGGAAAAGATGATCCACATGCTCCGGCGAAGACTTATACATGTAGCACCAACTAGCCAAAACAAAACCCTGGCGCCCCAAATGATCAACAGTCAAAATCCTCCCCAAGACCGTAGTCCAAATAAAATTATATATGTTGATTTTATTTATTTGTTAAAATATATGAATTTATTGAGTTAAATATATAATAACTTGAATGATATTGTGGACAATTAGTTAGTTGTTATTAAATAATAATACATGATTCACCCGACGAATTCACTGTCAATATTGGTATGAATTATGGGACATGGTTAAGCTGAACTTTTACAACGACTTTCACCTGATGAATCCTACTAATGTGTCAATGTGACGGCTTTTTGCAAACATGCACAAGTTCATATTTTTGAGTTTTCGGTGGGTTATAATTCTATTAATCTAAGAAAATTTTTGAAGAGAAGCACTTGGTGTTCTTAGAGGGAGAAGCACTTGGTGTCGGACAGATTTTTGCTAGCGGTTTCATACCACCGGCTTCCGACGTTGCCTTCCAGCCGTATGGACCATGCTACACCAGCCCAGGCATCTGTCTCGATCCTTGCAAAGTCAGTGGATCCTCCAACGGTCACCCCTTCCAGTTGGCGTCCCACTCCTGCGACCGCCTTAGTCGACTCCACCTCTTTGCCGATGGCACCCATTGTTAGGTCTGCATTGGACTCGTTGCAGTTGACGAGTTCACAAGTTGGTCCAGCCTTGGTGGCCCCCCCGTCTTCTACGTCTTCTCCTTCCCCAAGGTGGCGTGCCGCTTGAAGGAGCTGCCCCCATGATCGGAGATCACCTCCTTCAAAACCTAGCCCTAACCCTAATTCACTTCTCCCTCCACCGCTCAATCCCTCCAGCCCACACTAATTTCCCCCTGCCACAACCCACCTTCTCAACCCCACCTACCCTCAGCCCACTTGCTCCTTCCCCATCCAACTCCATCCCGGCCCAATTCTCCAGCCCAAGCCCAACACCATCTTTCTCCTCTCCTCACTTACCTGAGTCCACCATCCTTTCACAATTACAGCCCACCCCATCTCTCTCTCTCTCTCTCTCTCTCTCTCTCTCTCTCTCTCTCTCTCTCCTACCCAAAACCCTACCCAGCTGCCCTCCTCATCACCGCCACCCTCCTCTCCTGTCCCTACCACCCCGCTGCCTCCAAGCTCCGGCTTTCCTCCTCTTTGCACGGCTCCTTCTGGCATCCTTGAATCTCTCGATGTAGATCGGAGCTCGCCACCAGTCCTTCTCTTTTCTCCCAGCGCTCTTGCAAGCATCCTTCCAGCTACCTTATCGGACCCCACTCGTCTTGCCGGTGTTTCACTACCGTCCCTTCCTCCTCGGCTGTGGAATTTTTTTCCTGGCCAGCAACCTATTAGCCCTTGGCCGGTTTTGTCTGCCACCCCTCTCTGTGCCTCTCTTGGGGTTGGCGGCAGCTCGTTTGGATCCTTCAGCACTGATCCTTCCATGTGCTGGGATGATAATGCCGTGCTGGGTAGGGAGCTTCCGGTGAGTGGCCAGGTTGTTCAGTCTGCTAATGGTCCGCTAGTCGATGCCCTCTATGGGGAGTCTTGTTCCCTTGTGTCTCCGGTTGTCTGGCAGAGGCAAAGTCGGAACTGGAGTGGTTACGATACCACAAAGCCATTGGAAAAGTATGCGGGAGCTTGAAAGGCTTACCTCTTCAATTAATTATGATGTCGGAATTTCTCAAACTTCTAGGCTGAGGTAATCGGCTCTTAGGAGCTCCTTTCCCTTGTCTATTTTTAGGTTTTGTATTAGTCCTTTTGTGGTTTCATTGTAATCTTTGTATGTGCTTTTTTTATTATTGGATAAGGCTAGTCTCTGCCCAATTTGTTTGTTCCTTTCTCTTTCGTTAATTTAATATTCTTTTACTTATCAACAAAAAAGCGGTGTGTCTCAATATGGAGTATGATCATATTTGGGCCAAGATCTTGTGTTATGTTCCTTTTCCAACCTTAGGAGAAAGGTCGGAATGTGTTGCATTCCCAAGCAATGTGCTTTTAGGGTGACTCAATCATTCTGGCAATGACCAACCCCCTGTGTCGTGTGATCATTGTGTGAGGGGCAGTCAGACCCTTGAAACCTATTGAAAGCTCTCTGGTTATCCTCAAAATACCGTGTGGTTGGAGATGTAGCCAGACCTCAGGCTCACTAGAACAAGGATGGCGGGGTCAGCCACCTACTGTTCCATTAGGCTCTTTCCCCTGGGGTTTTGACCCTTTTTTCTTCTTTTGTGTTGTGTAGGGAGCGGGTTGGCTACATAAAACATGTGCCAAGATGCTCTTCCCAGCTTGTAGTCTTTGTTGTTACTAGTTACTACTACTGCAAAGAAACTTGAAACCAATAAGGTTTTCCAAAGTAGTACTTCACCTAACAGGCTATCCCAATGATCTCCATTCACCCCCAATTACAAAGCTTGTTTAGAATGGATTACTCTCTTCTAAGTAGGGAGTTCAAAGAGCCACTTCCGAGAGGAATTTAAAAAATTAATACACAAATGACCTACAATATGAAGTGTAATATAATAACAATAAACTTGCAAATGTTCTGCACTGCAATAACACACTATACTAGTGAAGCACATAACAGAACAAGAAAATTGCGAACCAATTAAATTATCCAATTAGTAGTACTTACTTCACCTAATGGGCCATCATGGCCATCACCCACAACTTGCAAAGCTTCCAGCATTGTACCTGTTGATCCTCCAATCAATAAGACCTGCAACATGGACTAAAAGGTTAGAAATGCACTACATAATACTCTTGGAATTGAAACGAAGATTGTTTGGCTCAAGTACATACTCCATCAACTACATCACATCAACGTGATACCAACAAAACTATGGTACGACAAGTGATCAAAATTGTGGAGAATCCAACATTCTATCAGTGTACTAAGCATATTCAAAAATAAAAATACATTATTAATACACATCTGGAAGGGTGACTAGTGTTATCACTTATTTAAGCATAGTCAAAAAATGTAAATGTTTGAATTATGAAAATATTTAATAATTAAATATTGATCAAAGCTTGGATTTGAACAGAACAAAACCATGGCTTCGCCAATGCACAATCCATTTCTGGCATAATGTGTGGTGTGGTGAGTCCCTCCTTAAGCTCGTGTGTCTCGAGCTATTTCAGCTTGCGCTCTCTCCTGAGGCTTTTGTGGCGGATGTCCATTGTTGTTGAGGTACTCACATGCAATGGGAGGTGTTGTTTTTGCGCGTTGCACGGGACTAGGAGTTAGAAGTTTTCTCCTCTTTTTTTGATACCTTATACTCAGTCCCTTCAGCGCGTCTTGCTAAGGATAGGTTGTGTTGGTGCCCCAATCGAGAGCACGAGTACCTCGTCTGGAGTTTTTACTCCCTATTTACACCTGCCTAGACTGAGAGTTTTCCTTGGCAGAACATTTGGAAGGCGCGAGTGCCCTCCCGAGTAAATTGCCGTCTAGGGAAAGATTTTGACTGTTGATCATTTGCGGCATCGGGGGTTTGTTCTGGCAAGTCGGTGTTACATGTGCAAGTCTTTGCTAGGGCACGTAGATCATCTTTTCCTTCATTACCCTTATGCCAAGGGTTTGTGGGATATGATTCTGGGTCTTTTTGGAATTCCGTGGGTGATGCCTTTGTCTCTCCGTGCGTTGTTTTCTGGTTAGCTAGGCAGTATGGGCCGGCATTCGATGGTGAGGCGTGTTGTCCCTCATTGCATTCTATGGAGTATTTGGCGAGAGAGGAACGCGCGTGTTTGATGATAGGAAGAGGACCCCTACTGAGCTCTATTATATTATTTTTCATTGTTTGGGTGATTGGTTGTATGCTTCGGGCAAGTTGTATTTTTCTTTAGTTTGGGATGTTGTCAATGTTTGTTCCTTTTGATCGGGTTGTTGTCTTCGCTTTGTAATTTTGCTTTCTCATGCACTTCTTGTCTACAATTTGCTTCTAATAAATAAATTATTCTTACTTATTAAAAAAAATCCTACGATGTAATCTGCAGTAAGATTCTTCCTTCTTGGGGAACTAAATTTTTTTTATACAAATTGCTTCAAAAAACTCATCTTCAACAATTCTCTATAAAGCAGGCAAGCTATTTATACAGGTAGAAAGCTGTAAAGGAATTATAGATGTCACTTGGATCTTGCTTGTAAACTCATTTAGTACAACTAAAGCGCGGACAAATTCAAATGATTTAAACAATCACCCAAAAAAAAAAAACAATCTCAGTAACTATCTTAATCATTGTCTGTATTTATCATTTTCTTTCATTCTTTTATTGGGAATGAATAGTCAGAGGAGTTAACTACAAAAGAATAGAAAAAAATAATTATTTCTTATTGCTTGTTGAGCGATTACAAACATATATATACACAATTGAGGAGATCTAATTTAGAAAATAACCCTATTTAGGAAACTAAATATATACCCAAATAATTAAAAATATTTGACATCTAATTAATTGAAAACTCATTTCAACTCTTTCCGCAAGTTGTACATAAATATCATACATATCTAACTTGAACAAGCACAAGTGAAAAGAACACTAGAAATTGCATGTGTCATATTAGCAAGTTAATCCGTTCTCTCAGGAAACCTCAATTATACCAGAATTTAAATTATCTTTAATATAATTTCTGTCAAATTTAATATGTTTGTTTTAATCATTATATATTGGATTATTAGTTATCTCAATTGCAACTGTGTTATCATTTAAAAAAAAAACATCATTGGCTTGTGAGGACAATAACCAAGATTACGCCAAAGAATACGTGGCCACGTGAGTTCTATAATAGCATGATAAATATTCATCTTATACATCAGACAAGAAAATCACATTCTATTTCTTAATTCTCTAATTTATCAAAATACCACCTACAAATGATATATACCCGAAAGTATACTTTCTGTCCAATTTGAATCTAACAAAGTCAAAGTCAATGCATCTTATAATGTCTAGATGTCCATATGAAATGAAGAAAACTTCAAATATGCCATAATACTATTTACAACACACATATATTAATGGCTCAAACTATGCATGAATTGACTCACGTCATTAACTGCATATGAAATGTCAGGTCAAGTGTAAGTTAGATCAATTTTCTTACCAACCCGATATCTTTCATTTTTTATTGAAACCTTATCAAGATATATAGTTAAAACATGGTTCACCTCAATAGAAGTATCTACAAGTTTACATGTCGAGTTAACGATTGAGCTAGGAGGTCCATAAGATAATTCCATTGAGAGAGAAAAAGAAAGAAAACATGTTTCACATCAAACTATTGTAGTGACTAGTCTAACTTAATTGCAAAAGAAAGAATAACTATAGTATTTATCTTAGCTACCGGAGCAAAAGTTTCTTAGTAGTCAATTACATACATCTGAGTGTAGCCTTTGATAGCTAATCTGACATTATATCTTTCAACTGTCCCCTCTGATTGGTACTTTATCGTAAAGACTCATTTGCATCCCTATGTTTTCTTATTCAAAGATAACTCAACTATTTCCCAAGTGAAGTTCTTCTAAAGAGCTTTCATTTTCTTTTACCATAGCAAACTTTCGTTTGGAATCTTTAAGAGATTCCTAACATTAACTAGAATAGGCATAAAAAACAACCTAAGAAAGAAAACAAGATGAGATTTAGACAGGTCATAATAAGAAATGAAGTCAAAAATAGAATAAACATTAGAAAAGAATTTTGAAAAACCCAATCTATCAGGCTCACTACAATCACAAAGAGATCCCCGACTTGCAGGATTGACTAAAGGTCTAAACCCAATTTTGATTGGGTTGTTGTTTTCGTTTTTGTATTCTCGCCTATCGTGCACTTCTTGTGTGCGTTTTGATTCTCGTGAATGAATAAATTCTATTACTTATAAAAAATAAAAAAAAACCCAATCTATCAGGCTCACTACAATCACAAAGAGATCCCCGACTTGCAGGATTAACTAAAGGTATCAGTTGAATTTGGAACTATAGCCTATAGGAAAAGGGTTAAGTACCTCAATGGGAATTTCTGTCGCATGGTCAATCCCAAAAAAATCTTTCAATGGCATAATAATGTCATCAAGAGGATTAGGATCAACCAAAAAACTACTCACCTATAATAGTTAAATCTTCCTTGTTCCTTGAAATCCATACCTTTTTATCCAACCATAGTTGTTCCTCTTTCTTACAACTAATCTTCCTTGAAAAGGAACAAAAGAAATATCTCTAGAAAAATAAGAAAACTAAACATCCATAGACACATAGTATTTACCTATAAGAGAATTTGAATAGCTTAAAAATATACATTTATGAGCACGAGAATCAAGTTTATCAATAATTGATGCACATAAACATAACACACAACAAAAACCGTAGGATAAATATTAAGTGTTAAAAGAATATGATGGAACTATCATCACATCCTCAAAAGAGTTTGATAGTTAATGACACGAAGAGACTTTCGATTGATACAATCAAATTGGGTGAATATTGATAGACGACGGTCATGATAGTATCAACCCAAAAACGTTTAGGGACATGTATAGTAAAACACAAAACCCAAGCCACCTCAAAGAGATGTCAAGTTATATATTCTCCTACGTTATTCTGTTGTAATGTGTGGACACATGTTATCTAATGGAGGATACCAAGTTTTTAAAAGAAAGTAAATAAAGGATAATTCACAAATTCACGATCATTATCAGAATGAATTACCTGAACTTGAGTATGCAATTATACGGCAATCATTTGATAGAACTGATGGATGACATGAATAACGTTACTTTTAGATTTCAACAAGTATATCAAACTCGATGAAAAGACAAAGTATTTATGTCCTAAAGTAGGAGTAGAGAAGGGGCCCCAAATATGAAAGGAATAAGGCTTTTATTGAAATTTATTTTAAATGAAACACGATAAGTTTTAACATATATATATTGTTCACATTTTAAATTAGAAACAATAATATTAGAAAACAAATATGAAAATAAATATTCTAAATAAGAAAAAGAAGAATGCCCCAGTCGATAATGTCCCAACAGTATCTTCACTTTGGCAAGTATCTCATTCCCCAACTAGGATCTCTGGCCAAACTCAGAGTTCAAAGCTCTTGCCTCCACTAATAATACAATCCTCCTCTCTCTCTACCAATGTTAATCATCATCTTTATATATTTATCTTGAAACACACAATAAGTAAGATAAAAGGTTATAGAATAACAAAGATATTTAGTGAGTTAGCTAATAGAGAGAAGATTATTAAAAAAGGTATGAGCAAATAAAACTTAAGACAAAGAAAAAGTAAATGAGAGTGGGGCATTCCTAGCCCAAAAATGCGCATGGGAGTCTCATTAGCAACCTATACAGACTTAACAAATAAAAACACAAGAGAGATAATTAGAGAGAAATTACTATGTTATCAGTAGCTCTTAAATCGATAACTCAAGTGTTATCGATAAAGAAAAGTAAGATCACATTAGAATTACCCTCCGGATGAGATCCACAAGAGACATGAGAAGCAAAAGAGGGATGGCTCTCAATAAAGCCACAAAAGAAAATCTTCAATTGATTTTCCTCTCAACTTGCTTGAGTTTATAACATTTCAGGTAGTCATGCTTCTTTTGACCAGTATCAACCAAATGTGTAATAATATGCTATAATGAGTACAACTAATGGAGGAACTAATAAGAGGGACTAGCATAAAATTGCTTATCGAGATAGCAAGTGCCAAACCTTCAGAACACTCCATAGTACCCATAATCAGTTGCCTTTAAAGCTCACAAGGAATCAAAGAATATACTTCTTCCGGTGTAGATAATGTTGAGGCAGCCAAAATACTATTAACTCAATTCATGTTATGATAACATGTAAACTTGATCCTATGCTATATGCTTCATGTATTTTTCATAACCAATAAGACACTCCATATCATTAGGTCTCCGATAATCCAAATCCATGATAATAGAGTTCAGCTCATTATAGCATACAATGAGAGATCAGCCCTACACAGTTGAAAAGATTTCTTCATCAATTCATGCACTTGAGAAAAGTCAAAGGCACCAAGTAACTCTTTTTAACAGCATCCCATGTATCGTTCCACACTAGTGTGGCATCAAATTACTAGTTATGGGTGACCTTCTAAAGGTGTTATCTATCTTCCTGTAATATATCCCTTCTTTCCACTAGCAATATACAACTTTAAAACCTTACACCATATACTAGTAATTTGTACCATCGAGTTTAAGATGTATTTGCGTATTGGTCTCTTGAATGGTGAGAATTAATTGCACTTTGTCGTCTGGGATCACAGTGGCCTTACCATTAGTCATGACGACGTGTTGGTACAAAAGTTAAAGTAAGCCCTTGATGAACAGTCAGTTAGTCTATAACCCATGACCTAAACCTCCTGTGGTGGTGCGGCAGCAGCGAACAACGGCAGCAACAACCATGCTAACGAGTTGGTTGGATTGTAGTGGATCCTCCTACACCAATCTGTGTTTGCCGAGACTGTCTTGTAACCAAAGATAGTTTGTCAATGGTGACTTAGGACAGTAGCGACAATGGTGACAGAAGGCTAGCTTGAAGTTGGATCCTCCTACGGCAGTTTCTGTCAACGAAACTGCTTACCTCTAACGATAGCTGCGGCGAGGGAGGCGATGGCAGGTCCGAGATTGTAATCCTCCTACGGCGAAGTCTTTGTCGAGCTAGAGGAAAGAGTTAGGATTAAGGCAAACTTTAAAGTCTTGCTCTGATACCAAGTAAAAAGAAAAAAGAAATAATTTCTTATTGCTTGATGAGACATTACAAACACATGTATACACCATTGAAGAGACCTAATTTAGAAAATAATCCTATTTAGAAAATTAAATATATACTCAAATAATTACAAATATTTAGCAGCTAAATAATTAAAAACTCATTCCAACTAGTTAAAATGAAATCCTTATCAATATAGTTATAGTGCTAAATCACTTAAAATTTTATTTCATGCTAGTAGTCAGAATTGTGGTTATGTACAATTTTTCTCCATTTTCAAACAAGGGATAATCAGCATGCAGAAAAAACAATGTCAATATTCCGGGCCAGCAATTTTCTTTCTTTGACATCTTCTGCATGTGCTGTAATTTTCTTTTAAGACCATACCATCAGTGAAACGATGACATCATTGATAGCCTTCAGAGCAGAAAAAAGAAAAAACTCAGAAAGGGAAGCAAGGCTGTGTACCGTAACCACAACTATTGCGGTGGTTGCAGTGAATATTGTTTGGCCATGCCCTTCTGGGAGATCATGAACTGATTGCAGAGCAAGGGCGAACGCCATAGCACCGCGAAGTCCTGTATAAATTAGTAATCAATCATTTCCTATCAATGCCACAAATTCAAGGCACCTTACATAGTTCCAAACTCTCTTACCACTGTACCAAAGAGCCTTTTGATGTTTTAAGGGTATTTGCTGACGTGGAGATCGAACCAAATTGATCAAATGAGCACATGAAAATACATTTGCCGCCCTTCAAGATACAAAAAGATAAGATGGTATGCACTTTTAGAGGCAAAAAATTTCAGTGGTAATCTCAAACATAAAAGTAGAAACTATGATGGTTAATAATTTTCACAAAGAAAAAATGGTGAATTAAAAAAAAGGGAGAAGGTAAGAGGGTTAAAGCATGCACTTCCACCGTGCAAATACTATTCAAGATTGGAGGAAGAATAGAAAGAAAAAGGAGGGGGGGCCTAACAAATCATGCGTACCTTGCCACAACAATGAACAACTGGGGCAATCAAACAGCATGTTAAGGAATAGCAATAGAAAGCACAAGGTAAATTCCAGTTAGCTCTTTCAAAATAAGGTAAGGATACGATTGAGAAAAAGATGAATCCAACATGTGACCAGCTATGTTGTTCCATTGCAATGTCAAAGCCCATGTAAATGAATCTGCAAATTAACAACAAAGCCAAGATTTGTAAAGCAAAGTTATGAGAAATCATCGAAAAGAAAAGTAACAAACGATTAAAACAATTATTCCCTTACACAAATGTCTCTGCTAAGGATGATATCAAATGAAAAAAGGCAGATACAAATCGCTGAGAATTTTCTGATAAGTTAGAGAATGCATAGTGCTTCATTACCTGTGTGACAGAATTGAATAGTGCTTCCATCACAAGTCATCCATTATCAATGGTGAAATTACAGCTCAAAATAATTCAGATTTACTTACAATTCCTGTGAACAATATTGATACAATACCAGAAAGGCCCAGACCTTCTGCAAGCATGTACCTAAAATAAAATAAAAAGATTTAATTAAAATGAACCACAGGCCCAGACTCCATTGTAGCTAAAAAAAGTTTTAAAGAATAGAGAGATAGGGATTAAAAATCCTTACGAAAAATATGGAAAAAGAACAACAAGGCAGCACTCCAGGTTCTGAAGACTGTACAAAATATGGCGTCAAAAAAAAAAGGTAATAGTTTACAAATTAGCTGAGAAGCACTGACCAGAGAACATAAAAAGGGCTGTTGCTCACTTGTCTATATCCAAACCAGCATATTTGAAAAGGTTCTGAGGGGTTAAGTTCAACAACATAAGTAGAAACTTTTGAATTTGAACTACAAAGATTAAAAAGGATATCAAAGCAGAAGTAAATCCAACACCAACACCTGTAAAACCATACATTAGTATTTTTGGAGCGAAAAAGAACAAGGAAAAAAAAGAAATAGATAACATCAAAGGCATTTTGAAGTAAGCAGAAGCCATAATTATTCTGTTGTAAAAATGAAAGTATTTATGTAATCTGAAAGTACATATTTTTATGTTTTAATGTTTTTCAGTCAATAATAAAATATCTATATAAATTCTAAATGAAGAATTATAAAGGGTGATAAGGCATTACCCTGAAGCACAAAACATTGTAAGAGCAACAAATCAAAGAAAAAAATATTAGAAAAATGAACGAAGCGTTACAATATACAAATTACAAGGTTTCTGCAGCCAATTGTCTGAAGAGTTTTGTAAGAGAAGGGCATACTAAAGTTAAAAATATGGCCCTCCCACAAAGAAGCTGTTGAAACATGAGCAGGTCCCTAAAATGCAAGAATCTTTTAAAAATGAATGCACGAACAGTAAGTGAATAACACAACTATTACCCATATATTAAAGCTCCTTGCAAAGATAAATTGGCCCGTAACACTCCCCTCAAATGCAGCTCAATCGTGCGTTAGTCACACAAACATTAAATTAATTGATAGTTCTCAAGTAATTATAAGTTAGACTTCAAATAATAAATATGGGCAACAAAAATTGAACAAAGAATTCCCAGCAACCACATTTAGAAAAAACCTCACCTGAATGCTAAAATTGTGTCGAATTCTCAATCATAACATTTTTGAGATGCCACAGATAATATTTCTATTTTCTGTAGATTGTAATATAGAGGATCACAGTCATATATACCGGATCCCTCCTTTTATATTATTTCCTTGTTTTATAACTTGCAATAGGGAATAGTCAATCCCTATTTGTATCTCTAATCATTCAAGGGAAATAGAAATTTTCTCTCTCAAATCTTCATGGTATATCATAGCCACCTCTCAAAACCTAATTTTCCATGACAAAATATGCCATGGCTATTGAGGGAAGAGACTCATCATCTGAGATGATCTCCACTTTAGAACAAATGCCAACTAGAAACAATTATGGATGCACAAAAGCTTCTCTTTTTATCGCAATCCATAAACTTAATAGGCACAAAGATCTTCAATGGTCTCAATCAGTGATAATCTATATCTACAGAAAGGGCCAATATAAAGATCTCAACAGTAAAGTCCCAAATACGAAGGACAATCCCAAATTCAACAGTTGGAAGGTTGAAAATCACGTGATAATGTCGTGGTTAATTTACTCGACGACCAATGAAAGAGAAATTTTCTTCCTCTATGAGACTGGACTGCAAAGGGAATCTGGGATGTCATAAACGAGACCTAGTCAAGCACTGAAAACATTTCAGAATTGTTCAAGCAAAAGCTAACATACACGACCAGCGTTAAGAAGACCTCACAGTAACCATGGCCACCAAGCTAACAACAGTAACAACTGACAAAGAAAGGGAGGCCTTGGAGTTAAAAACTGCCTTAAACCTAGGCACCATAGAGAAAACTTTTGGAACATCAATGGAAAACTGGCAGATAGGAAATCCTCTCACCCTTCACATGACAAGAAAAGTCATGCTAACACAGCTGTCACCACTGACAATAATTCTCCCCAATTATAGATCAGTCCTTTCATCAAAAAGCAACTTGATATGTTACCGCCAACGGTCCATGATACTTGACTCGGGCAGATTTTATGATATCATGGCCAATGTCAATTTGTTTCTTGAGTACAGTATGTGCAGTAAGAGTTACAGACAGGTCTCTTTCTAAACTAGACAGAATAGAGTTTGCCAGCATCTCAAAGAACCTAATTCTAAACTCAGTCCTTCATGCTTCTAACCTTAACTGTAATATACTATCTACTAAGTTGAATCGTGATATCAAATGCATGACTAAATTTTTCCCAAACTAGAGTAAGTTTCAGTATTTGGAGATGTGTTCAAGATTCTATGTTATCAATTATCTCAGTATTCAATATAAACCATCTTATTTGTTTGTCATGATCCATAATGATTTGGGGGCCATCAAGAGTTTTAAAATATTACAAGATTAACTTACACATTCCTAGTAAGAGACAAATTTATTGCGGGTTAAATTTTCAAAAACATCAACACTGATACAAACCCAATTCCAAACCAAATTCGAAGTCTCCAAAACTGGCAATGCATAAGTATATTTCGAATCTATCTTGGACTCATATCTTTTAAACCAAGGAATTATCTAAGCTATTGCATTGATACCCCCAACAAAATGATATTGTTGAAATAAAAACACACTAATTGGACGTCTCCCGAATCCCTAATTTTCACAATTCATATCAAAACATTTTTCGGGAGAGGACCTTCTTAAAGGAAAATACCTGATCAACGTAGTGCTATCTAGAATCCCCAAGTTCCAAACTACATGTCAAACCCACCTTCAAATATATCCAAACACCGAAATACATTTTAGATACCAAAAAAAGTGGAACAGTGGAAGCATGTCATTCGTCCATATCAATCAACACAACCAAACTAAATTAGATCCCAAATCCATTAATTGCAAGTTCGTTAGGCATTATTCCAATCAAAAGGGTATAATCATTACTCTTTCATCACTAAGAAACAATTAATTTCATGAATGTCACTTTCTTAAAACATCAGGCTTATTATTCCAAACCTTCAATTCCTGGGGAAAACATGAGTGAATATAAGTTTTGGTATGAAACTACTTTTCCTGAGCCGACTGAAGATACATCACAACTGGATACTTCACCACCACCATCATACCAACCAAACCTTCTTCAACTTCTAGAAAAACCTGAGACACCCTCCAACAAATAACCCTATGAATTCACATATACCAGATTTCTGCCATAAGTGTGTGTTTTGACTTTGAGTGTTGTTAAAGGAAAAGTATAAAAATATCACTATTCATTACTATGATGTAATGAGTAGACATATATATAGTATCAAGGTTAAACTAAGCATTATGAGCCAGCTAACTAACATCACACTCCCCTCAAGTTAGAATATGAAAAATGTTAAAGTTGCCCAACAAAAAACTCAATTACATCATATATCATTCATACCTCTCTCATATAATGCATAGTAAAGAAAATCTCATCTCTAAAACAAATCAATCAACAATTCTAGATTGTCTTTATGCACAATTGTCTTCATTTTCCCGTAAAAAGGACATGCAACGATGTAGTAGCCAAAATAACAATCATATGCTTCATCTATATTGGCACCAATTTAAACTCCATTTTAAATGATACATCACAAGCTATCCCAATGGCAATGTTTTAAATGCAATTGGAAGGGATACATAACACAACAAAGGAAGAGATAAAACACCCCAAGATATCAAACTAACCCAAGAAACCATCATACTAGCATACATATGCGCATATGCACAACAAACGCCATATATTCCCCTTGAGTTGATAAAAAACAAACGCCATATATTCCTAATTTATGTTAAAAAATATGAGGAACGCACTGCACATGCCTTCCATTGGGCGACACGAACGCGATTTGGGGCCTAGAGATTGGCGGCCCATCCCTGATGCTCATGCTAGTCAATGACCATCCTTCTCTGGTGCAGTGGTTGGGATTAACGGCTTGCTCCATGTGGAAGCCAAATCTTTCAAGATAGTGATTCAAGATGGGGGAGTTACGTCTATTCGAACGTGATTAGTTCATTTGCGTGGTCTAGATGGCATTCACAATGGCTCTCTGGCTCCATGACTTACTCTTAGAGATGGTCATTTCTCCTGGTGATCAAATGCTGCATCCCTTGCTCTGGGAGAGAGATAAGGTCTTTTGCGGCTCATAAGAGATGGAATTGTAGAGGGAGATACGTAGCTCTCTCGATTCTGGGATCTTCCGGGGCCTCATGACATTTGTCTTCTCCTATGTCGGTGCCTCGAGCTCTGCGCCTAGGGGTAGGTGATTCCACATTTTGCAATGTGGTCTGCCATGGGAAAGTTTCTTCTCCACTTGCAGGGAGTTCTGGTGACCAGGAGACGGAGCAACAGGGGTGTTGCCCTCAATCGGAGGTCATTGCCATCGCCGTCCAGCTCGCTTTGACAAGTCACAAAGGGAGAGTGGGATGAGTGGCAAGTTAGTTGGGCTGAGGTGATCCCGTAAGCTTCTCTGGCTCGAGGTGGCCTAGAGTCTAGTCAACCAAGCTGGCCCGTCTGCAAACCCTCTCCAACCCATTCTCGTTCCCGCTCTCGTCCACCCGTGAGAGTTCTGCAAATCTGGCGCCCTAAGGAATATGTTCCTGCCTCCTCTCGTTTTGATGTGCTTATAGCTAGTTCGTCTTCTCCAAGCTCTTCACATATGGAGATGGCATCTGAGGCAATGGCCAATGGGTTAAAAGGGAACTGGGCTTTAGCGCTATGTGGGGGTGTAGTAATCGGCCCCCGAAGGTCCAGTTTTCCTTTCCAGGCAAGGGTGTTCCAAGGTGCGATGGGGTGGTGGGGAAGACCCCCCAGTTTTCATTTCCTTCCTTTTCGGGTGTGGAGGGGAGGTGGTTTGGTCTTACTCTACTGCGTCTGGTGCTTTTGCTGATGAGGGGGTGGAGTGCTCTCACTCTAGCAATGGTGCGGTTGCTAGTGTTGTTGACCTTGAGGTAAGGGGTGAGATCCCAGTCTATAGTGGGGAGTCTGACAGTAACTATGCTTTGGGGTGTGACGTCCAACATCAGGTTTTGATGCCTTTGTCCGTCAAACCTCTGGCTTTTGTTCCCCTTAGGAAGTTGATCCGCTGGGGAGTGATAGTGGAGAGTCTGCTTGGGAGAGCTCTTCTTCGTGGGTACAGAGGCATTATAAAAAAATTAGAAGAGTTTGCAGATCAATTATGAGGGTTTTGAACGTGCCATTACAAAGCTTCTTCAGGCAATTAAAGCTCGTCATCAACGCAGGAAATCACCCCTGGTAGGGGCCAAAAGGATTTCACCCGCAAGTCAGAAAGGGGTTCGCGAACTCAAATGACTTAAATCCTCTATTAACTAGGGGTGATAAACGGGCCTATGGCCAGCCAGCCACCTGGACTGGCCCTCAATATGGGCCAGGCTGAGCCTAATATTTTAAGCCCATTTTGCGATGGGCCTATGTGATTTTGAGCCAGCGGGCCACAGTTTAAATGGGCTTGACTCGCACAGATACAGGCAAGCCCGTGGGACAAAGCCTTATACAAGTTCGGCCTAGGATCCGCACCCAGTCCAGCCCAGCGCACCAACCCAGCCCACTGCAGTCTGCAATCCGTCACACCCCCACCCCACGAAGCTCACACAACCCACCGGGCCCCCTTACCACCCAGTCAAGCCATGCAGCCCACTACCAACCCACTATATATACCGAAAAAACACTAAAATGATATCAATGAAACTAAAACCCAAAACCTCATGCACAATACAAACACCATCCTACCACTATGCTACATGTTACTTGTTAAATACATATGTATAATTAATATATGTAATGATAATAATAATAAGGATCAAGCCCGCGGGCTGGGCCGGGCCAAAAATTTCTAACACGTTTAAAAGCGGGCCTAAACCGGTTGGGCCCATTTAAGCCCGGCCGTTTAACACCCCTACTATTAACTATGACATGAGGGATTCTCGAGGGTCTTACGGGAAGGGTTTCATGGGGGAGGGGTATAGTTCAATTGATCAAGGAATTTGAAACTGATTACGTGGAATGTGAGAGGGATTAATGATGCGGATAAACATTTATGCATTAAAAGTTTGTTGCACAAATGGCGAGCGGATGTCGTCTGCTTGCAGGAGACCAAGATGGAGGTGATTTCAAATGTGGTGTTTCGGAGCCTATGGCAAAGCTGCTTCATGGATTGGTTGTATCTTAGTTCTTCTAGAGCATCTCGGGGTATTCTTCTCTTATGGGATAGTTGAGTTGTGGCGAAGCTAGAAGATGTTATTGGAGAGTTTTTCGTGTCTTTGTAAATTTCAGAATGTGGGGGACAGTTAGATCTAGATGTTTTTTGGGGTCTATGGGCCTAATTGGGTTGAGGAGCGTTGTCTTATGTGGGATGATATGTGGGATGAGCTCTCAGGGCTCCGGTTTTGGTGGGATGTGCATTGTTGCATTTGTGGGGATTTCTACGTGGTCTATTTCCTGTCTTTGGTCCACGAGCTTCTCTCCAACAATGGGCGATTTCTCTGCTTTTATTGACGATCATAGACTACTTGATCCTCTCTTGGTTGGGCGTTCTTTCACTTGGTCTAATAACAAGGACATTGCCTCTTTCTCTCGTTTGAACCTTTTCTTGTTTTCAGCAAAGTGGGCCAATCATTTTGTTAATGTGCGCCAGATGAGGCTAGCACGGCTGTGCTCGGATCATTTCCCGATGGCGTTGGATTGTGGTTTACTGCCATCATGTTCGTGTCCTTTTCGTTTTGAGCTTACGTGGTACAAGGCAGAAGGGTTTGTGGATCTGATTTAGAATTGGTGCGAGTCTTATCGTGTGGAGGGTTCTCCCAATTTTGTGTTTGCCTCCAAGCTGAAAATGTTAGAGGGTGAATTGAAAGTGTGGAATGCCATGGCCTTCCTTTATGCAGGTGGAGACTCTTATAGCAAGGCTGCAAGAGATTAATGTTCTTGTAGAGACTAGATCTCTTTCGGTGGAGGAGAAGGGGTAAAAAGGTTTGTTGTCTTCTAATCTAGAAAAACTTCTCTTGATGGATAAAATCTCTTGGCAACAGAAGTCTAGAGGTCACTAGCTCAAATAGGGGAATAAGAATTTAAGTTTTTTCATTGCATGGCCAATTCTCATCGGAACACTAATGCTATTAGCAGTTTGGTCATTGACGAGGACTCATCAACATGTCCAAATGCGATTCGGAATCATGCTGTCTTTTTCTATGAGTCTCTCCTTAAGAATAGCAGATCTGTCACCCTTTTCTGGATGGCGTTCGTTTCGATGCTATCTCTGGAGATGAGGCAAAGTGGTTGGATCATCCTTTTGAGGTGTAGGAGATTGAGTTGGTGGTGAAGAGTTGTAAAAGGAATAAAGCCCCTGACCCTAACGGATTCCCTTAGGCCTTTTATTAATATTGTTGGAATGTTGTGAAGCATGATGTTTTTGCGGTCTGTTAGGAGTTTCATGACCATTGTTTCTTTAAGCAGGGCTCAAATGCTAGCTTCATATCCCTTGTTCCAAAGAAGCATGGGGCCGCAAATCTTAAGGATTGTTGTCTTATTAGCGTTGTTGGTGGTTTGTATAAAATCATGTCCAAGTTTATGGCAAATTGGTTAAAGGCTATCTTGGGTAATTTTATCTTTTCGTCTCAGAGTCCTTTTGTGCATGGTAGACAAATCCTTGACTCGGTCCTTATTGCTAATTAATGTATTGATTGTCGTCTTAAAGCCTCCATGTTTGGTGTTCTTTGTAAATTAGATTTAGAGAAGGCTTATGACCATGTCAATTGGAATTTCCTCTTCTACTTGCTCAAGAGGCGTGAGTTTTTGAAGAAATGGAGGCATTGGATTTCATTCTATATCTCTTCTACTCGATTCTCCGTTCTGGTTAATAGCAACCCGTGTGGTTTCTTTTCGAGTTCCAAAGGGCTTCGTCAAGGGGATCCTTTGTCCCCTTTGTTGTTTATTACTACTATGGAGGCTCTCAGCCGGTTGCTTGATGTAGCTACCTCTGCTGGGCTGGAATTGGGGTTTTCTATTGACTGCTTGAATAGGGAGCCATTGGTTTTCTCTCACCTACTCTTTGCTGATGATACATTCATCTTTTGTGAGGCAGGCCCTCTTCATCTCTTCCATCTGTGCGCACTTCTGGTATGATTTGAAGCTGCATCGGGACTATGCATTAATTTGAGTAAATCAAGGTTGACTCCTATTGGGGTGGTGCATGGTGTTGAGATTTTATGGTATCAAGTCTCATAACTGCCCCTTAAATATTTGAGGCTTCCTTTGGGGGCCAAGTTCAAATCTTCCTCCTTAATGGAATCCAATCATTAAGACTATGGAGTGCTTGTCTAACAAGCTAAAAATGGATTTAGAGGCTTATCTTGATTAAAAGTACTCTCTCTAATCTTCCAACCTATTTTTTTCTCTTTCCCTATTCTAGTTGTAGTGGTTTCTCATATTGAGAACATTCAGCGGACTTTCCTTTGGGGTTCCTTGGGAGAGGGAGGCACATTCATTTGGTCAATTGAGATTTGGTCTGTCAGTCTTTTTCCAAGGAAGGGCTTGATATAAAGAAGGTGCGAAGATTCAATCAAGCTCTTCTTGGAAAGTGATTGTAAAGTTGATTCCTTATAGTAAAAGGTTATTATAGCAAAATATGGTACCCTTACATGCAGGTGGATTTCTTCTTGCCATAGAGGGCCTCATAATGTGGGATTATAGAAGTATATCCGGGCGGGCTAGACTTCCTACTCTTTCTCGATGGTTTTTGAGATTGGTGATAAATACACAGTTCAGTTTTGGGAGGATGTGTGGTGTGGCAAAATTCCCTTGGAACAGGCTTACATGGATTTGTCCCGCCTTACGTATTTAACAAATGTTATGGTGGCAAATCTCATTTCTATTCAGAGGTGAATTTTTCTAGAGTGGCTCGAAATTGGGAGCATGAGGCTTTCTCTTCGTTTTTTGAGCAATTATATTTTGTTACGCCTAGACTCAAAGGGTTCTATTCTACTCTCACCCCAATCGGGCCTAACTATTTCCCTTAGCGCATTATTTGGAAGGTGTAGATTCCTCCTAGAGTGCTTTTCTTCTATTGGTCTGCTGTGTCGGGAAAGATGTTAACAATTGATAATGTTTGGCATTGTGGGTTGGTAGTTGTTAGCTGGTGTTATTTATGAAAGGCGCCAAAAGAGACAGTGGACCACATCCTTCTATACTATCTGATGACTCAAATGCTATGAATTTTGCTTATTTGTTTGGTAGACATGTTAAACAGACCAATGGCCTGCTGGCCACGTGAGCTAGCCTGCATTTTTAGACAAGCCGAGCTCATAATTTTGAACTCGTTTAGCAATGGGCCTACACGATTTGTATCCCATAGGTTGCGGTTTAAACGAGCTTAGCCCGCACATACACAGGCTAGCCCACAAGCCATATCCCTACCCAATCCCAGAATAGAACCCGGCCTCCAACCCACCCAACTTGGAGCCCACCCACCTAGCCCATTGTGGCAGCCCACAAGCCCTCTCCCCAACCCAGCAATGTCCACTCTTAAATTCTTAATTTTTCCCTAACCTACCTAATAACCTAAACCTAAACGGGTTCATCATTTTGAACCCGTTTAGCAATAGACCTATACGATTTGTATCCCATAGGTTGCGGTTTAAACGAGCTTAGCCCGCACATATACAGGCTAGCCCACAAGCCATATCCCTACCCAAGCCCAAAATAGAACCCGGCCTCCAACCCACCCAACCTGGAGCCCACCCACCTAGCCCATTGTGGCAGCCCACAAGCCCTCTCCCCAACTCAGCAATGTCCCCTCTTAAATTCTTAATTTTTCCCTAACCTACCTAATAACCTAAACCTAAACAGGTTCATCATTTTGAACCCGTTTAGCAACGGACCTATACGATTTGTATCCCATAGGTTGCGGTTTAAACGAGCTTAGCCCGCACGTATACAGGCTAGCCCACAAGCCATATCCCTACCCAAGCCCAGAATAGAACCCGGCCTCCAACCCACCCAACCTGGAGCCCACCCACCTAGCCCATTGTGGCAGCCCACAAGCCCTCTCCCCAACCCAGCAATGTCCCCTCTTCAATTCTTAATTTTTCCCTAACCTACCTAATAACCTAAACCTAATGTAGCCGCCAAAACACATTACACACTTACAGACAGGAGGCAAGACATTGGACGCTAGAGGCAGTCACGTAGGCAGCCTGTAGCCATCCATCCCACCACTCATAGTCGTCTGATTCTGTCACTGTTGGTGTCCTCACCCTATCAAAAGTTGGCATCGCTTGCAGCATCCTCACCGCTCACGCCTCACAACCGTCCGATTTTGTCACCGTGCCGTCCTCACCCCGTCGCCACCACCTCGACTCGATTGGCATAGCATCCTAACAGCTACCACATCTAGCGCATTGTCAGATCTAAGATCTGTAAATGGTGATATGGCATTGACTATTTATCCCAGTTCGCGAGCGAGCCCGTCCACATGCGGGCTAGGCCAGACCAAAAAATTCTAGCCCGTTTAGGTTTGGGCTCATCCCAACCAAGCCAAGCCTGGCCATTTAACACCCCTATTGTTTGGAGTGCATTGGGCGATGTCTCCAACCCTTGTTGGCCCTTTCTTTTGTTGGTTTGGGTCGATGTTCTTTGGTTTGGTGTGTTGCTCTTTATTGCATTATTTAGTGCCTTTAGCATGAGCGCAATGCACGTCTTTTTAGAATTGCAAGAATATGGAAGAGCTCAAATTATCCTTGTTAGATTAGATCCCTCTTGGATTGGATGGCTGCTTCGGGAGAGAGTTATTTCTCTAATATTTTGGATGTAATTGCAGGATGTACATTTTGATGTTTTTTTTTTGTTGTCTATTGTTCCTCTTTGTGCACTTCTTGTGTGCTATCTCTTCTTAATAAGAAAACTTTTATGCACTTCTTGTGTGCTATCTCTTCTTAATAAGAAAACTTTTATTATCAAAAGAAAACACTGACATGAACAACTTACAAAAAATAAGTATCAAAAGTGAGCATTGGATAACCATAGAATGACACAAGACTAATCCTACAACTTTGGGTTCATAAAATAGGGAAAGTGCCATAGCAGATCCATCCATCAACATGACTGTAGGCACACCAGCAAATAAATGGCCAAAACCATATCAACTAAAAAAAATCCCAATAAGCATCTCCAAAACCAAATATCAATATATCCATGGCAAAAATGACATTAAGAATCAAATCTTGCTAAATAAAACCCCAAATCACCTGATCTTGCTAAAAATGACCATACCTCCATTATTTTGGAACCCAAACAAAACCAAATAAAAAAATAAAGGCATATCAAAGTTCGAGAGGGTGGAAGTGTCACTGAAACATGCAATGCCAAACTAAGAAAAATGGCACTAATACCACATTAAAGGGCACAAATAAAATATTTATGATTCATTATTATAATTTAATGAGTAAATACATCTAGTACTATGCTTTATGGGCCTAGACTCAACTTACTAACACTTGTAAGTTTTAACAACTATAAAGCTAAAAGAGTGTGTTTTCTCTTTTAGCAGAAAGTTGCTCATATGGAAAGCAACTATAATGATAATCCCTGAAAAACTATCTTTGTTGGCCTCATGTTTACACCAAGATTACTGTGACATACAAATGATAATTAATTCAGCGAACACGATGGAAGCAAATTTAGACAACTTAACAAATTGTTTTGTGTAGAAAACGTGAATATAGCCATCAGTCAAAATAATGGTGAAAGTATTCTAAAACACTGTAGAACTATGATGAGTTTATCAATTGTCAATGAGAGCCTCTTATATTCAAACTAGGAAAAACAGGAAAAATATACATACCCCACATAATTAAATAGCATGTTTAATACAAGTATTTACCCGCTGACATTGATCCCACGAATGTTTCAAGAAACCGAATAATGACCATCAGGAAGTTTTGCTCAGATGATGCATGGCTTTTCACCAATGACATTGTCCTGATAGGAATACACATATACAATTAATATGGGTTCCAGGGCCACGCTCTCACTGACAAAGAAAAGCGAAATTTGCTTGACGAACCTGTACAAGGAAATTGCCATCTTCCATGTGCGATATGCATCAAATCATTTCACTCAGCAGTCATTGTCAACTTTGCAAATATTTATTAACAAAGATAATGGAGTGTTTAAGAGAAATCACTAAAAACTTACAGCGTCATTCAAAACAGATTCCCCAAATACCAAAGCATAAAGGTTGGTGTCTGTGCCTAGTTCCTGTATGTTAAGTCCATCTTAGCTGCTACTTTCGATATGTATTAGCCAAAAAGTTTTTATGTAGCAGATTTATGGTCCCAAGAATCCCATATATCAAAAGTCACAAGAAACAATTAATTTGGTTTCCACAACGTCAAATGCTTCTGCTTATATATATATAGCATATTGCACTCCCATCCCCATGCAAGTCATCTCCATCAAAACTATTTAAAATGGGGTGCAAGCACACATACACGCACCTGAAATATGGATAAAACAGTAACGGGATCTGTAGCTGATATAAGAGCACCAAACATTAGACACTCATCAAACGGAAGTCTGTACATGAGGTACATCAAGCCACCAAGGTAACTAAAAGGAAGAAAGAAAAAACTGCGAAGTGAGAACGAGAAAATAGAGCAGACAGATATGGTTATCGTAATTGTAGAAATACTCACACAAGAATACCCGTAACAATAGCAGATATAAAAGTTCCCAAGATAGCAAATGTCACAATAGCTCCAAAGTTTGAAAAGAATGGTTTCTGCATATGTCAACATTGAGGAGAGGGGGGGAAAGGGGTGTGAACGTCAGATTGGAAGGTTAGAAGGTTGGAATGTAACAATTAAAATTTCAAGTGAAAGATTCATTTCAGAGAACTCACAGGTGATAAACTGAAGCCAGATTGAGTAATCACACGTGGGTCAAGAGAAACAAACTTTAAATAAAAGAAAGATTAGGGTCACACTTATGTACGTGAGTCAGTGCTGCGCAAGAGTGCGCGTGTGGGTGTGGGTGTACCCGCATGCAAGCCGGATATGACATACATCATACACACACAACAATTAAGTTGCAAATAATAAGGATATAATATGATTGGGGGTAACAAAAACAGGAAGAAGAATTCCTCGTGAAAATTAAACCATGCCCTGCCAGAAAGTAAATAAATATAGGAATTAGGGTATGACATTCAAGCACCGAAATTGTCCTAAATATATATATATATATACACACACACACACACACACAAAATAAGGAAAGAACCTACCTTATGCTAGTTTCTGTATTAGAAATGTTAGCTAATCCCCCAACAATGAGTCCTGGAAAATAACATCATAACATAAATTTAGACAAATGTATTAGAAACTAGACACTGTGAATGATGATGATGATATACATACATACATATATATATGCGCACATACATACATATGAGGAGGAAGAAGAAGAAGAAGAAGAAGACGATACCTATCAACAGTGAAGCACTAGCTTCGGGTAAGTAGTAAAATTTATGTCGGCGTAGAACATGGCCTAGAACAAAAGACAGGACCAGCATCATGATCTGGAGAAGAATGCCTACCCCTGCTGCTTGCTGCTCGGTTCCTGGATCTGCCGCTGCCGGAGGCGATGGATCAACAATAGCAAGTTCGGCCATCCCGCTTCGGCGATGATGTATTAGAAATCAATTAACAGCAGTGAGCCACAGCCTGAGCCACGGCCTGCACGCCTCCGCTTCGCTCGCGTTTTCCCTCCGATCAAACCAGAAACAGCTTCTGTTCGCAATAACGAGTCCACAACAACAAGATCATCGCTATTTCGTTCGTTGTGTAACCCCCTGGTTAAAGTGATTCATTTCTTTTTTTTTTTTTATCTTTATCTTGTTATTGTTATTATTTGTTTTAAAAAATAATTGTTAAATTTTATATTTACGTAATATATGTCGTATTTATAAAATTTTATATACGGTTGAATAAATAAATAATCTTTTTTAATTTTTTTATTTTTCATGTAAAATTTTATAAAAATAACATACACTACATAAATATTTTTTAAAACAAATAATAATAATGACTTAATTTGTTAATATTGTGCTTTTAAAAGAAATTATTTTTAGTTGTGCTCAAAAATAAGTTGCTTTAAAAATAAGCTGATTGATAAAATATAATTTTAAAAGTGTTTTACTTTTAAAAGCGGATAATAAATATTTGATAAATTAAAAACGAAAGTACTATAAAGATTTAAAAGATAAAAATATTTTATATTTTAAAAAATATTTAAATATCTAACGTCCCCCTTCTTTCCCCCTCCCCCACCCCCACCCTACCCCCTTTTGGTGTTTCCCACACAATTTTTTTAATCCCATCCACCACCGCCACCACCTTCCTTACCAGAAAGCAAAGCCAACACCCAAGCCACACCAGAAAAACAATCATAGACGAAAAATGTTCCCAATCCCTCTTGCCCTCCTGCTACTGCAAGTAGTTGTCTATCAAGTTTCTTCATCCTTGGTTGTTGTTGAGCCAAACACATCACCAGCAACCCAGCCACTACCCTTCTCCCACCCCCAATCCTTGCCGGCCACCATCCCCGTCTTCCCTCGAGCAATCCGCTGTCGTCGCTGGCTGTCTCCTAGACATGCCGGCCGATACCATACATCATTTGCACCGTCAAAACAACTTGCAGCGGCGCCGTCCCCAAGAGGATCTGTTGTTGCCCCGTCTTGGCGGCTTGGTTATACACCTCTTACTTTGCCCCCACCCTCACCAAGGAACTTGCTCTAGCACTGGCGTACGATATGTCGCTCCTGTCGGATGACTCCGAAACGTGTGTGGGCGACATGGAGGCAATGGTGAAGAGAAGTGGAGTGGAGCTAGCCTGAGCTAACCAGACGTGCGATCTGACATATTGCTACTGCGGCATCAAGCTCCCCTACCCCATCCGGTGAAAGGTGTATTGATTTGGACGGAACAAAGATACGGCACATCTGTGTAAGGTAGGGTTTGTATTTACAACGGATGGTAATTTTAAAAACCAATCAATTATAATTATTTTGAACCATTAGATCAAATTTAAATGAAATCTGACAATTCATATTAATTTTGCTCATTTTAAGATAGTTGCTCACCTTTTCAAGTTAGCATTCCCATATATATATATATATATAAACTTTACATGCAAGTTTAAGTACAAATACATATATATATATATATATAATCATTTAATATTATGATTTATAAATTAAAAGCAGGCATAGCTGCTTCCCAATCATTTTTTATAATTTTATAAACTTAAATTACTTTTTGCTTTCTTATATAAATATATATGGATTCTTTTAATTATTCTCTATATAATTAAAATAATATTTATATTAATTTTTATTTAACACTATTTTTTATAATTTAATATGAAATAAAAGTAAAATTTATGGAAAACGTAAAGGAGATATGTTAGTAAATTTTTTATATATAATTTCATAATTATATGAAGTGAACAATACTTTTCAATATGTTAACAAATATCGTACAACCCTTATGGACGAAGTTAGATATAAGACTTCTGTAGTGAGAATAATTTTATGAATTTTTAACTTTTTTCATAAATAAATGAAAATAGACTTCTGTAGAGAATTTACTATTAGTACTTTTGTTACGAATAAAAATAAATATAATATGTTTTACCTGATTTTCAATAGGTAACATTTTTAGTATACCTTAGCCACCCATTTACTATATACTTGTGGAGATGGATAAGGTTTAACATTAACATACACACACACACACACACACACATATATATATATTATATAACAAATTCACTCTTTTAAAATTCAATCAAACTTTTTGTATTATGTATTATAACACTTCATAGTAAACTTGGCGAAACTTTATCATGCCCATGGGTGCCTACAGGTATGTTGAATTTGACAAGCTAAAAAAATCATATACTAAATCGAGCATTTTGAGTGTTTATTTTTTTTGTTAGTATTTATAAAAAATAGTGTTGGATCTGAAATCCAAATCAATCAACAAGTTATCAAAAAAAAATATATGATAACTCAAATTTAGAATACGAAAAGAGTCAAATAACTATTTCAAAGTGAAACTATGTTGTTTGATATATAATCTGACTCCATAAATGACCAAATTAATTTTAAAGAGCAAAAAAAACATTTTTGAAGAAGTCATTACGCCACTCGTACTTTTTATAATACATCACTTATTCTCATCATTAAATGAGAGATGTGACCCATCTGAAACCCCTGTTCAATAATCAACTTTAAGAGAGAGCATAAATCAACTTTAAAAAATATTTTGCACCAAAATTGTGTCCTATAATAGTACTTTACTTCAAGTCACTTAATCACATATGTTCAACCAAATCATTCAAAATTATGTACTCATCTTTAGTTTTAATCAATATTAGATCCCATTTTGTCCGGGTTGGATATACACATTCATTTTTGATTTAAACTGTTTTTATATCTGTTACTCACTTTATATAGATAAATAAAGAAACGTGACCATCGATTCACAAGGATGCGACTTTAATGACTTATTTAGAAAGTCTTTCAAATGCCAAAGAGCCAGTCCCAGGTGATAGAAAATCAAATTTGAGGATTAACGCCTTCGATTGCGCTAAAAGTTCGAGGTCAAAAAAAAAAATTATGGTTAAAATCGTATTCGGACCACTAACAATGATCAAATGACAATTGACCTTTAAAACGACACTACAGATCAGGTCACGAACCTTATTTTCTTACTATATTCATCATTTTGAGAATTTTGATATATATATATTGTATATATTTGCCCCCATAACATTTTAAAAAAATCAAAAATATATATTCTTTATAATAAGGCAGTTCCGAGATACACAATACAAGTTTGGCATAAAAAAGAATTCATTTTAAAATAAAAATAACATGAGATCACTCATTGTGACGACCCGAGTCAAAAAAAAAATTTTTCATGATTTTTTGAAACTCGAGTTGTCCTCATGAGTCTAAAATTTAAAAATGTTAGTTAAAAAAATACTCAGTTGAAAAATTACAAACCCTAGACAATCTTTTCTTTTTTCCTGGTACACGTGTCACCTTTTCATCGGTTAAAAAAACAAAAAAACAAAACAATAAAATAAAAATACAAAAACAAAATAAAACAAAACCGAAGAACTCGGTCAACCCTCTCCTCATGTCTCTTTAAGGCAACGTCTTTTTCCCCAGGCGCAGCAATGCAATACTGCTTTGAGCATCGCTGCCTTCTCCTTTCTACTTCTTTTCTTTTTCTGTCGTTCCCAAATCGGCTTTCACTCCTGCCACTCCTGCCACACAGCTCTGCCAGCCGGACCACCACACCAGACAGACAAACCCAACCTCAACTCAGCCATGGTCCAAACCTTGGTTCTTCCCCTCTCTCAAACCCAACCCGCCGGTTCCAAGCCGCCGATCCCCATTCAATTCGAACCTTAATCCATTTGCCTATAAAAAAACTACCAAGCCGATCTTCCACAAAAGGGGGCTCTCACGAATAAGAAACCTAGCTACAAAGACTGTAATCTCCCTCTCATATTCCTCTATAGAGAGCCCCCCTAGCCGAAATCCATATTTCCAGCTAGTCACACAGAAAGCTGTAACCTTCCATTGAATCTCTAATCCCCTTACAAAATCCCAACTGGAAACCGTCTCGCTAAACGCCGTCGTCGATCACGAAGCCCCTTTCTGCGTGGCCCTCTTCACCACGGCAGGGCACTAAGCATTAATGCACGATGTTGCCATGTTCACCAGCCGGTGCTAAACCAACAACAACACGAACGCTAGCCGCCTCTGTAGCGGCAACAACCACCAACGGCGACGCAATCGGGATGTAACTTTGGCCGCCTCGTTGATGCCTCCATTCACGCTCAAAGTCGTTGCTGTCTGACCACGAGGCCTTCTCTACTCCGAATCTCTTAGTTCCATCGCTTGTTGGCTGTCTCAGGAAGCTAGAAGAAGGACTTATTTGTGGATTAAAAGAAGGAAGCCGTGTTTGAGGGTCATTTCAATTTGTTGTCTTGATCGTTGGTTGGTTTATACACTTTACCTCTAATTTTTGTTCTTGCTATTTAATGGTCGCTAGTCTAGGCTATTTCATTCATTCATCTATTCCACACATGTTGCCTTTTTTCAATGATGAATATTGATTTTATTTTCTCCCCCTATTGAATGGTGATCCAGGGCCACGGTTTGTTCTTGATACTGTTTGCCTAATGTGTGATTGCTTGGTCTATGATCGTTTGTTGAAAGGAGACCATCCTATGGATTTAGTTATAGATTTTTGTTTGGTTCATGACTCATTTTGTTTGCCAGTTTTAAGGTGTATTCTGCACCTTGTGGTCTGGCTTTTGCGTTTTTTATTCTCTCTCTAGTCTGATGATTTGCTAGTTTGAAGGAAGTGTTCTGTGTGCTATTATTTTTGTTTCCTATATTATTTGTTTCTATCTGCATCTACGTGGTATTTAATTAATTTGTTTCCAGCCTCGCATTTGGCTGGCCGTGTGGTGGGCTTGTTTTGTAGGAATTCTCTGTTCGGCTAGCACAATCATCTCATCTGAATCATAGATCATTAGGGATAATTTTGGGAGTGTTTAACTTATTCTTGATTGATATTTGGCTTGTTGTGTAGTGGGTTGTTATGTTGATGTTTCTAGTTTTTGCTTTGCTGCTGTGTAGTGAGTTTGTTTGGCTTGTTTTCAGGTTCATACAGTTTTTCACATCAAAGGATGCAAATGTTGTTTTTGAAAACTTGTTTTAAAGATTCATACATTAAACTCAACATGTTATTTTCATTTATTTTTAATTATGTGCTACATTTAGAGATGTATTGGTTAATGTAAATTTTGTTTTGCAGAAATACTGTTAACATTTGTATTTATTATTATTATTATTATTTAGTCTATTTCTCTTTTATTTGTAATCATGCCCAAGGCCTCTTTGTTGTACATTGTAATATATATATATATATATATATATATATATATATATAATGAAAATGAAAAACAAGAAGAAAGAAAGAAAGTGAAAAAGAGAGTGATAAAAAAAAAGAAAAAAATAATAGAAAGTTACTTTTCTTTTTGTGGATGTCACTTATCACACACAACATTTTAATTTATATTTGTTCATATCTTTTTTTTAAAACAAAAAAAGGGTTTGTTTTTCTCAAAATGTTTTTTCTATAAATAAATAGTTTTTTAGTCAAATAAAAAAATGTGTTTTTCTTTAATAAAATCTTAATTTCTTTAAAAAGAATTTTAGAATTTTTTTTAATTATTTGTATATTTTATAAAAAAACAACAAAAACAAAAACATAAAGCAAAAATCAAATTAGATTTTTTTTTGAAACTTCAAACTTTTAAAAGTGATTTTACTTCAAACTTTTGAAATTGATTTTTAGGCCATTCCTTTAATCTTTAGGATAATTGGATTTATTTTAACTTTAACAAAAAATTAGAATGAATAGGAATCTTACGCCCTTAGGAAAATAAAAATAAATTTAGTATAGACAAGTGAAAATTAAAATTAAAAGTTAAAACAAATTAGAAACTTTTCTTCTCGTAAAATAGGTACCGAAACGACATTAAAGGGTACTAATTCTTCTCCGCACGTAACAAACTTTCGGACCCAAGACGTAGACCAACATGACTCAGCACACAACTAGAGTTACAACATAATTAAAAGCTCCGATTCATGTGTATGGAAAGATAAGCTTGCGTGCATATCCTACCTACGTAGTCGAGGTTTGTGTGTTTGAGGTTTTTTTTCTTTTTCCTTTGGTTGCTTCAAAGGATGGCCTCTGCTTCTTTACTGAAGTCGTCTTTGGTGGTCAGCAAGTCAGAATGGGGACAGAGCCTTCGGCCACTGGTGGCATTCGGCAGTGATGGCTGTTCGCTACAGCTCTACTGCGCCTACCTCGCTGACCATCCGAGTTGGCTCATTGTATGCGGACGAGCTCATCAAGACCGCAATATGTTTTACTATGTTACTGTCTATCTGTCCATCTGTTTGCCTGTTTGTATTATTATAATTCAGTAGTTTGGTCATTTTGTGAGCAGTGTTTGAGCTGTTGCCTCATAGGCTCATAGTAATTACTATTAAGTTGAGGAAATTCGATTACATGCTCAACGTGTTTGCTACTTCTAGTTTGTTTGGGTTTTACCTTGATGGTTCTTACAACCCATGTACTTAAATTTTAAAATCCATGGAGTTTATACTTCTTTTGGTGGTGGCTTAAGTTCACATTTGAAGAGCTTAGAAAATTTTGGATTCTACACCTGTAAAATCAATCCAAGCCACTAGTAATCTTTGGAAATCATGTTAATACCACTGATTTTAAGATTATATACTAAATGTTTTTTCCCCTTTCTGAAATTGGTAGACCCACCCAGTCTACATGTTAATTGGGTTTGATTCTACATGCAGTGACAGACTTGTCTATTTGAATATGGTTTTTTACTTGTTCCATATATCTAAATTTATAAGAGATCAGTTTACTTTTGGCATTGATAGATATTTTTTTTGAAGGTATAAGTATGTCAAGCCAACACCTGTGCAAGCCTTGCTATGCCTATCTCACTTGCAGGTTGTGATTTGATGGCTTGTGTGCAGACTGGGTCTGGCAAGACTGTTGCCTTTTGCTTCCCAATTATAAGTGGGATAATGACAGGATAGGCTTCACAAAGACCGCATAGTGAGGCACGTACAGTGTAGCCTCATGCTTTTATTCTATCAACTACAAGAGAGCTTTCATGCCAAGTGGGTTTTAATATAAACTATTATATTATGCACTTTAATTACTACAATATTTCAAGGAAGAACATGAAATTTTTTATTGGATTTTCAGATACTTGAAAAGGCTAAGAAATCTCAAATTAAACTGGTGTTGAAGTTGTTGTTGCTTATGGAAGTGCACCCATTCACCAGCAGGTATATTGAACATTTTTTTTATATTATTCTTGCTTGTTTTTGTTGAACTGATTATTAAGTTATGTTGTGATAGATGATTTGTGCCTCTCTTAGGCATATATTGTTAATTCTACACTCGTACTTGTTTGCATAAACATTTTCCTCACTTAATGTTCTAATTGAGTGTTTATGCTCTTGAACATGAATATTGGTGTCACTTTGTTTTTGTTTAATTTTTTTATTTTAGACTTTGTCTGAAAGACAAAAATCACAGGTTTTGTTTTTGCACTAGGTAAAATATAGTGGAATAATGTATTAAAAAAGAAAATAGAAAAGAAAGGTGTTGCCAATACATCAACTGAGTTAGTGATGGAGACACTTCTTAAACACTAGAATTACCATTAAAGTACTTTGAAAAAGTTTATGAGGGCCATATTGCACATTGTTGTTGAATTCCAGGGCAGATTGATTCCTGCATTTACTACTTTAAAACAATTATGCCCCATTCCCGTACATACTTGTTTGAGAAATAATAAAATGCTCCTATGATTGATAATTTGTTGAATGCTACAATGGCTGAAGCTTTTTATAATATGGTCAAAAGCTTTACTTAATGTGCTTTGATTCCTTCTAAAATTACAATATTTTCTACCATGTTATCGAATGTAGCAAAATTTGCAAAGAAGCTTTTGTTTTCTTTTAGATACTTTAATGTTCATTTGTTGCATTTCAATTGCTTGGTTAGATCACATGAATTTATTCTTATCTGAAATGTCTTGTTTTTCATAATATCTGAATATAATAATTTTTTTTGTTATCTGAAAAGGTATCTCTTGAGTTAGCAAATCAATTTGGAAATAGATTTTAGCGTGACACGTAACATGTTTTTTTGCCTGTTTATTTTGTTTTGACTTGATTGGTGATATCCTTTTGAAAATTATATTACTGGTGTATTAAGGGCGAGCTCAAAGTATTGATATTTGTTGTAGAATTTTGAATGAAATAAAGAGTAGCAGAAGTTTTTGCTTGCTTGTTTGGATTTAACTGGTGATATCCTTTGCAAAATATATTCTAGAATAAGTTATCTTAGCTTTTATGCATGGAGTGACTAAACAGGTGTGGATTCTTTTATCGGTTTGGAAAGGCAGAAGCAGACCGCTGCTAGCTGTAGTTCCTTATAGCTATGATGCTCTCTTTTCCTTCTATTATAGAGGGCAGTTTCATGGTGCAGTGCAAGGGCCCTAGATCTTTTTTATATTTTATTACTTATTGTTGTTTTTCTTTTGTAGGTTGTTCAGTGCTGTCGCAGGGCTGTTCACATTTCTAAAGTTCTTGCTATTTATTATTATTATTTTTATTTGTAAGCCTTTATGGCAATTTATGTTTATTTCTTGTGTAGTTTTATTTTTTAGTTGTGTTTATTTAAAATTTTCCCATGCCGAATCTTCTTTTGGGAAGCTCTTTTTTAGGGATTTTTTTTATAGAGGTTCCAAAAAATTATACTAGTTTTATTTTGGCCATAAGGGATTTGTCCTTTGGTTGTTTATTATGTATTTTTTTTCCTTTTTCTTGAATAAAATTTAAATTTTCTATTTATTTGCATTTTTCTAATTATCAAGTTATATTATTAGGCTTATTAAAATTTGAAAAAGAAATTATATGTATTTTTTTAAAATTTTATTTGATCATTAATGACACTTTAAAAGTGTTATTGTTTCAACTTTTAATGACATTTTTTAAGTGTTGTTAGTTTTTGACAACACTTCTAAAAGTGTCATCTTTTCAGTTAAATGCAGTGATGATAGATTGATAGATGATACTATTAAAAGTGACGTTGTTTTGTTGTAGTGTATTTGACATCCTTCAACAAATAACCCTTTAAGTTCATATATATATATATATATATATATATATATATATATCAGATTTATGTCATGTGTGTGTTTTAACTTTGAGTGTTGTTAAAAGAAAAAGGATCATTATTCATTACTATGATGTAATTAGTGCATATATATATATATATATATATATATAGAACTAAGGTTAAATTAAGCCGTGTGAGCTAGCAAACTAACATCACACACTTTGATCCCCTCAATTTATAATATGGAAAATCTAACAACGTGTCCAACAAAAAACTCAATTAGATCATATCATTCATACCCCTCTCATATAGTATGGCATGTACGTTTAGAAAACAAAAGATTAAGGAACAAAGTGTTATTACATTTGACGACTAGCAGATACTAGCATCATAATGTTTTAAGTACCTGAGGTCGATAATTTAAACGAATAGAGAGCTTGATGGAATGTAAACCATGTAAATAAAGTCAGGTGATTTAAGTGGAGAAATAACCACAATATGTTATTGTGTTTAAAAGAAAAGTTTTATATGACAGTTGTTAAACCTACTTTATTATATAAAATGGAGTGTTGTGATAACAAAAAATAATATATATAAAAGTTTATTATTAGTGAGATACGAATGTTAAGATAGATGTGTGGTAAAATTAAAATGGTCAAAATTCAAAATAAAAATATTTGTTATATGTCATTAGAGTAGCTCTGATAGGTAGGGGTGTTAAACGGGCTCAAGCCCGCGGGCTTGGGGTGGGCCGGGCTGATCAAAGTTCGGTCCGTTTAAAATGCGGGCCTAAACGGATTGACCCGTTTAGGCCTGCCCCATTTAGGCCCGGCCCGTGCGGGCTAGCCCGCGGGCTTTTTAAAATTTAAAATTTTATTTTATTTCTAAATACCTTAAAATTTAATACATATATTATATTATTTTATTTTAATTGAGTAATTAGATTTTATATACGAATACTTATAAAACAAAATTGAAATAATATTGGTTTGATAAAATTATATTGATTAATTATAGATTTATAAAAAATAAAAAATAAATCAAAAAATACGGTCCAGTCCGCGGGCCCCCATGGATCATTGCGGGCTGGGTCAGGCCAAGCTTTGCCCTGTCCGTTTAAAATGCGGGCCAAAACGGGTTGGCCCATTTAGGCCCGCCTCGTCGGTAGGGGTGTAAAACGGGCTAGCCCGGCCCGCAGCGAACTGCGGGGGCCTGCGGGCTAGCCCATATTTTTTTTTATTATTTTTATTTTTTAAAAATTCAAAATTAATCAATATAATTTTATCAAACCAATATTATTTTAATTTTATTTTATAATTGTTCGTACCTAAATATAATTACTCAATTAAAATTGTATAATATATGTATTAAATTTTAAGGTATTTTAAAGATAGAAAAACCCACGGGCCAGCCCGCAGCCTACACAGGCCGAGCCTAAACGGGTTGGCCCGTTTAGGCCTGCATTTTAAACGGACCTAGCTTTGATCGGCCCGGCTCGCCTCAAGCCTGTAAGTCCGGGGGTTTCGCCCGCAGGCTTAAGCCCGTTTTACACCCCTAAGCTTCAATTGTAAATAAAACGAAAGAGAATCACTTACGCTTTTGGCTATTTAGAATGTAAGCCATTAGATATACATGTTAGGAGGTTAGAGCAAATATTAAATGAGGTAAAAAGATAAATACTATAAATGACTTAAATAGAAGTGATAACAAAAGATAAAAAGTTATTAAATTTTAGAAAAAAATATGATAACTAATATGGACGTATGAAAGAAAAAAAATCATATTTTTGAATCAAATATAACCTTTGACCTCATTTTATTAGAATTAATATACTTATTGGTTTGATTTGGTTTAGATTTAATAAAAAATAATTTAAGTCATAATTTCAATAAAAAAAACAAGTAAATATATTTGTTTTTATAAATTTAAATTTAAATAAAAATTTATAATTTAACCCAAAACAAAACGAAAATATATAATTACCAAATGGGCTAGCCTAGGGATGACACGGGTCGGGGGTCGGGTCGAGCTCAAGTACTGGCGGCTGACCTAACATGATGATTTTAGTAGTTCGGAATGGAGCAAGTCATGTTGATATTTTTTATCTTATATTTTCTTAAAAAAATTCAGACCCGATTCAATTTTATCGGGGTGGTGAGACGGTCCGATCAATGTTGCCAATTTGCCATCCCTGGGCTAGCCGGCGATGAGCTATATATTGAATTGGGTTTTTTTTCTCTGGTATTCTGGTTCATGGCTAGGTGTGTCTTATTTGAAACCGCAATAGTGAGCTAGTTCTCTACTGCCTTGCGTACATTACATCGCGCACCCACCACGACCCCCCTCACCCGCAAAAAAAAAAAAAGGAAACTCATTAAGAAGAGGAACCCTCTTTCCGTATTTATTTCATCACACACCATCGCGCTCCGTTAATCGAAAAAACAAGTTCGATGGAAGGCGGAGAACCCACACCGAAGCCGTCGCACGTGGAAGCCACAAACCGGTGGCCTCCTAGCCGCTACCGCTTCAACGATCCATCTACAGCAGACGTCGTCCTATCCGTCACTGGCAACCCTGCCGTTACGATTTACGTTCATTCAGCCATCGTTCACTGCCGCTCCGGATACTTCGCCGCCCTAATATCCGACCGGTGGCAGCAGGATTCCTTCGTTCCCTTCAAGGTTCAGAACTTTACTGTCTCGTTTACGAGCGGATCAACGGACACCTGTATGTCCGTCATGAGGCTCCTCTACGCGGATGATATATCGAGAGAGATCGACCGAGCTTCACATGCCATAGAGATTCTCCCCGTGGCGCAGGAACTTTTGTTTGATGACTGTGTCAGCGCTTGCGTCCGATTCCTGGAGGCCGTGCCGTGGACTGATGAGGAGGAGCTCAAGGTTATGGCTCTGATCCCACACCTCAACGCAGAAGAGTCACGAGAACTTCTGTGTAGAGTTTCACTCTCACCTGACAGTGGTGAAGAGAAGGTTGATGAACTGCTTTATGGGATGGTTCTTGGGGTGGTGGATGACCAGCGAAAGGAGTGGGAGCAGGGAATCCGAGGTAAGTTGTCGGTTGCCAAGGTCTTAAGGGACTCCTCGACGAGGGAGTCAGCGGGAAGGGTGTTGAGCCGAGCGTTTGAGAGGACATTGAACGTCTTCAAGGGGAAGTTGTCCAGCCATGATAGAAACATTGTACCCGGTGAAGTAAGAGTCGTTGGGAAAGATTTACTGTGGTTGGTCGAAACGATGCTTCAGTTGAGAGTGGCGGATAATGCAGTGGAAGGAGTGGAGTGAACTGCCATTCTCGGATGTGGAGTGTTCTTTAAGCGAGGAGTTTCGGCAAAATTATGGCTCGCCAATGCCGTTGCGGCCGTTCTCTGACACTCTTCTTAACTGCACCCATAAGCTTGCCAACGCCGTCGCTGCCGGCACCGTTTTGGCTCCGAGACAGGTATTTTAGTTTTGTTTGTTTCCTTTTTTGTTTGTTTGTTTGTTTTGTTTTTTGTTTTTTTCGTTTGGCAATTCGCATATTGTAAATATTCTAGGTGATTTTTAGCGAGTGCTTGAACGGTAAAATAATTCATTATATGATAACAGTTGGAAATTAAACAAAATTCGATGGCTTTTTATTTTTTTAAATTTTCTTATATCGCATATATTGCATGGATATGAATTCTTTTAATTATTAGCTGTTTTCTCTCCCGTACAGTGGATTGTGAGTGCATTCAACAGGAGTATTGAAAGCGTTCTCACCTTGAAATTATTTCCATCAAAAAATACATAGACATATATTAACCCCACTCACATGATATAATTATATATATATATATATATATATATACATATATTGTAGAATGTCGATGTTCTTTATTGACACGTACACGTGCGCCTTTCGAATTCTTTCCTTGCAGATAAGGACAAAACTTGTAAAAGATTGGGTACGGCTGCTGATTGTATGCAGGAAACACTTTTCAACCATGGGACGCAGCGACAAAACAATCTGTCTGGAGCTAGAAGAGACAATCCTTAAAATCATGTCCACACTACCCATGTTAGAGGCAAAAGAGTCACTGCAGCACTGCCTCAGTGCAAAACCACTACAGGATCACTATATCGCGGCATTTAACACATGGTTCCATCGAGCAATGCAGCCCCCCGGTGATATGATGGATATGGCCTCGTAGCCTGCCATCTCTGCGCTAGAGGTTATCTATTGGAGAGGAGGGGCAAAATGAATGGAACCCCTCTGCCCCGCCTAGTATAACACTCTTTTCTGTTGTTGATGATTTCTCTGTTTCTCGTAACTGGTGGAGATGAGTTGAGTTCTGTGTATTTTGTGGTTTGGAAAATGTTGTGAATGATATATGTGGATGCCTCTCTTTTCTCCCCCCTCTCGCGGCTTGCTCTCGTTTTGTAAAAATGTTGTGAACGTACGACATCCTCTTCGCTGGCTCCCACGGCTTGTTATACAGCTTAATTTGAAGGGACAAAGGGACTCTCGGCCCCCAGAGCGTGGGGTCACAGGAATGGAATTCCAGGGCTGGCTCTTCAACAAATTTCGCATTTCTCACGCAACCTCTCTATTTTCCTCTGTTTTTTTTATAATAATAATGAGTAAGATATGATAATAATACTATAATAATAAGATAATAATAATAAGCAATATATAATAATAATCATGATAATAAGATAAGTAAACATTATAATAATATTAATAAAGGAAGGAGGATATATAATAATAATAATGATATGATGATGATTATAATGGAAAGGAAAATAACCATAAAATAATAATAATGAGAATAATAAAATTACCACAACAATAATAATAGGTAATAGTAATAATGCACAATGAATTAATAAATACGTAATAATAAATAATAAGTAATAATGATACATAATTAAGTAAAATAATAATCAAGCAAGGTGAATAAATTAACGAGAAGAATTTGAGAGGGTAAAATATAAAGGAATAATACATAAATAAATATATAAAAATAAAAATATTTAGTCGGAGAGTTATTTATAGGTGGGAATTGGTCAAACTAAAAGTGATAATCAACGTTTAGGTTTAAGAGTTATTTGGGAAATATTAACACCCACAATACTTTAAACTGAAACCTAATTAGGAGTTGGAATTTTTTACATATTTTTAACTTGATTTTTCTAATTTTGATCCTTTTTTATCAAACATGGCGGCATTACTAACTAACATGTCAGGATGTGCAGTTGCATATATCCTGAATTTTTTATAAACTTTTTTATAATTAAAACTATAAATATTGACATTTGTGAAGGAAAAAAATAAAAATAAAAAACGATGCACACTCTTAGCCCAGACCAGACCCTCTTCGTTCTTACTTCACGACCCAAACCCTTTGCCCTTATGTCTTACTCTTACCTAGCGCAGCCGTCGCACTTGCACAGTTGCACTGCACATAGGCCGGCCACATGCCACAACACGTCCAATCTTTGGTCTGGCGCTCTCCCCCTCCTACCGTCGATGACTGGTTAGTCTTGTTTGAGTGTCCGCCCCACTCCGCTGTCCAATCTCCCTCCTCCCGCTGCCGCGCGCCAACGATAGGAGCCGCTGTCACCTCTTCGCTCCTCCTTCCTGCCGAGTGCCGACGACGTAGTCTGACGTCTATTCTTTGGTATGGACAAACACCAAGGGTAAATACCAAATAATAATGTTGGTATTCATCCCCATTATTTGGTAATTTGCTTCCTCCCTTTTATCAAATTCTCGTCATAAATTTAGTTTTATTAATTGATAATTTGCTATTTTGCTATTCAATTGAAATTTTGTGATTTGAATTATTAGTCTATGATATTATTTTTAAAAATTATAAATTCGATGAATTTATAATTATTTGTGGTGATAGAAATTCATCGGCATATAACTTCTAAAAATAAACATGGTTTTTAAAAAATATAAATTAATAAAATTTTAAAATATATAAATATTTAAAGACTTTATAACTAAGAAAATTTAATAACGTTTAATAGTTATTACCACAAATTTGGATCGTTGGTGAAGGATCCAAAATTGTTAAAGATAAAAAGTGATTTTGGGCCGCGTTTCTAGAAACACCGGTGGAATTTTCGTTGCCATTCTTAAAATGCCATAAAAACCTATAAATGTAGTAACAATTTTTTAAGCGCTGCTAAAACTCTTTTGCAGCGGCATTTAGTAGCCGTTTTTGTGAAAACATTTGTTAAAGATTTTTGTGGCGCATTTTATTTATTTTGGCGTTATAAAAACGTTGGTTAAGTCGGAATTTCTTGTAGTGAATCCTATTAAATCATTTGCTATACAACCTCCATCTATATATTTTGCTAGTCTATGTAATTTGGTATCTGTAGTGTTAATCCAAATTCTAGAATCATATCATTTCTTCTAGAGGAGGGGTGACAGCTTTGACTCTCCTGCACCGCAATATACAACGGTCCCTATACCTTTGGTGCTTTCTAGCATAAATTTTAATGTATAAAGATTTTTATCCATAATTTTAAAAATATTAACTTTGTTCAAGTGTCGTGTTGTATGTAAATTTTAAATTATCGTTGCGATTTAAAGTGCTTTACTTGTAATATAAAAAACAAAGTCAATTTAATAATTTTTATACATTTAATGAGGATTCAAAGTTTAGTTTACGTTTTAATATTTAAAAAATTAAAAAGTATCCTAGAAAAACACTTGAGTAGAAAATTTTGTATAATGGGGCGTAAGAGATATGAGTAAGTAGGTGTTGAAACTGCAATGCTAGACAAAGTTATAGTAGGCATACCTATTCTACATCATCCCCCCCCCCCCCCCCCCCCACAAAAAAAAAAAAAAAAAAAAAAGCCTCAGCAATTAACAGGCCACATCACAATGCAACACTAGTTTTAACGACCACAGGTCTGAATTACCGGCGCTAAAGACGAGTAAAAGTTCAAACTGTAAATGTAATGAAACTCAATGATTTCCCATGGTCCATCTCAATCTTGAAGGGACTAACCCGCGGCCTTGCACTCGTTCTCTACTTAAAATGTATTCCAGCTTCATTGAATATGCGTAGCAAGCGCAATAGGTCCTCATTAGACAGCTTTGAAGGCCTCTTATCTTCAAATCCCCCCAATTTCAATAATCCAATAATCTTCTCTCTGAATGAACTCACTTTAGTGTCCATCGAAGACATTGAATTCAAACAATCCCCCTCATCCTGATCATCGTCATTGTCATCACTATCATCCTTATCATTATCAAAATTGTCAGCATTGCTGTTAAGAACACTTTCTTCATTCCAACCCATCGCGTTGGACGTCCTCAAAAGCTCCAGCACCTTCTTCTTCTGCCTAAAAGTTGCACCCAACGTCTTGTTCTTCTTGCAAAAGCAGGTCCGGGTAAACGCCCACCACTCGTGTAGATCCACATTTGGGATATCGGGTCTTGGGCGAATGATGACAACAGAAGAATCAACCTTGGGCAACGGCACAAACTCCCTCTTGCTCACATGCATGATAAACTCCGCCTCGGCCACCAACTTGACATTCACTGCCAGACGATTGAACTCTGAGTCCCCCGGTTTAGCTAAAAGCCGCCGTGCAAACTCCTTCTGAAGCAGAAGCGTGATGCTGCGGTACGGGTTATCCCTAAAAATCAGCTTTGCCAGAAGCGGGGAAGCAATATTGTATGGAATGTTGGCCACAACAAGATCCGATGTTGGAAACTCTGTCTTTAAGGCGTCCTCGCATATAACCTACCAAGGGAAAAAATAAATATATAAATAAATAAAGCATTATGGCTATCGTCTATGCGGCATTTGAACAAACACATTAAAGGCAATAAAATCTTAGTACAATAATGGCCACCCAGAAAAATGATATGGCAAATATCTCTATGCAGCATTTGATCGAACATCTAATGGGCGGAACTAGATTCACTTACATTTAAGCGATCCTGGAACCCGTGCTCAGCCACGCGCTTGCCCAGAACCTCGACCATGCGTTTGTCTACCTCCACTGCAACGACGGCTTTGGCGGCTTCGAGCAGCTTCAGGGTGAGGTTTCCGGTACCGGGGCCGATTTCGAGGACTGTGTCAGAGGGTCTAATGTGGGATTTCCGGACAATGGTGTCTAGAATTCTGGGGTTGGTGAGGAGATGTTGGCCTCTGCTCTTGTCTAGGTATACTTGCCCTTCTGGTTTCTGGATTCGGCTGCGAATGGGCTCGCCGCCGTCGTCAACCCTCCTGTCGAGGGCGCGACGGGCGCCAGATTTTGTACGGAGAAATTGTGCCTGAAGTATGGGGTGGCGGCATTGGCAGAATTGCAGGCATTTTTGACGGCCAAACATCCGGGGCGGTGGTTTTTAAACGTTTTCTTGCCCACAATTTTTTCTTCATATATTAATTCGTAAACCATAAAAAGACAAACAACTTTAAAATTTATGTCTTTTCCAGCATTGTGTCGGTGTTCTTTTTGTTTTTTTAAACAAAACGATATTGTTTTATATAAAAAAATAAAAATAAATAAAACTGACCTACACCTGCCCTTATCTCTCCGATACAATAGATCAAGTCACGCGCCGATGCAGCTCCCTTGATCGCTGATGCAGCCCGTTCCATCGACGTTGTCTCCTCTCTCTCGGGTGTCCCGCTGCTATGTTGATGTTACCATTGACGACGCAGCCGAAACAGCGCCACTCCAGTTCTGCCCACACTTTTCCCGAATTCGAAGTTCCTTCTCTCTCGAGTGTCCTCGCCTATAATAGGGATCCTTCTCTCTGCTTCCCTGTCCACTCCAAGTCTCCCATAAAATCTTCTCTCTCTCTCTTCTATGTCACTGTATCCCTATGTCTTTCATGCGTTTGTCTGTGTATGGGTGGATGGGGGTGTTTGAATTTTTTAATTTAAAAAAAATTAATATGACCATTTTGTTTTTTTCTCTAAATTTTTTATTTGTCTATTACTCATGGTGAAGCTTTGCGTTGTCAGTTTAGATAAAAATAGAAATACGAGGGAATTTGGCGAAGTAGGGATTTGGAAATTGAGGAGGCTGCGTTTGGAGATTGAGAGGACGCGTGTGTCGGCAGATTAATGTTTTTTTTCCTATATGCTAAAACGTCAGCGTTTTTTTTATTAACCGTAAGAGAAACGTAATATTTTGAACCGTTGAGGATTAGGTTCGAAAATGGTAACGAAAGATGCAAGGTATAGGCATGGTTCCCTAATATTTTGAACCGTACTCCCCCTGGTTATTCTCATTTCACATTAGGTTCGAAAGATGCAAGGTATAGGCAGTGACGGAATTAGGGGAGAGACGGCCGGGGCATGGCTCTCAAATGTTAATTTTTTTAAATGTATATAAATATATATTATAAATTTTAATTATATATATAATTATAATTATAATTAATTACTAATATAATTTATTGTCTTAAAAGTATTTCGGATTAACATGCTATTAAGAACATTAATAATATAATATTTAAATATTTTAATAAATTTATTTATATGAATCAATATTGATCGTAAATTATACTCGAAATCTATATATTAACTATAATTTTATTAAAATTTTAAACTTTGAATTACCAACTAATCAAATTTAGCCAAATTTGGCTAGTAAGAACATCTCTAGTAGAGCTTGGCTAAATTAATTAGCTAAAGCCAAATATAACTTGTCACGGTTCCAATTTAGCTAATAGCCTAATACTACTCTAATATTATTTTTATTTATTTTTTTATAAATTTTTGTTTTTCTGAAATTTAACCTTTTCTTCAAATCCCTAATAATTTTGTCTTCGCGACTTCAAAAAAAAAATCATGCTTCAACGTATGGGATGGGTAGGAGAGGAGAGTGAGTGGAGGCGACATCGGCAAGGGAGAGGAGGTGACGCCAGTAGGGGAGAGGGTGACAACGCAACAACCTCTGATCATTGCAACTCCTAAGATTAGAAACAAATTTTTGAATCTCACTCTCAACAAAGACCATGCTCAACCCTTGACATCTCCATCAAAAAGGGACCGTAGGCAAATGCGCTGACAATTAGGGGATTCCTCCCCGATTCTCCTCACATCCATATTCTTTATAAGAGAGATGGGGGGCTTGATCTTCCCATGGTTACAGGTATGCACGCCATAGGATTATGAAAATTAGAACTATCTTATGATTTGTTCGTGAACTGATGTATGTGGGTGAAACAGAGTTTGAAACAGGAGTAGAAGCTACATGGCAATATGTTCCGAGAATGTTTGATTTTTACCCCTACTTCTTTTTGTGGTATTTTTTATGTTGTAATTCAATTGGACATGTTAATTTTCCAATGGTTCATAAACCTTTAAACATCTCTCTTTAACAATCTTTTTAGTTTTGGGATATTGCCATGCCCAATATACAAGCCATTTTGTGGTTTTTCGATTCACTTTTGGTGAAAAATGACGCCATGCTCAATATATGGGCCACCGGAGTGCTCCTATAGAACCCTCGGTGAACAGAAAAGAGAAGGGGTGGCGATGTGAGGGAGGGGGAGGGCATGAGGGAGAGGGCAACGCGTGAAAGCATAAGAGATGAGATGAGGGTATTTTAGGTCCTTCAAATAATTGAGTAGCGTGACATCTTAATTATAAGCTATAAATTTAGGTAAATTTATTTAAACTTATTATTATAGTTAGTCATATAGCTTACCTATTAAAACAACATTTCATTTATATTTGATTATAGCTAATGAAGTATCTAACCTATTAGAGATACTCTAAGTGTTTTGAAGTTTAAAAGACCTTAATGTTTAAAATTGTAACAAAATTTGTAGCCAAAATATAAAATTTGAGTACAATTTATGGCTAATATTGCTCTGTATAGATAAATTTGTTAAAACATTTAGTTATTTTTTATAAATGGTTTGAATGCAATAACGGTAATTAAATTATTTGATTTTAAAAATTGTGTGACTTGGTTATAATAGTATTTATTGAGCTTTTTATGCCTTAATGCCATTAATTAGAACTTAAATAATATTAATCTCAGTTTTGAATAACAATTTTTAAATATGAGTTACATAGTCTGTATTTTAGCCTCTTATAACTAAACTTCATGGATCCATCCTTAGGTATAGGATAACATAGTCACCAGTTCAAATGCATGTTTTGAATGCTATCATATTATAAAGAGTCAATAACATCCGTCGAGCACAGTATTACAAGAGAACAATTAGCACTTGATCACATTGAGGTGGCATGATCAACAGTGCATGATTGCACAGTGTATAAGACAATAATGGAACCATGCACCTGACGTGATTGAGGGTCAACCAATTGAAAATTATTGAAAAATCAATGCAAAATACACTTCACTCATGACTAGAATGGGATACCTTATGCCTCCATAGCCACACCTTTGTTCTCATTTTAGAGAAGGTCATCTAAAAAAATACATGTACTATTTTACATATCAAGTCATTTGACATTTAAATGAAGTTTGATCCATTACATATTTAAGAAAAAGTCGCACCATTTAGCTTATTGATATTTATTTAAAAAATTATTCATGTAATGATTGTGATGTTTGTAAAATTTTGTATGATCTGATATTGATATTGGTTTTTGTACAAAATTAAAGTGACTTTTGGTTTATTTTTTTATTAAACAATTCCTCAATTACAAATAATAATAATAATAATAATAATAATAATGTTGAACACTCATCGGTGAAAAAGAAAAAGATTATTGAAAGGTGGAACCACCCGTCATTAGTTCTCCTACATCAACGCTTAGAGTGGGAAAAATGGGCGAATTAACGGACTGAAGTCAGAAAATACACCAGAACATGAGGCCAATCATGTAATGGACCCGACAAAAGCAACAACGTCGTGGTGTGGGAGGAAAAGTAACACGAGGCCTATAATGATGAGAATGGAACCCGGCGGGAGCGATAGCACGGCTCGTTAAGTAATGAATAATGATAGTGCCCACACGCCTTGGATTGAGCATGGAGCTGCATGTGGCCCCCCCATAAATCCCCACCTTTACCGTTAAAAACGGATTGAAATAGACAGACTAGTTTCGTGTTAGTACCAACTCAACAGATTGGTGTTAAATATGACTTAAATATGATGCGTAAATATGACTTCATGGAACTCGAATTTGATACTTAAATATGACTTCATAATTCGTTGTTTAATCTGGGAACCTCAATTAAAGATACTTTTTAAATAACTGTGGTCACGCAGGTTCCATAGATTTATTATTACTATTATTTTCGATGCCGGAGTAGGAATATAATATTAATTTAAATTTATTGATGTCTCTGATTGTTTCTTCCTCGTGAAGGTAAACATGAATCCAACCGATTAAAATGAATAAATAACTATGATTATTTAATTCAATAAAAAAGATTTTTCGTATTCGCCGTGTGATTCAACGTTGTTCAATTATAGAAATAATACTCGATGACTCCAAATAGTTGGGTTGGATGGAATAAAATACATAAAAATTAAAGAATAATAAAAACAACTGAAATACAAAAAATATTTTTCACTCCTGCCAAGCCACTATTTCCTTTCATTATGATGTTGTGCGGTTTTTGTTTATTCAACAGATGTGGTTGACATAAATTGTTATATTACAAAATAAAAAACAAGATTATACAAAAAAAAATTACATACGATGTATTTAATTATAATCTCAAATTATTATAAAGGTTATATGTGATTCAAAAAATTGAAAGTGCTTACATATTATTTATGATATGTCCACAGATTCTAGGTAGGTAATATGATATATTTTTTTCTTAAAACAAATATTCCTAAAACTTGGTCCAAACAATTACAATTTTTTACTAAAATAAATCAATATTTTCCTACTATCGTAAATCCCTTAAAATCCAAATAAAAAAATAACAAGTATAAACGGGCTCCGAGATCAAGCGAGTCCAATGCAAAATGTAAATTAGGACATTTATTTTATATATATTATAAAATAATAAAATTAAATATATCTACATATTAAATTATTATTATTATTATTTTATTAGAATTATACCAACAACATAAACTTTAAAAATATAATTTTGTTAAAACTATAAATTAAAATATAATAATAAAAAGCTAGTTAATATAACATGATTGAAATTGCTGGTCAGTAAAGTAAATTTTTTAGAGCGAATATGTGTTTTCTATCTACGCAATTGAGTGGATGAAAATCTTATTTTTGAGCTAAAATATAGAGTGAGCCCTATTTTCGGACCAATATTTAGGGGTTTAAGCCGCTCGCAGCCTGCTCTCAATATAAAAGTAATATTCAATATATATATATATTAAAAACTTTTTTTACAAAAATAAAGAATATAAACATGAATTCTGAGGTGATTACTCGGTAGTCTTTGTTACTTAAGGAATGTTTGTTTGAAAGATTTAGTATAGTGAGAGTAAGTATAAAAATGTAGTCGCTGCTTGTATTTGCTCTTATATGTAGATTTATATAGAGAGAAAATATAATCACATTTATCAAGCAAAACGTGCAAATTAATATTAAAACTAAAATGTGTACGCAAAATTTTAATTAATTACTTAAAATATAAAATACATGCAAATGAACGAGTTTATAGAAATAAAAATTAATATTTTAATATTACTCAATTTACTTTATATAAATTATTGGAATATAGATTTGATTAAAATAATGAATGCAAGTGTTCGGAGGTTGTATTGCTAAAATAGTTTGAATATACGAACAAAGAAGATATGGAATAATGAAGAAGTTTCAAGAGAACGAAGAAGATTCTTGAGAACTAAAAAGATCTCACAGAACAAAGAAAATCTGAGTGAATTAATAAGATGTTCTCTGTTGGATGAGTTAAAGTTGTGTTGGTTCATATGAACTAGAGTTACCCAACCCAATGATACTTGTCATGAACAGTGCTAGCTCTATATTAATTAAGAAGCATTGTTTAGATCAGCAAGATCCGTTCGGATCATGAAGATAGTTAGGACCAACATGATATTATTGAACGACTGTTCGGATCAAAAGAAAATGCAGGAATCAAAAGTTTGTTGAAGCAAAAGAGGATGTTTAGATCACGAAGAAATTCCGAACAAATTTTATCATTATTGTATGCGAATGTTCAACACGACCTTATCAAGTTTTAATATGTTGAAGTTAGTATTTCAGCACCCATCTGACATTCATAAATAGCAAAGTGATAACATAATTTACTCTAATTGGATTCAAAGAAACCGACTAATAAATTAATGACAAAATTGTGATTATCAACTTGGTAGAAGATCTCTTATTAAAGATAGAAAGATGAAGTATGTAATAGTCTAAATAATCCACTAGTAAAATATTGTTCGTTTTGGATTTCAACTTGCACGAATTTAATTTTAGTATGCTTAAAGCTTCTAAAGGCCTTTTGCTAAATGAAGTATCCACATACCGATTTATGTGGTGTGCTTTGTCTCCCTCTATTGCTGATATAAGATTTGAAGAGTTGATTTCACATTTACTAGCTATGTTAGACAGTTCTCGCAATCCATTTTTCTTAAGAGGCTTACTTCTTCATGAGACTAGCACACTGACTAGAAGAATGACTATAATACTAACCGTCAGTCATATAACTTTATGTGAAGATAATGTATCTTGCATTTCACAATTTAAAAGAAGAACATATGAAGGTGATAGAACCAAATGTTAAAATATATATTTTCAAAGTTCTTTCATACTCATTAACTTCAAACGAATGGTGATATTAATATTTAAAATTTTTATTTCAATGACAATTTAACTGACGTATTTACAAAAGCACTTTTAATTTTTATATTCACGAAGATAGTCCATTATATTAGAATCGGTCATTTCAAATATTTTTGGTGATCAATATTAGGGAGAGTGCCTGGATTCTTTTTTTTATCATATAATTTTTTTTTATCTTATTAGGTTTTTATCAAAAAAGATATTATTGTCAATAAAGAAAATGTATTGTAAACAATTGTTAAAAAATTTATATGTAAATGACAGTTATAATTATTAATATAGTGAAAGAAAACTATACAAAGTATTCTTTTTTCCTTCCTTTAGTTTTGTAATTTTGTCAATTATATTAATTGTGAATAACAATAAAGGTTTAAATCGACATAAAAATATTTTTAAAGGAATTAATTAATATATGTGATTTTAATATTATCGAAATACAAAATTATAATATTAAATTGAAACAAATAAAAATAAATCGAAATAAACATTATATCCTCATTATAATATATTATTACATCATTATATCAAACGTTAAAATTTTATTTTAATATTAAAAATAAATCCAAATAAAAAAATTAATATTACAATTTTAATATTTAATATTAAGAATTAATATGTTCCATTATATTGGAATTAATTAAATCGAAATAAAAATAAAGGAATTAATAAGGTTACAATTAATTAATACGGAAATAATAAGGCTACAATTAATTTTAAATCATAACAATTAATTAATACGGAAATAATAAGGCTACAATTAATTTTAAATCATAAATTAATAAGGTTAGGATTATCTTTTATATTTTTAACCTTATATTTAAAATACATACAAGGTTCTAATTATTTATATTATTTGATAAAGAAAAAAGCAATTTTAATTGGAAATAAAATATTTTTTTAATCTAAAGAATGACTTAATATTTTAGATTTCATACCAACTTTATAAAATTGCCAATAAAAGCAAAGATGATTTTGGACAATTAATGATGATGTTCCGACAATCAGGAAAAATCACGGGCATAAATTATTCTTCTCCAAAAGCCGTAAGCATTTAATCATTAATTACTGGCACTGCCTGACAAATTTGTCAAAGTGCGCTGTGCGCTGAACGGTGCACGATAAGAGAACAGTCAACACTGCATTCCGTAGACACAGAAACCCACAAACTTTACAGCTTTACTCAGTACCAACCCCATTCTGTCTTTTTCTATCTCTCACATATATAATCACATTTGGTCGACTTTTGATGTAATCTAAACCTCTACACTCTTTCTCCACACAAAAAAAGAATTGGGTCTGGAGAAAACTGATACGAAAGGGAGTGGGTAGAAGAGAAAATGGGGATTGGATCAATGAACATCAAGTGTTTGATGATATGCCTTACCGTGATTCTGGACATTGATTTTATTCATTGCAGCGTCACTTATGATAGGAAGGCCATTATAATTAATGGGCGCAGAAGGATTTTGATGTCCGGCTCTATACATTACCCGCGAAGCACACCAGATGTACGCAGTTCTTTTGCCTTATATTTTGTTAAGGAATCGTGTTTCGTTTCGATTTGTTACTGATTTTGTTAATGATAATATTTATTAGATGTGGGAAGGTCTCATACGGAAGGCAAAAGCTGGAGGCCTTGATGCTATTGACACTTACGTGTTTTGGAACGTGCACGAACCTTCGCAGGGAAATGTACACTACTTGCTCTTAAACTAATTCCCTGTTGAGGGTTATTTTTGTATACAAATTCATGCGATTTTTTTGTGTTCGATTTGGTGGATGCTTCGTGCATATTCTTGTTGCAGTACAATTTTGAAGGCAGATACGACTTGGTAAAGTTCATAAAGACGGCGCAGAAGGCCGGGCTTTATGTCGTTCTCCGCATTGGACCATATATTTGTGCGGAGTGGAATTTTGGGTACCCAATCTTAATCTGTTTTATCTGCAGATCTAGCTGTGTTGTGAGTTGGGTTTTCAATTTTGAGTAGGAAAAAACGCTACTTATTTTAACGATCCTTTATTTTCGTGTCTTGTGAAGAGGATTTCCTGTTTGGTTAAAATATGTTCCCGGCATTAGCTTCAGAACTGACAATGAACCTTTCAAGGTCACTGCTTCCCACTTCTTGTCTGTTTTTAAGTCTTCTTTATCTTCTATCCTAGCAATAAAATGCAGGGCAATTGCATATTTATTGAAGTAACAGAACATTCATCTTGGCTTTTTGGTCGTAAAAGTAGACATTTGATCAAGAACTAGTTAGTCATTTGAAGAACTAATTTGTTTATGTTAAATTATTGCAGAAGGAAATGCAAAGATTCGTTGAAAAGATTGTCGGATTGATGAAGAGTGAAAATTTATTTGAGACGCAGGGCGGTCCCATTATTCTCTCTCAGGTACCAGCTTTTTGGGCTGTAGCTTATCTAAATTTGGTGGTTGAGTTTAAATTTGGTTGAAATTTATGGTTCATGTTTGTTAATTTATTTGTACTCAAATAAGCTAAAGTTGATAACCAAAATTTGACTAAGTCATTTTTAACCTGGGCACAGATTGAGAATGAGTATGGGCGGCAGGGGGAGTTATTTGGATCTGCTGGTAATGCATACACCACATGGGCTGCCAGTATGGCTGTTGGGCTGCAAACGGGGGTTCCCTGGTTTATGTGCAAGGACCCGGATACCCCAGATCCTATGGTTAGTCAAATAAATATTGTTTGGTTGATATAACATTATTTCATTGTTTGATGCGTTGAATCAGTCCTACATTGTATCATAAGTTGCATGTGTTTCTGTTCTATGGTGCTTTACACGGTGTATTGATACTGTGAAGAACTTGCCTCATATTAATAATAATATAATAATAGCCCCCTCTGCTTTGCTTCATGTCAATTGGTGAGATCTGCTAGGAGAAGCTGTGGAAAGGATTAAAATTCTAAGTTTCTACAATTCCATAGCTTGGAACTTTAAAGTACCTTTGGTTTCCAAAAATGTCATTTTAATGCAAGAATCTGAATTTATGCTGGGTAATGGGTACAGATAAACACGTGCAATGGTTTTTATTGTAACAAATTCTCCCCAAACAAGCCCTACAAGCCCATCATGTGGACGGAGTCATGGACTGGATGGTATATCTAATATTCTTTCGTGTCTTGACACTTCAAATGTACTATTAATAATTTCTTTTGTAACATTTATATAATTTTGCAGGCTCACTGAGTTTGGAGGAACAATTGTACAACGACCAGTTCAGGATTTGGCGTTTGCGGTTGCTCAGTTCGTACAAATGGGAGGATCATTTGTTAATTATTACATGGTTTGTTTCCTTATACATTTACAGTTACAAGGATGGAAAACATACTGCTAAGCATGTTTTAGTGAAACTGAAAGGTTTACCATTTGAAACAGTATCATGGAGGGACTAATTTTGGGCACACTGCTGGAGGACCTTTCATCACTACCAGCTATGATTATGATGCTCCCCTTGATGAATATGGTGAAAATTCTAATTTGGGTGTTTAATTTGAAGTAGCATGTCAAAGCAGTCTTTTTCTTGTAGCATTATTTTCCAGCTTGTTTGATATTTATACCAATTAATCACGATGAATTTGAATTAATCTGAAATGCTACCATAATGCTGAGCTGTGGAAATTGAACTAAATGCTGCACTGCACCAACATAAATAGGTTTGATCAGACAGCCTAAATATGGTCACTTGAAGGAGCTTCATAGGTCCATTAGGATGTGCGAACAGGCTTTAGTTTCAGCTGATCCTGTTGTTACTTCTTTAGGGGACTCTCAGAAGGTTATCACTTCTATTCTCTCCAGTCTTCTGTTTCTGACCTTTATACAGCTTTGTATGCTGACTTCGGTCAATTTTTGGCGCTTTACAGGCTTATGTATTCTCTGCAGAAGGAAAATGTGCAGCTTTTCTCACAAACTATGATAAAAGGTCTCCTGTGAGATTACTGTTTAATAAAAGGCACTATAATTTGCTTCCATGGTCCATCAGCATCCTTCCTGATTGCAGAAATGAAGTGTTCAACACTGCAAAAGTAAGTGACTTGCCTATGTATCCACGTGTGAATGAATGAATGAGATAGAGTTCAGACATCGTTGGACAACATCCCCTTTTCTCCCACTTCCTATCACAGCGGAAAGAATTTCATGAAACGTTACTGATTATCATGCCTTTCGTTACAGGTTGGTGTTCAAACTTCACATGTGGAAATGTTGCCAACCGGTGTGAAGATTATGTCTGGGGGAATGTACATGGAAGATATGTCTTTGCTAGATGACAGCTCAACCTTCAATGCATATGGACTCTTGGATCAGATGAATGTGACTAGGGATTCTAGTGATTATCTTTGGTACAAAACCAGGTCAGACCTCATTACCTCTCATATTTTTTTTCCTTGAATGCCTTAGCTAAATTGTAAATTTAGCTCTAGTTGGCTTTGGAAACGAGAAATCATCAAATAAAGATATTTATTTTTTTGTGAATTATTATGGTACCCTGTTGTTTGGATTGTAGTCCATTTGTAAGATACTGATTGTCTCTTTGTTGAATTTCCAGTGTTAATATTGATTCATCTGAACGAATCCTGAGTGGTAGTCAATCTTCTATCCTCAAAGTAAAGTCCGCAGGTCATGCTTTGCATGTTTTTATTAATGGACAGTATTCAGGTATTTATTTTTATTATTCCGTTTAAGTTCTAATATTGCCTGGTTTATTGTTGGTGGCAATTGCATGCACTGAATATAATCACAATTTATAGGTGCTGCCTCTGGGGATGGGGGAGATACTACATTCACATTTATGAGAAAGGTCAAACTTTATGCTGGACTAAATACCATTGCACTACTGAGTATAGCCGTTGGATTGCCAGTATGTATCTGAATGAACCTCATTTATTTATTGACAATTTTCCTTCAAATCTATTTCTCTTTGTTTGTCATTTTCTTTTTTATTTATTGGCTGGACTGCTTGATGATTTTTAAGAACAAGGGGGTACATTATGAGGAATGGAATAGTGGAGTCCTGGGTCCGGTTACACTGTATGGGCTTAACCGTGGAACGCTGGATCTATCCAGGCAGAGATGGACCTACCAGGTTCAGGGTTCACAGTTACCCAATTTGTTCATAAATAAATTATCCATTCAAAGAGCTCTATAAACTTAAAAACATTTTATCTTCGCGTAGGTTGGAATGAAAGGAGAAGTAATGAATTTAGCCTCTCCACATACTGTTTCTGCTGCTGATTGGACGCAGCAGTCTTTAATCTCACAAACACAAAAATCTCTAACATGGCATAAGGTATGTAAGAATTAAATATAAAACCATCTTATTTGACATGAACCCATTGCTATTCAGAAGTTGAATTGTTGAGTTTCACAGGCTTCTTTTGATGCCCCTGAAGGGGATGAACCTTTGGCTCTGGACATGGGGAGTATGGGAAAAGGTGAAGTATGGATTAATGGCCAGAGCATTGGAAGATACTGGCTTGCAACCGCCCGTGGCAATTGTACTGGGTGCAATTATGCAGAGCAGTTCAGGTCAAACAGGTGTCAGAGCGGCTGTGGCCAACCAACCCAAAAATGGTAAATTCTATAAAAAGGGAAACGGTTGCTCAACTGTGGGTAAACAAATTTATTGGTGCGGTTCCTGACAATGAATAATTTTAGGTACCATGTGCCTCGATCTTGGTTAAGGCCAACACACAATCTGTTGGTTCTTTTTGAGGAAGTTGGAGGAGATCCCAGTAGGATTTCTCTCGTCAAGAGGTTGGTGACAAGTATATGTGCAGATGTGACGGAATACCATCCAACCATTAAAAACTGGAGCGTACAAAATTATGGAGCGGCACAAAATAGGGTTAGACCCAAGGTTCACCTGCAGTGCGGTACTTCTCAGTACATTTCTTCTATTAAGTTTGCAAGCTTTGGAACTCCTACTGGAACCTGTGGAGGCTTCCAACAAGGACTTTGCCATTCTTTTGAAGCATTTGCCATCATAGAAAAGGTATTCACTGTTATTTGATTTTACTAAATAAAGCTTATAGTTAGAATTTTAAAAGATACTAAGTTCTTTTCTGTCTCCTTTCTTTATTTTGTGGATTTTCACAGATGTGTATTGGGAAAGTGAGATGCTCTGTGAGTATGTCCTACCTCAAGGACCCATGTCCACAAGTATTGAAACGGTTTGTGGTAGAAGCAGTTTGTGCTCAAGCCGGAAGCAATTAGTAGGCGAAAAGAAGAATAGGGCTGGCTTATAGATATGTTTTCCTTAAAGAAAAACAGTTACGCAAAACCAGCAAGAAAAGGAAATGATCAAAGGAGGAAAATATACAGGAGAAAGGGGTTCTTAGTTTAGATGTGTGAAATGCTATTGAGTTTGTTTAATTAAAGTTAAAATGGGATTCTGTAAATTAAATTGATTCATTTGTAGGCAGAAGCTTGCAAGATCTTGGAGCTCTGCATTGTGGTTTTCCAGTGGAATTCAAACCCGGATGCCCAATGTGGTGACCCGGGGAAAGATTTGGAATTTGTGTTTGTTTAGGTGTGACACGCACGCATGTGAAAAAAAGAGGTTATAAAGACCAATATTCAATTTAAATAACTTGGGATTGCTTAATGTTCAATAGAGCTTCAATGGAGTAATATAATATTGAGAAATATATAAGAAAATTGAGATAAATGTTATAAACTGTTTTATCTTTTCAGGACTAAACGCATAAGTCATGTCATTGCTCTAACTTAAATATATTATGATGAAAGTTATTAATTTTGACACATCAACAAATGAAAAGGTGATGTGGTTAAACACTTATTAATTAAGGTAGCAAGAAATAGGCTGGAGTTAGATTTGGAATTAAACATCGTGTTTGGAAGGATGGAAGATAAGATTTGAAAATAAGACTCGAAGATAAGATTTGAAGTTTTTTTAACTTTTAATTATCTTTTTGTCCTTGCCAAAAATGTCAAAATGGGATGTCTTGTGAGGATGATTTGGAAAGACTCGTACTCGCTTAAATTGATATTTTGGAGAATTTTGCATAGTTATATTTCTGGGCAATTTGATCAGGGGCGTTAACTGTCTTTTGATAAGTTTGACTTTCTTGACAAAAACTGTTTTAGTTATAACTTTTAATTTGAAATTAGCCGCGGTCAAGTGCGTTAGTTTTTAAATTTCATCATCTATCACTTGGTGCTAACCTTGAGACATGTGAAGTCTCGTCGAAGTGGTTCTCATTTTTGGGCTCCTTTGCTGAGTATGGCGACGATCTGGCCTAGTCAAAATGGGATCCAACAAAGTCTTCAGTCCTCCGTGGATGATGTCGACATGTTAATGTTGGTAATTAATGTGTCTTTATTGAGATTAGCAAGTTTAACATTAACTTTTAGCTCATGAGTTGCCCAATTGCATTAATTGAATTGGAACTCGCAGTTGTTTGTGGCACGGTAACTACCTCATAGTCTTCAGTAGACCAACATTCTTCTATGGAAATCAATTTTACTAAATCTAGTGTCACGAGGCTATGTTAGAGAGAAAGACTGATTTCGAGGAGCTTGAGGTCTGATCATCAGATAATATTTGATGGACGGGAACCTATTCAAGCAACTTTGCTGTTGTCCAACAAAGAAGATGGTAGCCCAAAGATTAGAAGACATTTGAATATCAAAAGGAGTTTGAAGGTCAGAGGCATTCAAAGCAAAACATTCTAAGCAACATAGTTTATCCAATTATCAAGGTCCTCATTCGATTATCAGTTGTTGAAGCCTTTCATTGGATGAACATTCCTATGATTAGCTTAACATTCCGATGATCATCTAATCATTTGTTTGCCTAAGCCTTTCATCGGCTGAGCATTCCAATAATAAACTCTCCAAAAGATGTGCTCTGGTGGGCTTTAAAAAGGAAGATAGTTCTTTCCAAATATGTGAGTATAATAAAAATATATATGAGTGAGTTCTAACAAATGTCAAAACTAGTGGTGGATTAATGGATGAGTTTTCAATTACAATAGGAGTACATCAAGGTTCTACCATGAGTTCTTTCATATTTCCAATAGTAATGGACAATGTAGAAATTTGTGTTTGGGTCGGCTCATGAGATAGGTTTGAAAACATTTAAACGATGATGTGATCGCTAATATGAGTGGTTTGACAGTATTTGAGTTTGATTTGGAGTTGGAGCCCCGAAAAGTTATTTTATGAACTTTTTGAGGTATTTCAGTTAACTTGGTGTGGTGGTAGTAATTTGACCATGAAAATATCTAGATGATAATGTGCTCGTCGATATAAGTATTTGATAGTAATTGAATTCAATTTGGAATTCAAGACCCCAGGAGGCTAATTATGCATTTTGGGAATTTATTAAATAATTAAACTGCAGAAGTATAATGATGAGAATGTTGCACCAACTCTTAGATAGAGTATTCGACTATGTGCACGAAGAGCGTGAAAAGAGAGCCATGGGGCTATGTGCGAGGCCAGTGCCGCACGTAGCGTGCACGTGGTGATCATCGTCACGTGTAATTGCCACGTGCAGGCTCATCGCCATGTGCAGATGCACCTCCGCATGTAGAAGACTTTGCAGCCCTCCAGTGATGATCCGTCTGTTTGCAATTCAACGCTATGTGTAGAATTCATCGACACATGCAAATTTCATCGCGACGTGCAGAATTCATCGCTACGTGTAGATTTCATCATCACGTGTAATCGCCACGTGCATGTGTCGTGTTACGCAAGACATCTTCTGTTGCTAGGACTCTTCTTATATTTACTTTTCTTATTGAATTAGAAGTCTTTCCTTTTATAATTTCTTTTATTAGGGTATTTTGATATTTTACTGTAGTTTTCTAATTGTATTAAGTTTTCAATTCCTTGTTAGTCATTTGCCTATAAATAAGCCTTGTATTCGGACGTACTAAATCATTGAAGAGTATTTTTTTATCAATTATAAACTCTCAATTAGAGATTTATACTTATTTTTGGCTTTTCCAGTTAAATACTTGAATTGCTTGGGCTAAAGTTTGGGTATTCAGTTATCCTTCTCTAGATTGTTGTTAGATCCTAATCAAGGTCCTCAACATATAAATATGTATATATATATATATATATATATATATATATATATATATAGAGAGAGAGAGAGAGAGAGAGAGAGAGGGGTTTCACGGTCACATTCTTGCACCTTGCATTAGAGAAGGAGAGGAGAAGAGTAGTGATCCGATTTTGGGTGAATTTGGCTAATCCAAGCAATGAAATAACTTTCAAGTAGATGTTTCTATCACTCTCTACCATTTAATTTGATTGATTTGCATGATTTGAGTGAGAAATTTGGAAATTTAAAATGAACCCTAGGAATTGGGGAAACAAAAATTTGAGCTTAATTGATTAAATTGATGGTTGTATGGGGTTTATATAGTGACTTATAGCTTGTTTGTGGTGATTGCACGCTAAATAACAAATTAAAATGAGTAAAATCGGTGAATTTGAGTTTGGGGCTTGTTCTTGGTAGGGAATTCCAATTTGAGTGTATTTTGTTGTTATAATGTATGATAATTGGTGTTTATGCTTTATATAAGTAGTTGAATGTTATATGATGATGAAATTTGATGTTTAAAGTCCCACATTGATGAATTTTGGGTGTGGCTGGAGTTATGGCCGGAAATATGAAAAATTACATATTTTTGAGGAAGAATAAATTGTTGACTGCAGCGGACCGTAGATTGGTTGCGACCGATATAAACAAAGGAGGGGTTTTAGGTTTGGTTAGCTATAACCATACAAAGGCTTGTCGCGACCGATCAGTTGACCGAAATTGAGTTCTGTTGGCCATGGCCGATGAAGTTAGTTTGTGACCAATGATTGTTGTGGGGGACGATTTCTTCAACTGTCGGCTACAAACGGTTTCTTGTTTTGATTTTTTTGGTTCTTTTTCCTTCTGTTTGGTTTGTTTGAGCTTTGTGGACCTTATTTTGGATTGTTAGATTGCGGTATAATATGATATGTATAAGATTATGGGATATGTTTGTGGCATAACTTTGGTTAAGGATTTGTTGGTTAACCGAGATCTCATATATGGCTAGTTGGAAGTCGAGGTCTCATATATAATGTTGGGGTCCCATATGTAGCTACCCTAGCACCACATTCCCACTTATTGTAGGCTATGAGATAGCCTTGTTTGTATTGATGAATGAGGGTACTATAGGTTCGATTGCTTGCTAATATGGATTATCTTGTTTCCTCGATTTGATTTTATGTTCATGGATATTGGTCTTGTTGCATTTTGTGAATTGTTGTGCTTGCATATTTGTCACATGGGAAACTACACTGTCATAGGCATACACGAAGCATGTAGTCTTAGGCTTTGCTAGTAAGGCGGTGTGGAGTTATAGGTCACCTATTGGATAATTGTGTTCACCCTACTTTATTGATATTTTCCTTTCAAGTCCTAATCAGAGGTAACTACTAGATTGTTGGCTGTATAGACCAAACCCTGTGATGTAGGAAATTTCTTATGTTTACTTTCTAATTGAATTGTTTGTTATGTATTATTATTTTTCTTTTCAGATATGGTTATATGGTTGTATTAATTTGATATATTTCTCCTTGTCTTTCCGTGAGTTTGGTTTGACATATGCATGTTTTGGTTGAATATGATATGGAATGATTAATATTTTATTAAGTTACATGTCATTGTGAATGTACAGGAACACCCTTATTGTATGATTGTATAAATGCATTTAGAACAGCAGCTGCAGTGTGTCTACATTAGTGTTAGTCACCAACCCCTTGCCTTCGGGTGCAGGCATGAGACAATTGCATTCTCAGTTTTAGGTCTCCTAGAGTTGGGGGTGTGATAGACAAGATAACCAAAAATATTCATAAGGATATACCATGGTGTATGTTGTTTGCTGGTGATATTGTTTCGATTTATGAAACTAAAGGAGTGAACCAAAAAATCAGAGTTGTAACAAACTCTAAAAATTTTGGGATTTAGATTAAGCAGATCAAAGACAAAATATATGAAATATAAGTTTAGGAAAAGAAAAAATAACAAGTATAGTGTAATCACACTTGATGACGAATAAGTAACAACTATATAATGTTTTAAGTACTTAAGGTCAATAATTCAGAGAGAAAAAGATTGATTGTATTGTTAACCATAAGATCGAAGTTGAGTAGCTTAAGTATAAAAGTACGATAAAAGTTTGTTTAACCACAATATGTCACTAATTTTTTAAAAAACGTTTTATTGAACAATTTCTAAACCTTCTTTGTTTTATGGAACAAAAGTGTTAAGTTAACAATAAATAACATACACAAAAGATCAGTATAATTGAAATGCGAATATTAAAATGAACGTACAATAACACAAAGATGGACAAGAATATAAATATTGAAATAGCTTCAATTAAAGAGTGGATGAGAAAAAAAATATTCTTATATTGATTTGACTATTTAAGATGTATGTCAATAGATGCATTTGTTAAGAAGATGAAAAAAAAAACATTATACAAAATAAAAAAATTAGATAAAGACTAAAAAAGACTTAAATTGAAATGATAACAAAAGATATAAAATTACTAAATTTAAGAGAAAAAATAATAACCTATAGAACTAAAGGATCCATACTTTGAATCAACTATAAATTTTTTTGTCTTGATTTATATAACCAATTTCATATTATTGAGATTAAGAATAATTAATTTAATTTAAAAGTTAAATGCTTTAATGTAATATTTGAGAAAAAAAATACCAATGGGCCACTTCTTTTCTTGTTTTTGTTTGTGACTTCTTTTTTTATGTAGTAAAAAAAGAACTGTTCCTTTCATGGGTCACCACTGAGAGGACCATTTCATAGTCGCTCAAAGGTCATTGCCACATACAGATATGGAATTATTTACAAATGAATTAAACTCTTGAAACAGTAAGTACCTAGGAGAAACCAACCTACAATGAGGAAGCAGAAGCCAGTCAGGAACTCTACAAAGGTCCAACCACCAAATGTGAGTCCCAAAATGAGCACTATGAAAAATGGCAAGAAAGATCGGGCTGCCGAGCCTCTACTAACCCATCGACCCTTTAGCAAAATCAGGGCAGCCAGGTTAACCACATTCCACTGACTGGCCCGGAAGTGAAGCCTGTTAAGAGCATTGGCTACAAACGAGTGACAATTACAAGTGAGGAGATTGTAAGACCGGTGCTGGAATTCTTGTGTGCTTTTCCGTAGTGCATCGTCCCATGTCATTTCAACTCCTCCAAGTTTATCCCGATCATACCGTGCCCCTTCTTCACACTGCATGTCAGAATGAAGTTAAACAAGAGAGGTCACCTGCTCAAACACATCTCATGAGAACAACAGAGGCATATACCTTTTCCTTGTTGATCTGAATGTAACGGGCCACTGTCCCAAATGCGAAGTTATCTGTGCACACGAAATTGGGTCCTGCAAAGTCTAAGATTACTCCATCCTCTCTGCATATTCCCATGTGGCCAATAAAAGGTATAAACCACGATAGTACAGGAAGCGGTGTCCACACAATGCAGCAAGGAAACCGAGCTCTTGATGGATCAATGAGCATGGTTTGTGGAACACCTTCTTCAATCATCAACACTTGCTCGGTGTCCTAATTTGGTTCCATTATTGAAGACTGTCAATACTTGCCTCAAAACACATGTTTATGGTATAAAAGTTAAAAATCATTGCAAAGAATATTAAATCTAAGTTCTGCAGAATTAATTCAATTTATGTTTTGTTATATTTTGTAAATGAGGCAACAAAGATGCTTTATAAATTGTGAACGACCTTCACTCATTTTTTTCAGAAACAAACACGCGGAAGGGAGATCTTTCCATTGCAATCTGCAACCATGTTAACTGTCATACTAGAGAACTGCATTTGTTTAAAATGTATATAGATGATATATATACATACATACATACATATATACATATATACATATATATATATGTAAATATATAAAACTGGGCCTTAGTAGCTGCCATTCGGCTGTCATATTCAATGGAAAACATAATGGCATCAGAATTACACTTAAAATGTGCTCCACCTAATCCCCATTTTGGTGACATCAAAGCACGAATTAACTATGTTTTGACCAAATTTATATCAAACAAGATGCCATGACACCAATTTGATGTTAGACAATTGATAATTAGTGGGAAAATGCTCCCGTGTTAGCTACAACTGCCATATGTGGCTGCTGGATACTGCAAGAACTTCTTCAATGGCAAATTGCTGACACAAATCCAAGTGAACAAGTGATATGGTTCCACCGAGATTTAATTTAATTTTCATGTTGTCAAGTTATGATGTTAGTAGTAGTTACTTGGGTAATGGAGATAGTGGAATAATTTTGGGAAGTTAATTAATTAGTGAAATAATGAAAGTTGCTTAGTGGGTAAATGAGTGGTAATTTATTTAAGATGTGGGAGTCATGGGTTACTGGGGTTGAATACTTGTAAGGCTATATATAGCCATATTTTTTTCATTATAAAACATGTTTTATTAATTAATCAAAGAGTCCGTAGGATAGTTTCCTGCTATTTCCTTTTGCTAGATTTTGGTATTGAATGGTTTCTATCATTTGGTATTAGAGCCATTGGTCTGCATGGCCAAAACACGTACTTCCCATACCAACCAACCCACACAGCCATCACAATCCTCCACCAACGTATCCATCCCTAATCCATTAGATCCCATTCCCCTTGATGTTCTAGACATACATAAACAATTGTCAACCATTGTGTCACGTCTTGAACTACTTAATGGCCTGGCAGCCAAGGTTGCATCCTTGGAAACACAATTCTAAGCCACCTCGCAGCAACCATCCCTTAATGTCGTGCCTGAAGTGTCTTGGCGAGGTGAGACCAGGAATCGACGCTAGTAGTCCACGACCTCCTTGGTGGGATGATTCGGAAGCCGACGGCAACACACCTTTGCCATTATATCGAAAAACTCGAGCAAAAATTAATTTTCTCAAATTTGAGTGTGGTAATCCACGTGGTTGGGCTCTCAAGGCAGAAAAATATTTTCGTTACTTTCAAATTTCCGGTGACTCAAAGGTTAAAGTTGCAGCGATACACTTGGAGGGAGACGCCTTGGATCTTTTCGCCTGGGCCATGAGAAAGCAAGAATTGGTGCATTGGGAGGACTTAGTGCGATTATTTCAGGAGAGCTACGGCTCCCCTGAGTTTCAAAATCTCGATGAGGCCTTGTGTTCCATCAAACAATCTAGTACAGTGGCTGAGTATCGGTTGGAGTTTGCACGAAGGGTGGCTAAGGTTGCTGATTGGCCAAAAAACACTCTTTCAGGAGTATTTATGGCTGGTTTAAAGGAAGAATTAAATGCAGAGGTGCGTATTCATAAACTGCATTCTATCTACAAGGTTGTGTCTTTAGCTTTGGAGTTTGAAGCAAAAACGATATTACACAAAAGCCAAAAGCCCAACACATTTACACAGCTCAATGGCTCCTCAAACATAACTCCATGTCTATCTACTACGACACCCTCACACCCACCGTTTATCCTGTCATCCAACCTTAACGAGCGACAACAAAGATGTGAAAAAGGGCTCTGTTTTCGCTACGGCGAATGGTTCACGCCGGGACATTAATGTCGACCATCTTTATCCCAACTTGAATTCAATGACAACCCAGAGAAAAGCTGTCTCAGTAATGATAACAGTGGGACGGGTCATAAGAACAAAGAAAAGGAGAAAATTTTCTTCTTTCTGCTTTGAGGACAAGTCAGTTTTTCAAGGGGAGTGCACTGATACGGTTCCACCGTTTCTTAAGATTTAATTTAATTTTCATGTTATCAAGTTATAGTGTTAGTGGATTACTTGAGTAATGGAGATAGTGAGATAGTTTTGAAAAGTTAATTAATTAGTAAAATAATGAAAGTTGCTTAGTGAGTTAATGGATAATTTATTTAAGATTTGGGAGTTATAGGTTAGTGAGGTTAAATACTTGTAAGGCTATATATAGCCATATCCTTTTCATTGTAAAGCATGTTTTATTAATTAATCAAAAAGAATCTGTATGAAAGTTTCTTACTATTTTCTCTTGCTAGATTTTGGCATTGAGTGATTTCTATCAACAAGCCAGAGTGCTCGATCTGGGTAGCTGAGTGCAGCAATGTTGTACAACCAAAAATTTTGGCTGGTACCAGTATGCTCCTGTGACCTGTGAAGCTCTCATGACAGGCAACAAATTCTGATGACAATTAGTGACTGGGCTGGAGCCTTTAAATGGTGGCAACAGCAAGGGACAACTGGTGGTGTAGAATTTGGGACATGATGCTTTGTCACCAATCAGACATAGGACAAGATGAGAGGATTTATAATTTGTCAGAAAAAGTACTCAATCTAGGGGAGGGGGGGGGGGGGGGGGGGTCCTCAACCAGGAAACCCAGAATATGTTTATATAATCACTCTTAATATAATTTGATTTCAGATCATAATATTGTTTGGTTACATTTTAAGAGAAAGAGATAGTGCAAAACCCTGAGGCTAATCACTTACAATTTAGATGTACTGATCAGCTTGAGTGGAAAAAATATATTAACTCTGCCAACACTACTCCATCATTTTCTTCTGATGAGAAAAATTATACCACTTCCAGCTCCCTCTAGCTCTAATCTTAGTCTTTGCATAATCTTGGGACTTCAAAAATTCTGATAAAAAACTTACAATCCCATGGAAGGTCAGAATCAATAGTGAACCTTGATGCAGGACCAAATCGAATATTAGGAATTTTCCAATATAAACAAAAGAATTCGGGATTTCAACCATAGAAAAATATCACTACCTAAAGTGAACCAAGCGTAGAAGGATCACTAGCCTAGGGTTTCTTAACCATGGCAAAAGCAAAGCCAAGATCAAAGTAATATTATTCCCAAATAAACTATATTTGCCTGTTGAGATTACAACTCTCTTTGACAAGAGGAAAATAAACCTTAAGACATATCCTAGGTTACAAGACTCTGGGCTCTAAGGCCACATGCAGATTAGGTCCACATTGAAATTCATTCAATGCAACAATAAAACTATCCACAACAACATCATCTCGTGAATCAGTCCCCATCATCTCTTCTCGGCCACAAAAAGGAATCCTCTGGTTAAACAAAAGCATCATATCTCTCAAAAAAGTCAGTCCAATTGGAGAAGCCTTTTCTCACTGATCCACCTACTAACCTCATGAGAACCGGGACACCAAGTTTGCTAGGAATTGTTGGAACCCCCATGTTGAGTCATCGCACCTCGTTCACATGGTTCACAGTCACGGTCGCGGCAGTCATCGCATTGTGGTCGCGGACGTCGCGGTCGCGAATGTCACATTGCATCTCGAGTGAAATGTAACTTTGTATAAAATAATGTTTACCTAATTTTTTAAAATTCATAAAAAAATTAGACAATCCTATTTGAATCATTAAATAATATAAATATATGATTTAGATAATATAATATGAGTTATTATAGGAAAAAAAGCGTTAGCACATTATTGAAGTATTAAAATAAATATATTATTATATTTTCATGATTTATAATATAACACATGAAATTTTGATTGGCTTTAACTTTTACAATATTTATTTAATAATTAAATAAGTAATTATTAATTGAGATATATAATTATAAATAAAAATAACTCTTAATATTAATTTAGTAATATCTATTTACTTACATTAACTAAATGCATTAAAAATTATAATTTGAAGTTAAATTTATAGTGCATTTATTTTATTTGACATCCTAAAATAAAAAAATATTATAATTATTGATCAAAATAATTTATACAAATATAATAATTAATATCATTTTTATACTAATTAATTTATATTAATAATATTTTTATATAAAAACAAGATATAAAATATAAATAAATAGACATAAAACATAATAAACTATTTTAATTATAATTTAAACTTTTAATTTTTAGTTATCAATAAATAAACTAATTCATGCTATTTTTATCAATTAATCTACAGTTAATTATTAATTATGAATTAATATACAAATTAGTGTTGGCTTTATAAATAAGCTATACTAATTCATTTACCAAATTAAAAATAAAAATATCATAATTATTAATTGAGATGCATAATTATAAATAAAAATAATTCTTAATATTAATTTATTAATATCTATTTAATTAAATTAACTAAATCCATTCAAAATTCTAATTTAAACTTAATTTTTTAATTAACTAAATAATTTATAAAATAAAGTAACTAATAATATACTAATTAATTATTAATTATTAGTTATCAATTAATATAGTAATAATTAATATATAAAATTATACTTAATTTACATAAAAATGTGCACCTATAATATCTACTAAAACAAGTATACACTCTCATTCGTTCGTGTAGAGTTGTCATGCACACTAGGCAAAAGGAGGAAGAGGTCGCTGGCAAAAGAGGCATCTGGCGTTGTTGCGTAGCTCATCTGGCCTCGTCAATCATCTCGTCTGGCTTCAGATCGTCTGGCATCGATCGTTTGGAGTTGCCGCTCGTCTGGTGTCATGGCGTCATCGATAGTTTGGCGTCTGTTGGCGTTGCGTCGAAGTGTCGTTTAGGGTAAGTTTTTGCCTCCATGTTGGACAAAGGTGTCAGTAGCTCGTGAGTCAATGACGCGATATCGGCCGAGACATGTCAACAATACTAAATATCGGCGTTGCATGACGTCTCGGCCGATAACTCGGATGAGATGAATTAATTCGCTGTATCATCCCTAAATCTCGTATTGCCCCACAATGTCTCCAATACCATATGTTGCTTGTTGGGTGGGAACAAAAGGTGGAACAGGTGGTATAGGCAAGGTGGGGACAAGCATCTTAACCAGCTCATTAGGGCTTAGATGTGTAAGGGAGGCAAGGGCAAGCGAAGTGAGATCATCAAAGTGACCATGATGAGGAGTAACATATAGTACATATGGATTAGCATTAAACTTGAAAGGTGCTGACCCATCCTCTTAGCATGCACTTTATTCCCTGTGCCAAAAGGAGAACTTCTTGGCATGGCATGGTGTCATAACATTATTTATTTATCCACATTAAACTTTTGATATCTGTAATGAACATTTGTGGTAAACTAAAATTTTCACTGCTTAAATGAATTTTGTCTTATCTTAATATGGAAATCATGAATGTGGTGTGCAAAGGACACAACAAACTCACAAATAATTTCAACAAATAATAGTTTCACAAATAATTCATGCTAAACTCCTTTTAAAGTGCATGGGAAACCAGAAGTAAAGTGGATAGACTCATAAAAATGTCAAACCCGGCGCATGAAACTTCTGCAAGTGGCGGAATTCAGGAAGGTATCAAGATACAAGTACCAATATAGACAACCTTTTCTCACAATCAATTAATTAATTGCAAAGGCATATTCATGACTCAAAGTTGCGACCTTCAGGTCAAGAGACAGTAATTCTACCGTTACATTAATGTTTGCCTTCTAAGTCACAAGTGCATATACTTATATTTTGCAAAATACAAACTCTGAAACTTTGTTTAAAAGAAAACGATGTGAACATTAGTACTCTGTCATTATTATTAGAATGCAAAAGCAAAATTTCTTCATCCTTAACTAGAACAACAAACAAATCTAAGTAAGAATAATTATAAATAATTCTACCATCAATTCACACCAAAAGACACTAAGAAGAAGGTCAATATAGATGGGCTGTTGATATCATCATTCAATACTCACAATGAAGCATGGTGCAATTTTTGTAAGGAGAATAAAAGCTAGTGTTGACACGTTTTTCTAAAAATTCACTTTACTCTTATAGCTTCTATTAGTGAGCTAGATGATTGGATTGACAAATAACAAAAAGATTTGTATATTTATATTGGGATGTGGACACATGTTTTGCCTATTCTACTTACAAATACAAACTTAATTTATGACTTTAATCCAATCTAATCACATCAAACTCTATATTAATTATAACTAAAACAAGCCACTGCAAGTGTTGAAGCTACATACACACAAAATAAGGATTCACCCACCATCTTTTGAACAAAATATACTATGCTACTTTTTGCTAGACAAGATACCAAGTTACTTTTAACACATTTAATATTAAATTATTACAAATGTAGAGCATACATTAATGGAGTTTCTTTTGAATTTCTTTTCGTATATATGCAAGCATACTGTACATAAATACACATAGACAAAATCATTATCCATGCAAAAACATAACAATAAGTTTAAAATTATTAAATTTAAACAAAAAATTTGATGAACTGTTAGGTAATGATTTTCATAGGCTAATCTTTTGACTTTTGCTAACAGCCTAAGACAAGTCATTTTCTATGATATATAAGCTAACTATTCTTTATATGGTTACATCACGATGCCATAGGGTGCGCACATCATAGTCAGCTCCCAACACAACAGTTGAATCTGTTAGGATCGGGCTTCTTGATGCTCGTCAAATAATGCTTGGTTAGCTTGTACATAGAAAGTAATCAAAATAAGAATAGAAAATTTATTTAATGAAAAAAAAGAGGAACCAGACTCAAAAATTGAATTTTTTATCCATTTTAGCAAAATTAAATCTAGTAGAACATGTAATTTTGTACTTGATTGTCACCTTTCCTTTTTACTTTTATAAATCCTTCATATAAAAAATCTTTCTTGAGCGTCCAACACATTATTTTGGTTGCCATGCCTAATGAGATTCAATATACTAATTTTGCTCGTATGCAAATAAAAGCTGTTACTATGATTAGACGGTATAAAACACAAAGTAATTGACTTAGTTTAAAAGGCCACAGAAAACCTACTTCTATAGATCATCGCGATATTGAATTAGTTGCATGTAAATGCTGGTAAAGATCATCGTGATATTGAATTACTCATATGTCTATGTTTTTGTTCTATGTAATGGTGCCACCTTTGCAAAGGTTGACAAAGTTGGTAGAATCAAGGGGAAAAAAAACCTACTTCTAGAGTTCTAAGCTATGAGGTTGACATCTAGTTATTTTGGGTATTAAATTCACGGTACCCGGTTTTTTGTACAAGTGTATCCCTCTTAAAGTCATCTCCGTTCTCTTGCAGCAGCAATTATACCTCCTCCTTCCTGTACATCATCTCTCTTGAATTGAACTATACAGGCCCAGAAAAGAGAGAAACGTTCCCATTTCTTCATCCTCATTCTCATTTCCAACCAGAAAGAAAAGGACAGCATAAACCACTAGTAGTCGCTATTTTTGTAAATTTGAGGAATATTTCAAAAGTTCTTACCAAGTCATCCCTAATTTTCCCCACCCTGTGTTGCACCTCCTCTTGATTACCCTCTGTCGACATCCGGATTTTTCTAGGCGCCAAGGGAACAATGCGATTAGCGATTGGTGTTTTTGGTGTTGGAAGAAGGGCGAAAGGAGTGTAAAAAATAAATGGTACCAGTCAATTGCCTAATTCTTCAAATTTCATTATTTATTACTCGGGACTGGTTCTATGACAATTTGAGATTTATTGAAAGAAGTTATCCAAATTGTGCATCTCAAATTGACAGCCACGACCATTTATTGGCTTACACAAACATCAAGCAAAACAAAGCAAAATATGTATAATAAAATAAAAATATATGTCTAACCAGACAAAATTGAGTTAGGACACCCTCCTCCACTCTTACCTATAAATTTCTAGACAACAAAACCAATTTTCATGAACAGAAGCCTCGAAAAATAAGTCACTCGCCAAGATAAGCGCAGGCTTTTAATGCAACCAAATATGAAGCTTACAATGCCAAACGGAGTAAATCGATCTCTCCTTGCAACATACAAAAAACCCCAACTCCCATTTCTTATTCCCAATCCAGAAAGAAAGCATACACACACACACACACATATAACAAGTGTTAAAAAGTAGATCAAAAAAAGTCACAACGTAGTTGAATCAAAGAAGTTGAGAACTCACAACATTGTTGAATCTATTTTTCTAGAGCACGACCGATAAGAGTTTTTACGATATAGAAAATAGCACGAAATATGAAGGAGGAATACCGACCCGGTGATTGCATTCGATGGGACTGTGGCAAACGATCCCGTCTCGTCCCTGCTCTGCCATTCTTAGCCAGTGATGGACTCGGTTTTGACTTCTGCTCAAGAATATGCTGCTTAAATGACCAAAACAAACGATGGCGCTTTGCTCTTCAAATTTCTTTCTTAAAAAAATTTAGGGGTCATCAACCCATCATAACATTTTAATATGTAAAATCATTTACATAAATTTACTATTATATTATATTTTAAACTTTTATAAGAAATATATATAATATATAATTTTACTAAAATGAGAACGTGAGAGTCGGTGAGACTAATTTCTTATCGTGAAAATTTTAATCTTAACTGTTAAATTTTATAGCCAACGATCCAGATTAGACTTTCATTTAACTATAGTTTCATTATAGTGAATCTGTTACTGTTAAATGAAAGTTTAATCTGGATCATTTAATTTTAATTTGACAGCCTAGATTAAAAGTTCCCATGATAATAAAGTAACCTCATATTCTCTATGTGTATGTCTCTCTGTATATATTCAATCTTTTTAATTTATATTATTTTTTACAATCTCAAAATCAAAATTTTCTGGTAAGAAAATAAAACTCAACATATGAGCTTGAATTAGAATTAGGGATAGAACGAAAATGTTGTTATTTTGCGGAGATGGAATTTAGAAGTAGAGATTTAGGGGAAACTAAAGATTGAAATGTAGGATTTATATAATAATGAAGATACAAATTAAATATAATATTTCTTTCATAAAATTTTTAAATATTTTAAATAAAAAAGATTTATGTGTGTATGAATGGTTGGGCATTCACATGTTTTTTTATTCGAACAGTCTACTTTCGTACCAAACAGGTTAAAAAATTTGAGAATAATTTTTTAAATTTTGATGAAAATAACCCTTTATTCGGTTATGTAAAATGAAGTTTCAAAACATGGATGGATCTAGAAAAGTGTGGTCAGGAGAGGCTGATATACAAATTATTAAAATTAGTATAATTCATATTTAAAAACTATTATGTCAAAGTGCGATTAATACTATTTAAGTTACAAGTAATAACATAAAAACATACAAAAACTTACTAATTCCCCTTATAACTAAGTTTTATATATATATATATATAAATCGTATAATCCATTTATTATTATTGTAGTTAGCATGATGTTCATCACAAAAACTTGTGAAAGTAAATCATATTATTAATTAATTCTAATGATTGTTATACCCCCTATAGATTCATCCCACTTTGGAAATATGGTTTGTATAGTGAATTTGCATATTTGAAGATTAACTATTCAACCTTCAAATATTTTCTATAATTTATTTATATATATATTTTTATCTATATGAGTTTTTGTGTTTTCTCACTAGAAATAACCTACTACCATATGGGACAATAACAGTAATGAATTGAGTAGATTTTGATTATAAATTTTAACAACAATTTATTTGTCATAAAATATTTGATATACTTTATTTGCTAATTAACTTATTTTATTTATTTTTTGTTCAAAAATAAAAATAGTAATGAATTGAATAGATTTGATATTAATGTGGTACATATAAAATAAATAGTCAATTTTAATGTCATAACTTAATTTTTGGAAAGAATCCAAAACATGTTGGGAGAATTCACCGGCTATCACAATATTCTTAATTGTTTTTATATATTTTTCAATTTGCTAGGCTAATTAGTTTGTTTTTATTACATTAAAAAGACAATGATAGTTTTTTTAACATTTTAATTTTATTTTTTGTATTTGCTTTCTTTGTAGACATTGAATACAACCCATTAATGGGCCTGACCAAAGTTTCCCCAGGTAGACATTAACCTAGTTTAGTATGTTATACTTTTAGAAGAAACTGCTTTTAACTATGTTAAAAAAATAAGGTACTGTAAAAACAAGTAGGTGAGTGTTTGGTAAAATATAATTTTAAAAAGACTTCAAAATTTTAAAAAAAGTGATAAGTGTTTAATAAATTTAAAACGAAATTGTTGTAAGATTTAAACGACAAAAATATTACTTTTAGTTGTATTATAATTAAAAAAAAGCATTAAAAAAAATCACATCCCTCCCCCACATAACTTCATAGCGTGGCATATGGTATGGAAGGATTAATATTGATATTTTAGATTTTTCAAACAACTTCTTGAAAAAGCAGCTTTTAAAAACAACTTTTAAACTACTTTTGATTTTGAGAAAAAAATAGGAATTTTTTTATAAGCACTTCTTCAAGGTTATCAAACAACGTTTGTCGCTTTTGCTTATAAAATAAGCAGAAATAGCATTGCCAAACTAGCTTATTGAATGCAAATAAAGCTTTACAACTTTCAGATGAAGAAGTGGATAAACTTTTTGATTGGAAAATACTTTTACTTTTTTTTACCGCCTCAATCTATTTTCTAAGAATTTTATTTTTATTTTTATTTTTATTTCTTTGTAATAATACCATCTTAGACCATCCCCGATCTATCCCTTAAATCCTTTAGAGCATTTATATTAGGTACTTATAATAATATTTCCCCTATAATTTAATGATGAGTTTAGAGTTTTAAAATAGAGATTGGAAAGATCATCTTTATATTTAGAGAATTATTATTCATCATCTAAATAATTTTTTAATATTTTTTAACATATGTGAACTTTTAATTGGTTTTAATAACTGAGAGAGATAAAAAAGAAAGTAAATACAAAAAAAAATAAATTTAAAAGAATAGAGATAGGAATGAAAAATAAAATATAGAAGGATAAACAAAATATATGAAATAATACACTATTTATACCCTAAAATAAGGATGAAAAATATAAACCTGATATAAATGTCCTTACCCCTGAATGCAAGGTTTGATCCCACAATCTCATCATAGGTGGGCATGTGACTTTACAAGGTTTGAACCCACAACCTTACTACAGGTAAACATGTGCCTCTATCACGTTTTTCCTAGAATTTTTACTGTATTTATAATTAAATGGCCTAACTTTGATATTTCAACCCGTAAATTAGTGAGGCACGTTGTTGGCTATGAAAGAATCACATCCCTATTAAAAAAACAACTAATCTATATATTGAATGCAAATTTGTTTTACACTGCCTATTTCATATTCAAACAAATAATTTGGGCTAGCACCAACTCCAGGAAAAAGATAAAACCTATATATAATGTAATGACCTATGCTTAAAGATTGAATAGTTAGCCTTATAATGAGGTGAGGGTTTGGATGAGCCAATATCATTACGATGTTATATCCGTCAAATGAAAAATTTAGATTGTGAGTGGACCCAATTTTGAGTTGGGACCCCGAAGGGGCTATTTTTCTTAGCTTTGTTATTTTCATGGTATTATTGGGTAATTTGGTGTTTGGACCATAATTTGAGGAAAATGATATTTGTATGATGATGTACTTTTCAAACGGAACATTTTGACAATAGTTGGGTCTAATTCGGAGTTCAGGGGTCTAAGAGGTTATTTTTGTAATATTACATATTTTAATTAAATAAATAATAAAAAATATATAAGGAGAGGGTTGGGCAAAGAGAGAGAGAGAGAGAGAGAGAGAGAGAGAGAGAGAGAGAGAGAGAGAGAGAGAGAGAGAGAGAGAGAAAAAAGCTTGGAAGAAGGGGAAGCTTGCAATCCAAATCAAACCAACTGCATTAGAGGTAGGAAACTTGTACCTCTCTCTTTATCTCACTTGTTTGTGTGGTTTAAAGGATTAAGTCATGTTTGGAATTCGTAGCTATGATCAATAAACACACACATATGTAAATTCATATAAGTGTAATCTCTTATATGAATGTTAACTTGTAATGACGTATTTTGGTGTATACCTTTGTTGTATTGCAACTGAAGCGTTTAGATGAATTTTAAATTGTGTTTTGGGTGATGAATGAGGGGTAAAAATCGATTATTAGGTGTTAGAGGCCATAAGGTTGAGTTGCGGGATGAAGAATAGGCTACAGGATGAAGAATTACAGAAAGTCGACGGCCGGCTGCAACCGATAGGGTTGTATTTGGCGTGGAGAAGTGGGTTAGTCGCGACCAGTTTAGCTCCACTGCAGCCGATAAAGAACAAAAATTATCGTATGACAAAATTGAGTGCGGCCAAATTTCTTCGATTGTAGCCGACAAAGAGCGGTTTTCATGTATAGTAAGTTTTACCACGGATGGTGTAGTTCCGCTATGGCCGATGGTTGTTGTCTATTCCATTTTCGTACCTTTTCACCCCGTTGTCGCGGTTGGGCTTTGTGGGAATCCTGGGGGTTGTGTGAGGAGTTATAATTATTACATACCTAACAAAATAAAGTGTTAATTGTCATCTTGGGTGGTTTGAGCTATGTTGTATCCCTATAATTTTAGTGTTAAGTTGTGTTGTGTTGACTTGTTTGTCATGTGTTGGAGATACATGTCGTGAGGAGTGCGTAATGTGATTTATGATTTAATATTGTGTTGTATTATTTTTGTTGTGTTTGAGATTAACTTACTTTAAATCTGTGTGGTCGACTTATGTTTTATTTGGAGCTATGAGTTTTGCCCTACGAGACTAATTGAATTGTTAATTATGAAAAGCTTGTTTGTTATTGACACGACACTAGTACTTGTAAGACTATTGTGTTGAGGTTAGGGGTATAGGATAGGCCAGAGAGACATAATTCTTACTTAGTTGTGGTTACTCACTCCATATGTTATGTGGTTGTTTTCTTTCAGGTGCTTACCGGAGTCAAGTGGGACAGCCAAGGTATGGACACTACAACAAAACAGGATAAGACGACACTTTTGAAAGTGTCGTCTATTGACCCGTTGTTAAAAATTTCAAATAATATTGACACTTTTAAAAGTGTCATTAGAAGCGCATTTAATGACACTTTTAAAAATGCTGTCATTTTAGTTTAAAAAATAAAAAAATTAATTTTTTCAATTTTAATATATATATATAAAATCACAAAAGACTAATACTATATAAGTAATTACTCAAATTACAAATCTTGTATTATTCTGAATGCAATGAAATCAAGCAATACATGGGTGCAAGATGCTAATTTTTGGGCCTCAATTCCTCATCCATGGGTGCATGGCTTCCCAGTAGAATGTCTTGCAGCTTATGCCCTTTAAGAATATCTACATGCCAGATACAAAGTTAATAGGGTCCCACACTACCAAGTAACAACACCAGCTAGTATCTGATGTTGATTCCAAATATGAGGCTGCAACACATATCATATATCAGATAGTGTTAAATTTAGGTATGTTGTTTCAGACCCCACGTAAAAAACTTTTTGTTGGACCTTGTAGTGGGTGTTCTCTAAAAATACCTACAAGCTGGGTACAAAGTAACGGTTCCATTTTTTATTTTTCAAATATGAGGAATTTTTTTACATAAAACTCATAATGATTATTTTCTCAAGAGGATACAAAATAGCTTGTGTAAGTAGAAGATGCCACATAATCCTAGAGATTTCATATGTCCATTATAAAAGCAATTAATTTCTGGAATTGTACTATGAATGAAGGATACCCCAATAACTTCTTTAGGAAGTGGCCGCTGGTCCTTAGGACGGTCATAGAAGTTTTTGTACTCCTCTGCATCTCTAATTGCATAAGAACTTAGTTGCACATTTAAAAAAAATGTAGCATTCAATTAGGTGAAGTTGGAGGACAATAGATTAAAACACAAAACAACAATCCCATTTATAACAAACGCAATAAGCCCTTAAAACACCACACAAAAGAGGTATATAAAATAAGTAGGGCCCATATTTTTTTAATTCTAGAAACTGGGAAAAGAATATCTTTGGCAGAAAGGATTTAGTAGATTCTTTATGAAAATTCTTTTTAAGTTTTTTTTATCTTTAAGATGATTTTAGGAGATTGCAAAAATCTAATAACAATTACTTTAAAAGGATACGAGACAAACTCAAAAAGCATAATTGAAAATAACATTATTATTATTATTATTATTACACAAGACACTATTAAGAAGAAGAAAAAAAAAAGAAGAAGTCATAATTTCAAATAGAATGATTATAGAACTTTGCATCTCAACTCAACATCACATTTCATCTCTTTTGGATTTGACTTTACCATTAAAAATCTCTACAACAAGCAGCTATTAAACAAAACAACAATTAAGAAATTTAACATCAGACGATAATTGTTTTAACTAGATAAAACAAAGCATTTTACATCAATTTTAAATCCTCTTACCTTGTGTGAAAAATCAATAGATGTACCTAATCGCCTTAGTTGCTTTAGTATGATTCTCCCATATTCATTCTTCTAGTTCCAAACTTTTCACCACAAAAATAATTAGGCACCAAGGGCAAACATAGACTCAGCAATTTACAGTAAAGGATATAAGCAAAACATTTAGCAATATAGTGTTATCATATGGAATCTGCATGGACCTGTTCTGCAGCAGATTCATGAGGAAGGAGATATCTCTTAATATTGAATTACAAACAACAAATCCTAACATTGATGGTCAAGTCTTTGAGTCTTTGAATCCAGGTTAGAGCCAGCAACCAAATGACTTTTGACTCTTCGAGTCTTCGAGTTTTCGAGTTTCTGAGTCTCCAGGTTAGAGCCAGCGACCACCTGACTTAGCTAATTATCTGTTCACATCAATGGGTCTCTGTTCACATCAACGGGTCTTTGAATCTTCGATCCTTCGAGCTTCAACTCTGTGACACCGCCATTCTTCACCAGATGGGTTTTTGAGTCTACGAGTCTTAGAATTTACGAGACACTACTCTTTACCTGACTGTACTTTGGGTCTTTGAATCTTCGACCCTACGGATCTTCGAGTCTGCGACCCTATGGACCTTTGAGTCTGCAGAGCTTTGAGCCTGAGGATCTTTGACCCTATAAATCTTCAAGTTTGTGTATCTTCAACTCTTCGGATGGGTCTTCGAGTCTTTGGATCTTCAACCCTGAATAAATTAGCGTAGTACATAGTTAGACTCTTCCTACGAGCTTACTCTAAGAGATCACTCTACAAAGTTATCCAACCAAGTATGACATGCTGTTGCCCGCTTCAAAACACAAACTGCTGTTGACAACAATAACAACCTAAAAAGACTATAGGAACAACAGAAGACACCAGACCAAAAGACCTATGCGCCGCAACCACCAAGAGGAGTCATGCCGGTTGGATCCGTAGCAGGCGACAAGCTCTAATGCCACGAGGGAAAGGAGAGGATGAGCTGAGAACAAAGATGCACCAGGGAGTCGATTGTCCCAAAGCCACCGTCGTGGAGAGCCAATCCGACGGAAGCAACGAACCACCACTGTTGCATCGTTTGATCAAGTGAACCACTAAAGCAGCGAACCTGAGACTGAGTGTGTGTGCGTCTTCATCATCTAGGGCAAGTAGTTGGGGGTGACGTCTTCATCATCTATGGATTCTATTGTTTAGTCTTAGGGATTTTATTCGAGCGTCCCCAAAAAATGGGAAATGGAATAGAAGAGGGGCGGGCGGCGAAAAATTTAGTGTTAGGAATTTTGGGCAGTCGAAATTGTGTGGTGCGTAAATTATTTAACGACACTTTTTCACAAGTGTTATTATTAATGATAATAGATGACATTTTTTTTGAAAGAGTCGTTAATATTTTGCTATTTAATGACATTTTTTTTAAAGTGTCATCTTAATATGTTTTTAACGACACTTTCTAAAAGTGTTGTTGAAAGTGTAAAAAAAAAGTGTCATCAAAACCTATTTTTCTTGTAGTGGGACTTGGACTGAAGGCTTCTTTTTATTTTCTATTGTTTCTTTTATGTCATTCATGTATTGTTAATCAGGTTAAAAATTGATGTAGCATATGAGGTTTTGAATTGAAATAAGAAAGTATGTTGAACACGTGAATTGTATTATGTATATGCTTGTATGATTATTTTGCATGGCATATTAACTAGGTTGAGATAGCTCATGTGTTGTGTTTCCCCTTGGGTTTAGTGTTTTTATCCTACCCCTTGTCCAAATGATTAAGTGTGGGCAAGGCAAATTACTAACCGTTTTTCTCGAGTTAGAAATTCGGGATTTGACAATCATGATCAATCTATTGTGTATTGTGATAATCTTTGTACAATTTGTTTAGCGAAGGATCAAGTATATCATGAAAAGACTAAACTCATTTATGTGTGATACCATTTTCTAAGAAGTGAGAAGCGAATTAAGGTGAACAAGGTGGATACTGTTGACAACCTTGTTGATCCTTGTTGATATGTTCACTAAGTCGGTTCTACATAGCAGGTTCTAACATTATTTAGACATGCTAAATGTTCAAAGTTATTGATTGCCTTGGTGAGCGATAAGCCCAGGCAAGGGTGAGATTCTAATAGATTTGACATTACTATGGTGCATTTAATACATCTGTTGTTGGTGAGAAGAGGATTCAAGTCAATGTAGAGATTTCTTAGATTACCTTGAATTGTTCTAGCCCTTGCTCAATATCTCGTTGCTCTACACTGCTCAAGCATATGATATTTTCTCTGCTTACTCAATATCTTTACTTGCTCAATATTTCGGCTTATTGAGTAGTTAAATGTTATCGAGCAACTTGAGTATTTCGACATTGATAAAACTAAAAATTCTATTTTTTTCCTCTGTTGACATAAAATGCTTTATATATACATTTAGGTCGGCATACATGTATATGTAATGAAACATCTAATCTGTCAATAAAACCTAAAATGTACTCCTATGTCAATAAAGCTTTTCTATTCCATACTCATGGACATAAGTAATATATTGTTAATGAATCATGTTAAACCTGTGTTCTTTATTTATTTTTTCTGTTATAGTTTTCTGCTTCAACAAATGGACGCCTGAGAATTTAAGAACATGACATTGATTCATCCCTATATATGATACAAAACTTCCCCTCCTTCAGATAGCCGATCTCCCTCGTTAAAGTCATCTCACAAAAGGGTAGCTCGCAATCATTATCAACTGCATTTTACATGCGGATCGGTGGTGCTCGCTGGGCTTTGAATCCATTTTACATGCGGATCGGTGGTGCTCACAAAGGGTAGCTCGCAATCATTGTTATCTCCCTCGTTTGACTTTTTAATGTTTTCCTCGGTAATCGCCAACGACCCAAACCCAGTAGCACTGCTAGTAGAGCACGGTTTGCTCATCTCTAATTGTACTAAATCAATAATCAGACCGGGTTGAATTTAGATAAAAAATCATCCATAGTCAAAATTATAAAAATTTCAACATTCTTTTAATTGAAAATGAATGAAGCATTCAAGGTACACTTCAAAATTATGTATATAATTTTAAGTTGTACCGGGTTGATAATTTTATCTTATCTCGTTCTGATCTATTCCGATCTAATTTGTCCGTTTAGATTGGTTAGACTTAGGTTTTATTCAATTCTTTTAATTTAATATTTTAAAACAAAGTTAAATAAAATATTCTATTCCCAATTCGACCTGAAATACTGAAATCATCAGTTCAAGTCTGATTAGAATCGAACTACAAAATTTCAAATCAAATATGAATCGAACCCGACATATTATTAACATACCTATTATCTACCACATGAAATAAGCCCCAGTATATCCAACACATTTTTGTACTGGTGCTTTTTCAAATTTCTCATTATTATTATACAAAAAACATAGCCGGTATCATGAATCAATACATGAACATGATTGGTGAATGCGTTACCTTGACTACCACAAGCCGCGCAACGAAGCAAAAAGGAAAAAGCATATTATTTTTCGTTACTGAGATCGTTTCAGATCCAAATTAATTTATATAATTACATTATCATACGGTATAAGGACAACGGGGGTGGCCTTTTTTTGGGCCTCGAGAAGATACGAAGATCAGAGTTTTTTAATTTCTCCAAAAATTACAGAACTGGTCTCATCGTGCATGGCGGTCGCGGAGCTTAATCCCGAGGCTGATTTGTCGCTTGTGCACACATATTTTGCAGTTGGCATTTCGATTAAATGTGGGTTAGTGTGAGAAAGACATTCTCCATTAAACGAAAGGATCGTAAATAAATAAATAAATACAAGAAATGAAATGAAATTAAAAGGAAAAAGAAAAACAAACAAAAGTAGGCGATTTTCGGTTGCGAAGGAACGGGGAAGTAAAGGAGGAACGTGCTTTGACACGTTGCAATCCATCCAACCATTGGAGGGCCATGACATCGGCAGCGTCTTTGGTTGAGAGGGGGAGATCTATAAATTCCACACCCAGACGAGCCCAGGCAGTGTTTTCCTGTTTTGATATATAGAGAGAGAAAGAGAGAGGTTGTAGAGAGGGAAAGAGAGTGCTGTTAAAAATTAAGTCACAGTGAGTGGGAACGTATACACCATGTGTCAGACATAGCGACAGAAAGGGACAGCTGCGTTTACCGTGCCGGCGATCATCAACGCCTCATCAGCTGTCTTGTGTGTGGGGGATGAAAAACCAATCCAAAACCTTAACAAAACTAGGAATTAAGAAGGAATACATCTTCTGTGATGTGGCAGAAATGAAGGTGGAAGAGAGAGACGGATGCATCAGAGATTATAATTATCGTTACCTGAAACATCCTTGGGTCTCCAACTGCAGCGGATCCTCTAGTTCAACTTAATTTTGCTATGGATTTTATGTCATCTTCAACGGAACTCGGTTTGTTGCGATCGATTACTTTTGTTGTTGTTGTTGTTGTTGTTGTTGTTGAGTTTTCTGTTGTTGCCGCGAACGTTCTTAACCTGAGACCACTGCTACTATGTCAGGGTTTTTCTCCTTAAGGGCGAACAACCACCAGGAATCGGAGCACCAGAATCACCACCAGCAGCAGCCGACAGCGAGTGAGATCTTGCCCGAGAGCTGGCTGCTGTACAAGAGCAACGAAGCGACAGCGCCGGCACCGGCGGAGATCCCGTACAAGGGGTTCGAGATATGGCAGGATCAGTACCAACGCCACCATCAGGACCTGTATTCTTCGGCTGCAGGCCTGGGCATGGGTCCAGGCGGGAGGATCGGTGCTTCCGCCGTGTCATCCGCAGCGGCTGCACTGGGGATGATGCGGGGGGGCAGCGGGGGAGGCAGCGGCGGAGTTAGCTGCCAGGACTGCGGGAACCAAGCCAAGAAGGACTGCGCGCACATCCGGTGCAGGACGTGTTGCAAGAACCGCGGCTTCGAGTGCCCCACGCACGTGAAGAGCACGTGGGTTCCCGCTTCCAAGCGGCGTGAGCGGCAGCAACAGCTCGCCGCAATGCAACAGCAACAGCAGCAACAGAAGCGGCCGAGGGAGAGTAACCCCAGCCCTTCATCGGCTCTTGCCTGCACTCTCTTGCCCGCACACAACACCGCCTCACCCTCAGGTATATTATTACTATCACCCACATCAATTTCACTATACCCGCCTCTTCCCTCCACTTCTACCCACAACCACAACGTCGTACAGATCGTGGCGTGTAGTCATGCAAGTCATCCACTCCCACCAACTGTACAGTTTTGAACTGAATCGATCTACCGAGATAAGATGCGACTGGTCGTGTCCTCAGAAATTTGGGGAATTAAATAAACTATATGATTTCCCCCCATCAATTTTTTTTAAACTTGTTAAATTTTTTTATTTTATTTTTTAGGGTTGGAAGTGGGGAATTTTCCGGCAGAGGTTAACTCTTCCGCTGTTTTCCGGTGCGTTCGTGTTAGCGCCATGGAAGACGATGACAACCAGCTGGCATATCAAACGGCTGTCAGCATCGGAGGGCACATGTTCAAAGGAATTCTATATGATCAGGGGGCTGAAGCTAATTACAGCGCCGGTGAGAGCTCCTCCGGCTGCGGCGGTGAAGGAGGCGGCCATCAACAGCTCAATCTCATCACTGGTGGCGGTGGTACAACTTCACCCGTCACTGGCACCGCCTCAGGGGACGGTGTGACCGCAGCTTCCTCCGCGTTTCTTGACCCTTCCATATACCCGGTGCCAGTCCCCATCAACGCTTTCATGGCTGGTACGCAGTTCTTCCCCAACAGTACCAGATCTTAACGAACATATCTTCTCTCTTTTGTCAACCCTCCCACTCACCTTTCCAAAGCGTCTGTTGGTAGCAAAGTTAATTAGCAGTCAGGCCCAGAGGGGTTGATTAATGTGGATAGCGTTTTGGTCTTTTGTTCACATTTTGTCAGACGATCGACATAATTATTCTTCCTTCCTGTTCTTCTGTGCTTCAAATTCGGAGTTACATTAATCAATTCCTTGTATTCGTGTTTACCAGAACCATCAGCTTGCAGTCTAGTACGTGTCACTAGTTTTATTATCGTTTGTTTTAATTTTGTCCCAGCGGTTTTTTTTTTTTCATTTTTTTCCCATCGTAGTGTATTTGGCGTTTTCTAGTTAATTTTCTACGGGAGGTAAAAAAAATTTGTTTCCTAGATTTTACATTAGTAAAAGTGAATTGGGGTTTGGTTATATGATTCGAGCAAGGATAAACAAACTGACGGTATTTATTTATTCTCTCGGGTTCAGGCGGTCCAGCCATGCACTATGTACACAGCTGTTCTCTGTTCAGCTTCTCCCTCTTTGAATGCCTGGTGTTTTGCCAGAACAAGTTTGTAGGAGTGACTTCTACAATATAATGGGGAAATTCTTAACTCTGTTGGCTTTGTTATTCAATGCACTTGCAAAGAAGTAAAAAGACAATAGAAAACAAAGACCAAAACTATATAAATAAATAAATAAATAAATATGTATGTATATATATAATTACGTAGGCACACATACGGCTTTTTTATATATCCATGCAGTGACGTGTGTTAATCAAGCATTAGCTATGAGACTAGTGATTTAGTTTGATTTGATACCATTCTCTTTGGTTTTAGTGTATGACTAGCATCCGGTTTGCGGTGACTTATAAATCCAAGTCATATTTATGCATATAATTTCATGTTACACAGTATACGATGCTTAGCGCATGATGTCCTAAACTAGGCCTATGCGACCATACGATGAACTTTCAACATAGCTAATAAATGTAGGCTTTATAAAAATATATTAGCAATATTTATGTCTTTGATGGTTTATAAAGATGTAGTAGGTTTATTACACATTGGAAGATACACGGCACACAACCGCACTCCTGTACAGGATGAATATTACCGAATTGTTGAAAAACATTAGGTTATAGGGAACTATGTATAGATGCTGGAATTTTCGTCAAACTTTGTATTTATCCCAAAAATAATATTAATTAATAAATAAACAATGATAAAACGTGTTACAAGTCTGAAGAACGAGAAAAATAAAGAATATATTCTACGGCAAGAGAGAGAGAGAAATAAAGAATATATTCTAGAGAGAGAGAGAGACGTGTAATAATTATAAATCATACCTATAGGCAAACTAGTTTTAATTAGATCTAGCTGACGAAATTCTTAGCAAATGGATTGCAGCAGCTGATCTCCCATATGTGATTTGAATTTTATAAATCCCCGTAGATAAATTATGTTAATGCTCATATATTGGGTCCCAAAATCAAATCAGAATTTTTCCAGCGATGCAGTGCAGCGAAATTACATTTTATTATTTTTTATTTCAAAATTATATCGTTTTAATATATATTTTTTAAAAATACATACTATTCCAAAAATACTAAAAATACTGTACAACATAAAAATTCAAACTCTTCAAAATCCTGTAGACCAAATATTATTTAAGTTGTCTCACGACTATGTTTATAATGAAAATATAACTAAAATTTGAAAATATTATTGCAATCCATTTAAATTATAATTGAAATGTTGGCAATACTAGATTCAAGTGATCTCCCAAGTTTTCAAGTGGCATAGGAAGTGTCAAAAATTTGACAATGGTATTTATTTTTGTCAAAACCATTGAATTAAACCCAAAATTTAGAAGATACGAATAAAATCCTATGTAATTTGATTTGAAGTTTCTATGTTCCATATACTAACATATTGCAGAAAATAAATATTATTGATAAATTTCGAATCACAAATAAAGAGATTGATAGGCATGAGAGCGATTGAAAGCAGATGAGCGACTAAGAACATGATACATAATCCTGATCCGAATTAATGTGAGTAAGGTCAAGTATCTTGGTAAATAACCAAGTCATGATGCGGAATAAGAAACTGAGTCCTTCAAATAATACGAAGTAAACAAAAACTCGATATAACTCTCTAACGCACGGAATAAGAAGTCATACGGAATAAGCATCCGAGCCTTACAATAACACAGAATAAGCAAACAAAGGTTCAGTATAAGGTTCCATCGCGTGGAATAAGGAAACATGATATAGAGTAAGAATAAGAGTCTTCTACTCATACAGAATAAGCATCTGAGCTTTGCAATAACATGAAATAAGCAAACAAAGGCTCAGTATAAGGTTTTATTGCGTGGAATAAGAAGACATAGTACAGAGTAAGCATCTGAATCTTCCAATCATACGGAATAAGCCTTAAAGACTTAGTATAAGCCTCCATCATCCGGATTAAGGAGTCTTGATATGAAATAAGCATATGAATTACTTATAGCCTCAGATTAAGTCTTCATACTCCGAATTAAGAAGGAAATGCTTCAAATCAAACTTACATGTACAAGCTTGCTCCTCAAAGCTTAAATGATTCGCTCGGTCCCAAAGTAAGATAAGGCTCTCTCATTAAAGGCTCCCAACGATATCTTACATGTGAACCTCTTAGGTGCGTTATCGTCCCTATCAATGCATAGTTGGAATCTTGCAAAATCAAATTAATGCAAACCATTATTTTTAACACGTCATGAAAAGCATTCACAGCGTACCAAGGGAGAGATGTTTAATACATCAAATTTCTGAGGAGAAGATCATCAAAGCAGCTTGCCATTCTAGGAAGACCATTAATGTTCCAAGAAGTCAGACTAAGGGTCGTGTGTATAAATAGACATACCTGTATACTTAGAGAGCGTGCTTACTATTGTATAATTGTGTGAGAGTTTGAGTTTGTAATCAAAAATAAAAGTCTTAGAGTGTTACTGTAAATAGAGAGAGATATTCTTTCACTAGATTAAAAGCTTATGAGAATAGCTTAATCTGCTTTTGATTTTTTTTGTAATTATCTTTTGATAATAAAATAAAATACTTCTACTAGATCTGATTGTATTCCGCATTGATCTTACCCTTCAATCAGCATCTAAGTGTTGTACTAGGAAAAAAGATTTTCAAAGAACCTATTCATCCCCCTCTAGGTTCTCAGGGACCAACAAGTGGTATCAGAGCACGTTCTACTTGCTCAAAATAGGGATCCTATCTTCGCAACATTTGCAATGGCCAAAGAAAGTAGCATGTTGTACAACGTCAACATTAACACAACTGTTCTAAAGCTCAATACAACACGAAGCGATAGTGGAAACACAACAACAAACACTCAAGCTATTGCTTTGCACTTTAGGAGATTTATATTCACTCTGACCAAACCTCCCAAATTCACACCTGAACTCTTCTCCCAATGGAAGATTCGCACACGCATGTTTATGACCTGCCATGGTTATCCAATGTGGCCCTGCTGTCGCGCCTTGGATTTTTTAACACTGAGAAACCAATTAGTGATGCCCTAGGAGGATAAGGGGTTGGTGAATGGTCACTTAATAGGGCTCCCAAAAGGGTGCTGCCCAAAACCTACTACAATCTCATACATGACATGCACAAACCATACAAGAAAAACCACTCATGTAATAGAACTGTGTCACATAATGAATAAGGTTACCAGCCTCAAAACACTGTGTCTCTAATAAATACACCAATCTCAAGTAAATACATGAGTCTCAGTCTCATCAATTACAATGTATCAAATAAAATGACAAATCAAATACACATGCTTCCATAGCGGTGAAACCTCCTAATGCCTGTTAGGTCCTGCAGAAAAGACATTAAAGGTAGGTGAGCAAACCATAGCTCAGTAAGAGTTATGCCTCCCTGGACCAACCCAACATCTCCTCCACAATATGCACAGTGTAAATGTGTGTGTTACGCAGTGTAGTTAAAGTAAAAATTAACAGTACACAAGGTTCCCTCAATGGAACCTCAATACTCGGGTCCATTCTTGGACTGTCCCCTCAATGGGATCTCAATAACTCATGTCCATCTCATGGACTGTTCCCTCAATGGAACCTCAATATCTCATGTCTAATCCAGGACTGTCCCCTCAATGGGACCTCAATAACTCATGTCCATTCCATGGACTATTCCCTCAATGGAACCTCAATTTCACACATTCAAGCAAAACGGTACAATACACAAGCACCCCATCACACATCACTATTATAAAATAACAATTCTCCACATTCACCCCAAAAACACAATATATCTCAATATAATTTCCCACAGTATCTCCATTTCATATACATATATTATAACACAATATACACTTATATATATATGTGTGTATCACGACATCATAATCACAATACAAACTCCCCAAAAGCGTGACATTAAACAGAGTTTGAAAGTCCAATAATGTAACTTTTCACAATTATAGGAGCGGATTCTAAAAGACAGAACCACCTACCTCTGCTAGAAAAAAGAATGAATTGGAAGCTTGCACTTCGCGCTCTTGACCCAAGGATTCAATTTCCACCTTCCACACCACGTTCTCTCTCTCTCTCTCTCTCTCTCTCTCTCTCTCTCTCTCTCTCTCTCTCTCTTCTCAAAAGTGTGACGGCGGCTAGGGTTCCTCATTCCCGAAAGAAAAATATCGAATATCTATATTTACATATACTTATATATATATATATATATATATATATAACAAGGAAGACACGCTACACTAGGAAGACATGGCCCAGAACTCGCGTTGACTCTCGCTACCTCGAATCATTGATGCTGCGGATCAATCCGAGCTAGCAACGCTATGGATTAATTCGGACTACTGAGGTTTACTTCATGCTAAGGGATCACTCGGATCCTTACTCCATGCTAGGGGATCGCTCGGATCCTTACTCCATGTTAAGGCATCGCTCGGATCCTTATTAATGCTCTGGATTTGACCATGATGATCCGGATTTGACCATGATCCTCCTTTGCTCACTTCAACATACTAGAAAACACATAAAAACAAAAATTTTAGCACTATAAGGTACCTCCCAACCTCTAACTCTTTGAACTAGGACACAGGTCCTCACACCTGCCTTCGTTAGGATATTCCCACTCCGATGATAATCAAAGAAAATAGAGTAAGAAAACCGAAGACATATAATGAGCTGACAAATGAAGAAAAGGTGTGACAATATAATGAGAAAGCTCTAGCGTATGCACCTCCTCACTGGACTCATACTCATTCGTGGACATCCAAGGATGTGCAACGGCAAAGGCGGTCTGAGACATGATGCAGAATAAGAAACTGAATCCTCCAAATAATACAGAGTAAGCAAACAAAGACTCAGTATATTTTTCCAACGCACAGAATAAGAAGTCATACAGAATAAGCATAAGAGCCTTGCAATAACGCGAAATATGCAAACAAAGGCTTGGTATAAGGTTCCTTTACGAGGAATAAGAAGACGTGATACAAAGTAAAGATCATCAAAGCTGCTCACCATTCTTGAAAGACCATTAATGTTCCAAGAAGTTAGACTAAGGGTAGTTTGTATAAATAAACATACCTGGATACTTAGAGAATGTGCTTATTATTGTATAATCGTGTGAGAGTGTGGGTTTGTAATCAAAAATAAAAATCTCGTGCTACTGTAAATAGAGAGAGATATTCTTCCAGTAGATTAAAAGCTTATGAGAATAGCTTAATCTGTTTTTTGATTTTATTTAATTATCTTTTGATAATAAAATAAAATACATACCTCTACTAGATCTGATTGTCTTTTGCATTAATCTTACCCTTCAATCAGCATCTAAGTGTTGTGTCAAAAAAGAAGATTTTCAAAGAGCCTATTCACCCCCCCCCCTCTAGGTTCTCAGGGACAAACAAAAACTATAAAAAGTTTCTAGAAATTTATTTGAAATACTCTATTCATATTAATATATAACACCTTATTCCCATTTGAAACACCTTATTCCAATTTTATAAACCTCTGGTATAGGCTAAATTTTTTTCCAGGGATGGAACCAACTTATATTATTATCGACTTTGAAGCCTATGTTGATTGGCACTAATCCTCCGACCCCTTTATCCAAATTAGTCTTCTTACTATAGATTTTATACCACCCATCCTCTTTTAAGATCCCTTTCTTTCCTATAGTTATATCTTAGCTCCCTAAGGATCAAATCCTAGATCTACTTCTAAATCTTTCTATCACCTATTCCTATTTATAGAACAAAAATTCAAAAAATTTATTTTCATGCCCAAGTATATTTGTATAAATATATATTAAATAATAAAATATTTATATAAATTTTATTATATATATTTAAATGATTATATATTATTTATATATTAATATATTAATTATATATATGTATTGTATATATTTAAAATAATATATTATCTAATATATGTAAATCATATATATTATATTTAGTTATATATTGTATATTTGTATGTATTACATATTTATAAATAATATATAGTACATTATTTAAGTAAATGAATAATAAATAATATATGAATAGTAAAATTTTAAATATAGGAAAATATTACTTATTTACTATCTCTAAATTATATTTTAAGAATTCATATATGAACATGTTTTAAAGTTTTTTTTTCAAAATCGAATGTGAATACTTTAAATGGAAAGTGTACAATTTTGATAATTTATTGGGGTATAACTTGAATATCGTATTGTTGGTATGCCACTTGAAATGCTTGTGCATAATTGTTGTGTTTCATTTTGGTTATATGTTTTAGTTTTAGTTTACAACTTAGGTCATTTGGCTCGCACATTAGGTCATGAGGTTGAATTAACTGATATAAGTTAATACTTGTTTGGTAAGACTAATTATTTTCATAAGATTTAACATATTCCAAAAAGACTAAAAGAGTGGCTTAACTAATAAGTGAAAAAAAATAATTCAAAGCTTTCGACAAAACAACATACCTCTCTCTTCTCTCGTGTCATCGGTTTCCCCCCAAGCTTTCATACTTCCTCTTGTTCTCGTGGTCTCTTCTCGCTGCAAGTCCAAAGCTTCCCACCACCAAAGCCTCCTCGCATCTTAGTGTTTGAGTTTTGGTGCTGAAAGATCCAAGGAGGTTTAGATTTGACCGAAACAAAGGTTGTTTGGGTGTGGTGGACACACCAAAAGTGTCATCGCTTGGTCTCTTATGTATCTGCAACCTAGTTTGTGCGCCCCTCACTTCTCTTCTTATTTTTTTAGCAATTGTTTTTCCTTAGAAAAACAAATTTGTGGTGGTTTTGTTTTCTGGCTTGCAGATTCAATGCAACTGTATGAATCTAATGTCTCGCTTGTCATGTTTGGTCATTTAGAATTGAGCTGATTTCTTTTTGGTGTCAAAAAATTTCATTACATTCGAGCAATTGGTCGACACCCAGACATGTTGGTTTTAGCTGCGGCTATGAAGCGATGTATTTCAAGCATTTCTGTGAGCTACCATGGAGGACTTAATTCCTTGTTTGAATGTATTTTTTTTAATTACTATTCCTTTTCTTTGCTTTGGTGTTCCATGTATGCATATTGAATGATTGTGATTTATGACTTTCAGTTCTATATGAAATTTACTTGCAAGACGATCATATTATTCACACATGTACTATTCAAAGATTGACATTATGCTTGAAATTTAATGGGCTAACAATCTCCTGATTTAATGATCACCAAGTCACTTGTGAAATTGAATCTTGCTCTTGGAAAACTCATTATTACTGCAGATTGGGAGGCGTTGATTAGGGGCGGCTCTATAAAATCTTTCCTCGACGTCTAATATATTCAATCTATATAAAAAAATTATTTCATTTTATTGAAAGTCAAGGTGTGTTACATCTGACACACCCTAAAATACATGTAGAGCCATCCTAGCAGTGATCATTTGGGTGTAACCCTTTACCAATTTAGTATGTACACAAAGTTTGCTAGTCGAACAAAAGAACCTCCAAAACACAACCTCGCTTTTGAGCTCTCCCCTAGCCCTCCACTACTATTTGAGTTACTAATTATGAACTTGGCAAACCTTTTGGTGTGAATAAAATTCCACATAAATAACACCATTAAAAATTATATGTAGTTCTTTATATTTATGAAGTGCTTATTGAGGTAAATCTTAATGTCCTGTCAGGATTAATGCGCGAACTATAAATATAACTAAAGGGGTTTAAAAGAACTATCTGAAAATTACTATAAGTTTACAGAGAGTTCAATAGAGAAAATACAAGGTATATTACCAAACATAGAGTGAGAGATCAAATTGGTTCTGAGAGGTTAGAGCAATGTTAGTGAAGCTTGAAAAACAAATAAAGGAGAAGACAGTGCATAATGTGAAAGATAGAGTAAACTCGGCGAGTGAGTTAGCTCTACATATAAATCTATAAGTAGATAAAATAGAGGTGGTGAGATCTTTCTTGCAATAGAGGCAAAGACCTCATTGTACTTGATATATTATATTGATCTCGATGTAGGTAATATCCTTGTCACCCATGGCCATGGAGTAGGTCACTTTAGCCGAACCATGTACATCATGTGTTTTTTTGTGTTTGTTATCTGTTGTACCACACTGCCCACTAGATTTACTCTAAGATCTTGTGATACAACTAAACACTAAAGCCTAACTATAAAAGCACTCTTAATAACAAACTACTATTGAGGTTTAGTTGCGTTCATCAAGGAGTAGCATAGAAAAGTGTCAACGGTTGTATCCTAGAAGTGAAACCTCTACCTTTGTTGATCAAAGTCTCAACAGGTTTGTAGATCAGGTGTGATCATCTGTCACGCCCCGAATTTCCAACCCAAGGTAACCGGTTCGTGACTCCCCTTTTTACCCACCCGGTGGGCAAGGGGTAGATGTACAAGATCAAATGTCCACACAGGACAATGTACACATTCACAACAAATATTCATAAAAATAGAAATCACATGTCTTTATTAGTTTCAAACCACAATAAATGTTTACAACTACCCTTATTACATTCAAATCCCTCACAAACTCTCCCCACTGGGTTACATTCATTTCCACAAAATATCATAAATGAAAAGAAACAATAAAACAAATAAGGTCTTCCACCTTGAGGTCTCACCTAGCACCTGTAGGTTCCTGAAAGAAAACACATCATAGAAGGAGGGGTGAGCAACCACAGCTCAGTAGGGATCATGTCTCCCCGACCCATCCCATGCTCCTATCATCTACATGTGGACGTGCACAAGTGCAGTGTAGTGACAACAAGGTATAAGCAGTTAATAATCCAGTCAAGCATCAACACACAAGTCACATGTACAACCTTTGCCACAGCCATACAGGCTATCATGTTCACAGCCACACAGGGTAACATTTACAATCCCGGGCTTCCACAGCCACCGGGTTCTATGAAATAGGCCCGAGCTTCCACAGCTACCGGGTTCTACAGAACAGTCCCGAGCTTCCACAGCTACCAGGTTTCACAAAACAGTCCCGAGCTTCCATAGCTACCGGGTTTCACAAAACAGTCCCGAGCTTCCACAGCTACCGGGTTTCACAAAACAGTCCCGAGCTTCCACAGCTACCGGGTTTCACAAAACACAGCACACATAGCCACACAGACATAACATCAAACACTTAGCATGTATAGCCTCACAGGTATAAAACCAAACACTTGGTGTGCATAACTTCACAGACACAGTATCGAACATGTAGCGTGCATTCACAGGCTCATGAACCCAGCCGCACAGGCATTTTCTCAAACATGTAACGGGCATATACACACAAGCATTTTGTCAAACATTTAACAGGCATGTCACACAGGCATTTTATCGAACACTTTACATGCATCACACTAACACCAGAAACACACCAGAAACGCCATTGAAGGCCAACATTCATATAGGAGATCACACCTATATGAATTTACATATAAGTATTATATATAACAATGGAAACTTTACAAAATATCCACAGGGCCTAACCCCGGAACAGACCAGGAAAGACAGAACCCCTACCTTAAAGCAGATCCTCCTTGCTCCCGCGCTAGACGCCGTCCTCTCCACGCAAGACGCTCTAGCAGCAACCAGCAGCTCCCCTTCCTTCCCTCTCTCTCTCTCTCTCTCTCTCTCTCTCTCTCTCTCTCTCTCTCTCTCTCTACGACAGCTGCAGCAGCTGAAGAGAACCCTAAACCTAAAATAAGGAGTCTTCACCTCTTTATATAGACAACTCAAACCCCAAAACGACGTAGTTTTGATTAAATGAATCCCAGCATCAAAACGACGTAATTTTGATGACAGATTACAACCTTTTTGCCACCACATAGAACAAAGCACTCATAATTTCACCATGGTCCTTTAGCAAAAGAGGATCAGAACAACAAAACAAAGGTAATGGAGGCTGCACGTGAGAAAGCATTCTCACGTGCATTCTCACGGGCACCTCCAAATGCTCTAGAATTTTACCACAAGCCTTGGAATAACATCAGGAAGGCTCCCATGCAAAAATCTCCTTGCACATGAAAAGCATTCTCACGTGCACTCCCAATTGGGCTCAAACTTTGCCTCTTGCTTGCTTATCAACATACAAGATGATTAAGCCAAAGTGTGTGGAAAGAAAACTCCCTAAAACCCAACAATTTCCACCCAAAACGGTAAAACTGTGACACACTCCTCACATCCCAAAAATGTGGGTCATTACATCATCTATTAATATATTGTGAACTGGACCCTAGATCTATCTAGAGAAAAAGTAGATCTAGTTAAAAGGAAAAGATTTTGTAAATTATATAACAAACTTATCTTCCCTTTCTCGATTATACGTGTTGACATGTGATTCAATTTGGGGTTCTTGGGAACTTCAAAAACCTTTTTTTTTGTTTAACTGTAAAAATAAATAAAAATATTTGTCACTTTATTTTTTATACAAATAATTAAGATTTAATATTAATTATCTAACTCACAGTTACTTAGACCGATTTTAAAAAAGCTACATTTTTCGTGTTTTTATGTTTTAAAACTTTATTTATTTTTAAATGTCTTTTTTTTTAATTTATTTTAAAAGTTCAAGTTTTTTTCTTAAGGTCAAGTTTTAAAGCTTTAGTTGAAAAATCTAGATCTATCCTATATCCAATAGTAAAAAAACTACGTACATAGGGGTTTTAAGTTTTTACTTGCAAAAAAAATATTTTGAAGTTTTATTTCTAATAAGTACTAATTCTAATGATTAATTACTAAATACATGCAAATTATCTAATTGGTAACTCTAATTAGTCAATTTAATTATTGATCTAATCACTAATTCAAGTAAATTACATAATTATTGAGCTTAATGGGTTAATTTAACTACTAATGACATGTTAATTATCTAATTATTATGTTTAATTGATTAATCAATTGCTAATTATTGATTCTTTAGTTAATTATTAAGATTAATTGACTAATTTAATTGTTAATTAGATACTAATTATCTAATTACCAAGCTTAATTAGTTAATCTAATGACTAATTACATATTAATTATCTAATTACAAAGCCTAATTAGTAAATCTAATTACTAAGATTTATTAACTGATTTAATTGGTAATTATCTAAATATTAATGTTAATTATCTAATTACCAAGTCTAATTAGTTAATTTTATTGCTAATTATCCAATTATCAAATCTTATTGCACTAATTATCTAAGTTGAAAGTTTAATGACTAAATCTAATTATCTTGATCTAATTACTAATTATTTAGATCTAATTTAAATACTAATATATTTATTTAAACTAATTACTAATTATTAAAATTTAATTGCTAATCTAATTAATACATTAATTAAGCGTATATATTAAAAGAACAACACTTAATTAAAATAGACTACCTAATACTAAATATCCTAAGTTTACTTATAGACTAAGTACTAATTTACTAAATAAAATAATACCTAAAACTAAAGAAAGAAAGGAATAAAAACCTAGAATGGCGTGAATCAAACATGCCTCCCCCAGCTACCTTGTTTTCCTTAGAGAAAGAGAAAAAAATATTTAACTATAACTGCAATTCCTTTTTTAAGACCGTAGTTAATTTTAGATTTTACATTTTTTTAAGTTTTGTGTAATATCTGAATGATTGGAGAAAGGGTGAGGAAAATATCTGGATTGGACTCTATGCCTTTCTCGCTTATCTTCTTTTATTTCTCTTTTGCCCTTCTCCTCTTTTATTTATTTATTTACACATATATGTAATGTTGGCACCTCAGTGCCGATATTTTCTACCATTCCTAAAGTGACATTATATATATATAAATTGTAAAGTGTGTATACGATATTGCTCGAGGCTTAAGAGTCAAGCCAGTCTCGAGTAGAGCGTCAAACGGGGTGCTTCGAGTAGGTTAGAGTGTTGAGCAAGCTCAAGCTGAACCTCGAGCAGAGTGTTTTTGTGTTACCCAAGTTTAGATTAGTTAGGTAGTTTTGTTCTGGTGAAGTCACCAATGGTCCAAAAGCTTTATAACCCACATTTTGGTACTAGATATTGATGTTTGTTTAGTATAACACATTAGATGATGTGAATACAGTTATGGATCTGGATCCTTATAATTTTTAGAGGCTTAGAGGGTAGCTGTTTTGCTAGTATTCAGTGGTTGAACTGACATATTTAACAGTTGAGCTTGTGTTGGCAGGTAGTTGTAGCCCCCTGAACTGAGGTACCCTTGAGTGAGTGTGACCCTTGAGTTGGGTGTAGTGGGCTGACACCTGAGATAAGCTCTTGGTGAGCTGGTATTGTACCCTGTCAGGTGAGGCACCTGTTAGGCTATTGTGAGACAAGTTAAGGCCTGGGTTGAACTGTTGGGCTTTAGTGCTAGGGCTGAGTGCCCTAAGCTGAGGATCCTCATGGGGATCATGGACAAGCTAATTCCTATTATGGATAGGCTGGGTCCTGATGTTTGTTTGCAGACTGAATCCTGATGATTATGCACACTACACAGTACACGAGTACACTGAGCATGTAGTATAGACTTATCTGTTTTGCATGGTAGGGTGATGTGAATGGGGTCACCTATTGAGCTTGTAGCTCACCTCTATTTTGTTGCTTACCCTTTCAGGTGTAACCCGACTAGTAGAGAACCTTCTTCCAGAAGGATGTGCCCACTACTCTGATGTATGATATAGTACTGTATTTTGTATTAATTTTGTGTTATATCCCATACATGGGTCCATGGACAGTTGAATTTGCATACTATTTATGATGCGATGTATGTATGACTATTTGACATATTGTATACATGATGATGTATGAGAGAGCATGAGATTACCCTTGATGTATGATTGTACAGATTTACACGATCGAGACAGCACCTGCGGTGTAGTTTCTATTAGTGCTTGTCACCAATCCCTTGATCCTTCGGGTGTGGACAAGGGGAAGTCACGTTCCTGGTTATGGGTTCATTAGAATTTGGGGGTATGACAATACTAGAACTTGATTCGTTATACTTGAATTATTTTGTTTATATATTTAAATTTGCATTATTAAATAATCTTTGTTTGGTACTTAATCTTTGTTTTTGTTCTAGGATGAACAAAGTTCAAGTGTAAAAAAATTTGATCACTACAGAAATTTTCATTGAATTTACATATAATTTATGAGCTTTAATATAATATTTTATTGAATTGATGTATTTTTATAATATTTTTCTCTATTTCAGTTATTTATTGTTTTTAATTACTTCTATAAATTTAATATTAAATTTGGTGGTTTTTAACATTAAATTGATTGTTTTTAATTTTGAAATTAATTTGAATGGGTAAAAAGACGTACTCACGTAGGAAAAAAAGGCATATGATGTGAGATTTGGAAATAAAGTAATCTGTGATCTTATGCATAGAATGGTTTTTATTTTTTCACAATTATGTAGGGAAAAATGGAAGGTTTTCTATAATAAGAGATGAAAGCTTGCTACATGGGAAAAACTTAAATGGAAGAAAGGAATTAATGTGTGGGCCACATGTAATTTAATGAAGAAAAAAAAGAGCAATTGGTTTTGCCTATTTTAAAGCCCTATGCGACATGAAGAAAGGGAGGGGGGTCTTCATCCCATCACACCCTGTCTCCAACCATCGATGCAACGCAATCTTTCTCTAGCACTTGCACTATTCCACCCTAGCACCGATGCAGCAAGAAAGAAAAAAAGATAGCACTGTAGGGTTGTGGTGTAACACTGGCCATACATTTTATTTTCTATGAATTAATTTTTTGTATTTGATTTAACTTGAAACTTCAATTATTATTTTGAATCTTGGTTTTTTATCTTAATAATTTATTGAGCTGTCATGATTTGTAATTCATTTTTTTATTTGTTTTAAATTTTTTATAATTAATTTGCGGTTTTAGTTAATTATGGATTATTTAAAGCATGATTTTTAATTATGATTAATTTACGGTGACAGTTAATTAATTTAAGATGAGAAAATTATTATCCGTAGCGTTCGATTTGGTCTCTTGAATGCAAAACATAATCATTCTTATCAATGGTACGAGTTCAAGTCTAATTTCTAGAGCAAATTCATAATTTAAACATAATCATGGAGTCTTGATTTAATTAAATTATGAGGCCTTAAATATGTTATTTTATTTTTAGAAGATAATGATAAATAATAATTAAAGTAAGAGGTTAAATCAATTGTGTGTTAATTAGTTTTCTTTACATATTTATTTTATTTAAATTTCACATAAAAATACCTCCAATTCTCTAACTTAGCTTTTCTTTATTTTTCTTGAAGAATAAATTGAATTTAATTTATAAGTTTGCTCACAAACTTGTTCACGGACATTTACGAACACAATTGTAAAATCATAAAAATCTGCAAAAAGAATTCATATCGTAAACTTATTCAAAAAGAGTACAATTGATTAAATGTTAGGCGGTGTTATCTTTGTTTAATTTGTTTAAACAATTGCTATAAATAGTTCACAGAAATATTATAATAATAGTTATAATAAACAAATCAATCAAAAACATATATTTTTTATTTAATAATAATATACAAGTATATGTTTATTAAATTATATTTAATAAAAATATATTTATATTTAATAAAACAACTTTTATACATATTAATTGATTTTTTAATTTACTATTCTGAAATAATTTTCACGAATATGAACGATATTTACGAATTGTTCATAAACACTTGTTCGTGAACGTTCGCAAGCATGTTCACGAATATAACAATGGTATTCGCTAACTGTTCACGAACGAACATAAACGATCTTTTATCGAGCCGAATACAAGCTTATTCATGAACGTTTGGTTCATTTACAACCCCTAGCCCTATGAAATACTTAGTTTAAATTTTATTTGAAGTGCGTGTTCGATGATCCTCTACTTCATTCCTTCCTTAACACATCACAATTGTGAATAGTGAAGTAAAGAACCAAGTTTCATGGAAAGAAAGAGACTATGTCCTCATTCCTTATACTATATTGTCGCATTGGGTGTTGCTCCAAATCAATATCAAGGCTAGATGTATTTTTTATTATGATTTTCATCAGATAGTCTTGTAGTTAGACAAAAAGGAGCAACTCAAAGGGAATTTTCATTGGATCGGTGACATGCTCATTGCAACACTCTTTTATGATCCTCCAAGGCATACATGGAATCTTAAGGTTAATTTAAAAGTGGGCATAGAACCAAAGAGTAAAGTGCCTCATTAGCCAGATGGCCTAAGCTATGGTATTTTTATCTATCTTTACCTTGTTTCTTTGCTACTCACATCAAAAGGTTTACCTAGTGGGATAGTCCAAACTAGTTGGCTTATAATTTTGATGATGTTCACTCTCTTAGACTAAAGGTAGTAAGGCTTCCAATTGTAAGGAATATTTATGTAGACCAGTTTACTCAATCTTCCATTCTTTTGTCATTTTTATTGTTTATCCTTCTCTATTTCTATGTTTCTTAGTTGGGTTATATAACTTTGACTTGTCTAACATTTTTGAGTTATGCAGCATTTGCTATCTAATTACTTATTTTTTTTCATTTACCACTGTAGGAGCTTCTCTTATAAGTTCTAAGTATTAATCTGTACCATGGACTTTTTATTTTTTTCTTCGACAATTTATCCCATCTCTCAGAAAAGGAAAGTATATTTCTCACTGCTTACAAATGAAACGAGAAAGCTTATGCTTTCTGATTAAAGGGGAGAATAATTCTTCTAATTATGATACTAAAGATCAGAATTTGTATGCCTCCGTTGAAAGAAAGAATATCTCTTCTAATAAACAAGGGAGTATTGTTTTTTTTATCAAAGGAAGAGTAAAAAGAGCAAAATATGGTTTCCTGCTTTTTGGATTTCTAAAGTTCCTTTTAAGAGATTTTGAAGCTATTAAATCTTAGGGGAAGTGCTTCAATGGATAACAATTGGATTTCTTATAAATAATTAAAGTTTCTAAAAACCTTAAACCAATTTTAATCTAGTTTTCAAAGGTTTTTCAATGAAATACATGGCTAATAATGATTAAATTTATTTTTAAAAAATTATAGTGAGTTATTGGTTTTCAAAGAATAAATAGTTTATTATGTCATGAAGAAATTGATTTTTCAAATGGATGTCAAATTTAAAGATTATTTACTTAAAAAGGTTTTAAAACAAATAAGGGGAGATTATTGAATCTTTAGATTTGATTAAACTATATATGCAAATTCCCAAGTGTCAAAGAACTTATTTGTAAAACTCAAGTTTCTAGAGAAAAACTTTAAAGTGTTGAGTGTTTGGTTTGAGATTTAATTCCTTATATCGAGCTCACAATACTTCAATTTGAGATTAAGCTTATTTCCCAAAGTATTATATGCATATCTCAGAATATCACAGAAAAGATTTGTTTCAAATACCAAGTTTACTTCTATTCGAGATTAAAGATGATATCTCAAAGTAATTGGTCGAAGTATTGTATAGAGTTTTTAATTAAAGACAAACGACTTCAATTCGAGTTACGAGACATCGATTTGAGATTTAGTTTACTTCAATATCACGATAAAGTTTGAGTTATGTTTATATTTTGAAGCACTTAAAGGATAAAGTCAAGCTAATCAGAGATGTTTGGTTCAAGAAAAGAGTTTGACTGTCACGCCCCCAAATTCCAGGGAACCCGGAACTAGGAACATGACTTCCCCTTGCCCACACCCGAAGGTCAAGGGGTTGGTGACTAGCACCAATGGAGACTACACCGCGGGTGCTGTCTCAAATATGCAACACTGTACAGTCATACATCAAGGGTAATCCTGTACTTTCAATACATCATCATGCATATAATAAGTCAAACAGTCATACAGATATGGCATCACAACAGTATGCAAATACAACTGTCCACAGACCCATGTCCAGGATATCACCCAAAACAATACATAATATAATTCTGTATCATACATCAGAGTAGTGGGCGTCCTCCTGGAAGAAAGTCCTCCACTAGTCTCGGGTCACACCTGAAAAGGTAAACAACAAGTAGAGGTGAGCGACAAGCTTAGTAGGTGACCCCAATACTCCACATCATGCAAACATACAAGTCTATACTATATGCTCTGTGTACTCGTGCATTGTGTAGTATGCACAATTATCAGGACTCAGCCTACAAACAAACATCAGGACCCAGCCTGCCCTTATAGGACAGCTTGTCCACGATCCTCCACGGGATCCCAGCTCAGGGCACTCAGCCCTAGCTCCACGAGCTCAATGGCTCAACTGAGGCCTTAACCTGTCCACAGCGCAATATGCCCGGCCACAGTCGCCACACAGGCTTGCCATCGGCGCATATGCCTGCCACGTCAACCACATAGCACCATCGGTGCATCACGGTGAGAACCTAAGTCATAGAGCCCAAGCCCCAATTCCTCAAACCAACATATTAACACCAATATGGCATTAACTGAAGCCAGTCTTCACAAACCGATCATCATTCCTTGACTAAGGAAGGAGATACCCATAAGAGTTGTTTTCTTGAAATAAAAAGTCCCGGCATTGGGTTCCCATATTGTTATCACCGGATTTCGTCCGGGGGGAAACCCGCTTTTGGGGCCGCGGTTCTCCCACCCTTCACCCGAATGGTGATGAAAAAGAACAGAGTCGCCACCAACTATTTTTGGGGTGCAGTTGGTCACCTAAAATAATCTACGTCACCAAAACAGGTTCGGGAGTTTGTTACACGCGAGAAAGGATTAGCACACCCGCAACGCCCTTTCGTTACCTATCTTAGGAATTTGGGAGGTTTCCAATTTGTTTTAACTGTTGCTTGAAGTTAATTAGTCTAAGTTAATGTTGAATTTCACATAACCTATAGACCTACTCTTTTATTTTCTAAGTGATTTGTTGAAGTTGACATTAAATCTAAGTTGGAGAAATCCTAATGCTTTTCTTTTAAAGTTTTAAAATTACATCTAAATTACCTAAAAGTCTAAGGAGGTTAAATGATGTTATTACCAAATTATATGCTAATTTTTCTAAACTAAATATGCATAATGATGTTAGGGTGAAAACTAATGAGTGAAGGTAAAAAAAAAACAAAACAAAAGGACCAAATGCTAAAAGCCCAAGCGTTTTAAAAACCTCAGGTTACATTTGTAATTTGTATATTTTTTAGGAATATTTGTTCATTTAAGAAAAAGTTTTTGTTTTTGAAATGTGTTTAAAAAGAAGGTTTTTGTTTGTTTGTTTGTTTGCTTTTTACACATTTTAAAAAAAATGATTTGAAACAAATATTAAAGGTAAAAGTGCACATGTGATCGTGACATCCACAAGATAAGTAAAAGTCCCCTTCTCTTTTTTTTTTACTATAAGATTTATTTACAACACTACAAAACTCCGCAACCCGCGGTTACGAAATTTACAAACAGCCCAAACTAACATCATCCCAGGGCCAAGTATTAATAATAAAAAAGAAAACAAAACTAATATTAATTTACAAACTTTATAACAGCATAGTCCGAATGACGCTAGTTCCCAGCAGTGACAACTCGTTCGACCCAATTCCCAAACAGGCACGTACAGTCCAAACACCAACAAATACAAAAGTAAATGAAATGAATCAGATGGAAAACGCAAGTAACAGGCCCCAACGAGCCAAGAACCAGTACGTGATTAAGCATATGCAGGGACCATTATCCGGCCAACCCAAAGAAATATGAAAACAAGATCAATTTGTAAAGGCGTAAAGGCTACACCAGTGCACATCAGGATCAATTTGTGAGCAAACAAAACAAGGAGAGGACAACACAAATGAACCAAATGCAAAATCAGTTCTAAAATTAGTGTTCACACTCTTTGCAAACCAAACCACAGTGAAGCAGAGCACAATCCTAATCATACGTTGAGTATAGACTACATAAGGCCTAAACCAGATCAAAATCAAAGTCCCAACCACAACGTCTGTTCAAAAACACGATAATAAGGCACAACCCAGACCAACGTTCCAACCACAATAATATTGACAGCAAAGAAATGCTAGCATTAAAACCTCAAACCCAACAAAAACAAAGAGGAAGGAAGAAAAAAAAAGAAAAAGAATGTAAAACTAGCCTGGCTTTGTTTTCGATCTGCAGGTTGCAACCGAACGCGTCCCCTCGAAACCTCCAGGCGGTGGCTGAGCGTTTTGGATTCGGCAACAACGACGGGTGGATGGTTCGGCAGTAGCAGCAACGGCCTCACGTGGCAATGCCTAGAGGAGTTGGAATGCAATTTAGGCTTTGTTGGTGGACTGCCGGATGTATTCCATATTGGCCGGCGGGAGGGTCTCTGGCCGGGGCGAGCGAGGGCTCTCTGGGTTCAGTGGTGGTGGGGGTGAGGTGCCGTCTTTGGATCGAGTGAGAGAGGGTGATGGCGGTGACCGATTTGTGATGGGAATGACTGGTGGCGTTAGTGGTGGTGACCGGCGAGCCTTGGAGCAGCGGCTCTGTTATGTTACCGTAAGGAGAGGGATGATATGTGTCATGGCCGGAGCTGTTGGCGTCAGGTCGGTGTACCAACGCCGTCGAGGGTGAAGGTCGCCGTTGGAGGGGAGGCGCTGGGTTGATGTTGTTCGTCAGAGGACTGCGTCGATGGGCCGGTGTAGGCTATGATTGGTGCGGTAGCGTCACGGGGGAGGTACGTATGCCACGGCTGAGATCGTTGTTGCCGTGGACTGCTGGAATGGTGGCGGCCGGGGGACTCTCTTTGGGGATGAGGGAGAAATGAAGGGAGAAAGAGGATGGTAGTTGGATTATTGTCAATTGTGAGAGCGCCCCTGCGATTGTGCTTTGAATTGGGTTTTATAGGCAGAGGAGGATGGTTAGGGTTCAGGGTTTGGCAGAACATGGCTCGACGATGGGAGTTCAGCCATGGGTTCGAGGAGGATGGGTTTTGGCGCGGGGCATGAGCCATGGGCTTGGTTCGGCCGAGAGAGGGTGTGAGAGAAGATGGGGATAAGGTGTGAGCTGGCTGGCCGGTGCTGGAGATGCTATGGTCCTCTGGCTGGTGCGACGCAGCGAGGGGCGAGGTGGGACGAGGTCACGGCTGATGGAGAGAAGAAAACGATCGAAGAGATAAGGAGGAATTTGTGGCTGCGTTTTTTTTGTTGTTTTGTTTCGTTTTAATTTTTATTTTTGTTTTTGTTGTTTTTGTTGTTACCAACGAGAATTTGACACGTGGATAAAGGAGGCGGGAAAAGAAAAGAGAAAAGAAAAAAAGGAATCTTTTGTATAGTTTTTAACTAATGTTTTGGGTTTTTTTGGATCGGCGGAACAATTCGCTTTCAAATAAACTGTGAAAAATAATTTTTAGGCTCAGGGCGTCACAACGAGCGACCCCATGTCCTTTTTATTTCAAAATGGGTTTGTTTTTGTGCCAAGATTGTACTGTGCGTTCCTAAACCGCTTTATTACCGAAATGTATTTTTTTTTCGAAAATAAGCTCTGTGAGCTAATATATGCAATATATATGTCAAATTTCTCAGAATGATGAGAGGATTAAGAAATTGAGGTTCGTAACCTGATCCGGAGTATCGTTTTGAATATTGGCCGCTAGTTTATCGTCGTTAGCGGTCCAAATGCCATTTTGACTATAACTTCTTCGTTTGACCTTGGATTTGAGCACGGTCGAAGGCGTCGATCATCAAATTTAATTCTCTATCACCTGGGACTGAATTTTTGGTGTTTGAAAGCTTTTTTAAAGAAATCATCGAAATACCCCATTGAATCGACGGTCACGTCTTTTATTTAATGTATAAAGTGAAAAATGAATGTTATGTCCAACCCGAACAAAATGGGGTCCAACAGCTGCCCCTCTTTGTAAATTGTTTGTATACAAACAGTGTGCAAAGATAAGAATGGAATTATTTTGGACGGGTTGGAGCACTTACCCGACTTACCTGATGCCGAAGCCATGTAGAACCTCATGGTTGGGTCTGTCCTCGAAAGTAAAAGAGCCTTCTGAGGCCGATGAAAAAGCAAGAAGCATCTAGGGCCGACAGGAATTGGAAAGGGCAAAAAGTCAAAAGTTTCAAAAGTATTTATGGCTAACAAGAAGTGAAAAAGCATCTAGGGCCGACAGGAATTGAAAAGTAAATGTGGGATAGGTGCAGGAGAACTGCCTGCAGACTTCCCAAATGGAGAAAAAGAAAAGGATAAGTGCAGGGGAACCACCTGCGGACTTACTTGAAGTTGAAAAGAAAATGTGGGATAGGTGCAAGGGAATTACCTGCGGACTTCCCGAAATTAAATTTAAAAACTAAGGATAGTTTTCGGGGACCTGCCGGTGGACTTCCTGAAAGAATGAAAAAGAAGGTGGGATAGGTGCAGGGGAACTCCCTGCGGACTTCCCGAAAGGAAAATTTAAAACTAAGGATAGTTTCCGGAGACCTGCCGGTGGACTTCCTGAAAAGAATAAAACAGAAAAGTGGGATAGGTGCAGGGGACCTGCCTGCGGACTTCCCGAAAGGATAAAAAGGATAAGGGTATTTACAGGGGATGACCTCTAAGGTTGAGAGGGACTAAAATGGCATCTAGGGCCTAGAAAGAAATCAACGATTGCTAATGAGTCACGATGGGCTCCCTCTACGAGTTCACTCAAGGAGATCGCTCTATGAGGTTACCTGAAAAAAAAAATGAGATGTTGTAGTTGATTGTCACTGATGCTTCTAAGGCTTGGGAAATTGCAAAGAACGGTGGAGTCCTTTCGAGCTTGGTTATTCTGGGAAGCTTATTCAGGATGATCTCTTGGGATCTTCAGAAGCGACAAAATTCCTGAAATTAAAGAAAATGATGAATGTATGCAAGTGATGCATGGAATGCATTTATCCTATGAGGTGCATGTCTAAGATGCATGATGAATTTTATGTCAAAAGGGAGCTTAAACCGCTAGGGGATTGGTACTGCTGGAATTCAATTAGGTTTGCTGGGGAATGGAATTCAGATCTCATCTGGAAAACTCTTTAATTGAGGGTGCTCCGGCTGCTGGGGAGGCATGCTTAATTTCTTCAGACTGTCAAAACGCTCAAGAAACTGTTCCAAATCAATTGAACCTTTCTAGGAGGTCGATAGTTTTGGCTTCTGTTGGGGAGCAGGTTCATTCAATCAGGGAACCCTTTCTTGCTTTGTCGAGGCATTCTTGTTGAGTGGCACCCTGGAAAACTCAGTTGGGGTATAAGCATTTTATTAAAAGTAATGCACACAGAGCAAATGTGTTTAAAAAACAAAATTTGTTGAAAAGAATTTGTGAAACATGATTATGCAATGTAGAATCACCACTTATTTTCTCGCTTCAGAAAAGTAAAAGCTTTTAAGGGGAAGCCTCTCAAAGTTTCTGAACTAACCAGGTGTAGCCTTCAGCTTGGCCTTGCATGTATTTGAGGGTTTGGAAATATCAATAGACAATTCTATTTGATGGCTTGGATCTAGATATTTAGAGACAAGGTTGGAGAGAATGCCTGGTTGTTTGAATCTTGAGGCTTAGGGATTTGATTGGAGATTCTGGCTGCTTATTTGGTAGTCTTGGACTCTTGATGCTTTAGAGCTCAAATGGAGTGAATATTGGGATGATTTTGGACCTTGATTGATGTTCAAAGGCTCCGTCGTAGAAGATGCGTGCAGATCTTGGGATTATTGTGCAGAGGTTTGATTGAAAGGATGCCTGAGTGCTTAAGTCTTGTTGCGCAGAAATTCAATGGAGGAGATGTTGACTGATCTTGGGTCTTTAATGCTTGACCTTCTTTTCTTGGCTTTGAATTTTGCTCTTAGTGCCCCTTTGGGTTTTCACTAAGCCCGCCTTATTTTCTGCTTGTTGTTCCTTTTGCCTTGTAGATGGCTTTGTATTTTACTCTTGATGCCCTTGCGGGTTTTCATCAAGTCCGCCTTCGATATCCATGACTTGTTCTTTTTTGAGCATTTGAGACATAATTTTAATCATTTAATCCGAGAGGACTTTATTAGGACCGTAATGTAGGCTTGGGCTACTGGGTTTAACAAGAAAGGGTATAAAGCGGCTCGAACCTAGTCTAGGTTAAAATTGATCCGTAGTTCAAACTACACTTTACAAAATTGCTAAAATTGCCCCAATGCGGGGGGATACTTTACAAAATTGTCCCAATGCGGGATCCTGCTACACAAATGTTTCTTTTCTTCCTTTTTTTTTTTTCGCTCACTTTTTTTTTATCTAACAAACATTGCCCCGATTATGGGGTATCTCTATGAGAGGTCTTAAAAACTGCACCAACACGATAGTTATGCTTTTTTTTTAAAACAAAAACTGCCCCATTGTGAGGTATGCATCTATGAGAGGTCTTAAAAACTGCCCCAGTAAAAGAATTATTTGACAAAATTGCCCCAATATGGGGTCTTGACACTTATATATTGCCCCAATGTGGGGTGAACTACGGATCGGGTTATTTGAAAGAAATATACTCAGGTTCGAAAGGGGTAGCGATGGTAGTATTACGAGGAAGGAAAAGATGGCCTCTTTTCATTTTAAACAATCAAAATTTGTCTCAAAATGCTCAAAATAGAAATGAACTTATCTTTTGGTGGCAGAAGGAACCCTTCGGTGTCAAATGCCCCTATTTGAAGTGGATGTTGCTTCTCTTGGATCTGGTCCCCTGATTTCAACGGTAGCTACTCATCCGATCGTCCTTTTGGTTTTGGATAAACTTAGATAGCCCAGATTCTTTGTTCGGTATGCCCCTGTTAAGCTTATTACCCATGCCAAGAGAGTAAACAAGTGATAATGGACATTGCATGCAAAATGTGGGTAAAACAACTTTAAAAAGCCAAGTTTTTTTTTAAATTTTTTTACAAATGCCAAACAATGGAACAAAGTTCTAAAATTTAAAAAAACATGTAGAATATAAAACAAGATTGACAAAACTAAACACAAGAAAAAGTTCTAAACGTCCGAAGAGTTTCCCAAGTTGTCACAAGACTTGCTCCTCTTCTTTATTCCATTGGTTCCCATGTTCACGGCTCACTGGTTGGAATGCTCTGGCAATGGATTTGAGTTGACATTTGGTGCGCTAGCTTGCTTTGAGAAATCCAACCATTTGGAATTCAGCAGATGTTGGACCTTTCTCTTGAAGGCAATGCAACCCTCAATGTTGTGACCAACTCCGTTATTGTGATAGGCACAACGGGCATCTGCTTTGTACCATCCCGGGTAAGGTTGCTTCACTTCTCCCATAGGTATAGGGCTCACTATACCGGCTTTCAAAAGTTAGGGATATAACTCAGTGTAGGTTATGGGGATCGGATCAAATTCTAACTTGGTCCGGTTTGAAGCTTGATTTGGCCTTGTAGACGTCTGCTAGGGCCCTGGTTGCACAGTCGGAGGTGTGACTGGTGGAAGAGGGCTAGGGGCTCCCCTTGGTGGTTGATATGTTGGAAATTGGGGTACTGGGGCCGCATAGGCTGCAAATGGAGGTAACCCCGTATAGAATCTAGGAGTAGGGAAAAGACTTGGGTACACCCCAAAAGTGCTTTGAGGAATAGGAGGATTCTGCCAAATTACCTGAGTATCAGCTTCCTTTTTCTTTCCTCCCAGTGGAGACTTCTTTGGTGGCTCAAGTGTATCTCCATGAAGCTTCCCTTCCTTAATAACATCCTCTATGCGTTTCCCAGAAGCCACCAGGTCTGCAAAGTTGCTAGACACATTACCAATTAACTTCTCATAGTATACCCCCTTTAGAGTTCTGATGAACATTGTAGTCAACTCTTTTTCAGTCAGTGGGGGTTGGACTTCCATAGCTGCTTCCCTCCACCTTCTAGCATAAATTTTAAAACTCTCATTAACCCCTTTTTCAAAAGCCAGCAGTGCTAGCCTGTCAAGTTCCAACTCCGTGACATGCTTGTATTGCGTTAGAAATGCAGTTGCAAGGTCCCTCCAAGTCCTAATATGACGTCCCTCCAACTGAATATACCATCGGAGTGGTGCCCCAGTCAAACTTTCTTGGAAACAGTGGATTAAGAGTTTATCATCATTGGTGTGAGCAGCCATCTTCCTACAATACATAGTGATATGTGTCCTAGGGCATTGAGACCCATTAAACTTTTCAAATTCTAGCACCTTGAATTTCGGTGGTAGAACAACTCTAGGGACTAAGCACAAGTCTTGAGGACTGATCATTCCATAGGTTTCCGCTCCTTCCACAGCTCTTAGTCTCTCCTCCAACTGCTTCATTGCCAGGGACTGGTCATCTTCTTTATGTATTGGAGTCTCTATCGGTTCAGCAACATTCACTGGATTCGGTTGAACAAATGGCATGTAATTTGAAGGTCCAGGATTCACATTGGTTGGAACAGATGGTTGGGGAGGTGTTGGCATGAAATTTTGGGGTAATGGTGCTTCTTGTGGCTGCCCATGAGGGGAGTTAGCGTCTACCTCAATAGAACCCCTGTCTTTTTCAGCTACCATCTTAGTCAGCATTTCCATCATGACCCTCATCTGATTCTGAAGTTCTTGTTGTCCTTGCTCCAGACTAGTAAAACGACTTTCAGTTTGGTCTGCCATTGAAGTGGATGATCGTTGATGATGGGATCGCAGTATCGGTGCGCTATGTTGACTTCTGAAAAAGGTAAAATGCAGTAAGCTCCCTTTTATTCTGTTTCATTTTTCATAAAAACCTACCCTTCTTACAGTGATGCATGAAGCATGTTATGAGTCATAAGAGTTTGTATTATTTACATGATCTCCCTTTTTTGTCACTCTTTTTTTTGTCTTTCTTCTTTTTATGGTTATGAAATGCAGGAACACATATGAATTAATGATTACTAGTCTCAAGTATCCCTAAACTAAGTAATGAATGCTTGAATGTACACCTAAGCTTATGTTCGGTATTTATGTCCTAAGACTATATAAACAATGTGTGAATGAAGGTAAAAAAAACAATATACAAAATAAAGTTAGAACAGTAATGTACATAAGATAAGGTTAGTAAAACAACAATATTTATATGAACAAATACATAAATCAAAATAAAATTAGTAAAAGAAAAACAATATATGAACAATAATAATAAGAATATGTACAAAACAGTATATAGCAAGATAGCAGTAATAAAACAATATAGCTACTATGAATGCACCTATCCTTCAAAAGGAAGGCTAAAATGGGCAAACAACATGTGGGTCAATGTCCCTAATGGACTTCTATTGCTGAACCTATTTTATTCGTTGGTTCCCAAGCTACCTTAATAGAGGGCTCCGTACACCATGGGATTTACCGGAGGGGGGCCTTAGAAGGACGAGCCTTAAAAGGACCTCTAGCTTGAGTTGAGGAGTCCGGGGTCCCTTTGCGGATAATGATCAACGCGCAGGGCACCCTAATAAACCTCGCTAACCTAATTTGTGATAAAAACCCGGGTATAGGGTTATGCATGAATGCAACAATTAGGAAAAGCAGTAAAACACAACTATTATGGCATCAAAGCATTTAAATCACAACTATCATACAAAAAATAAATAATTTAAGTGAAAAATAAAGAAATAAATGAGCGAGTAAAAACAAAAAAGGAAGCCTCCTAATCCTAGTTTTAGGCCTAACTCTCTAAGTGTCCCTAGCAGAGTCGCCAGCTGTCATCACCGGATTTCGTCCGGAGGGAAACCCGCTTTTGGGGCCACGGTTCTCCCACCCTTCACCCGAATGGTGATGAAAAAGAATAGAGTCGCCACCAACTGTTTTTGGGGTGCAGTTGGTCACCTAAAATAATCTACGTCACCAAAACAGGTTCGGGAGTTTGTTACGCGCGGGGTATAGGTTCCGTGCACAGCGGAAGCGTGCCATTTGGGTCCTAAACGGCCGTATAAAATTATGAAATTTTATACACGGCATCCTAAGAGGTGGAACCTTCATCTAGAGGTGTTTAATTGAAAATTTAAGCAAGCAAAACAGAAAATTACATACTCGTAATTTCCGGCAATATTTGTGCTCGTCAGTGCAGAAACTCCAAACCAGGAGCTCTCTAGAGCAGTCCACGCACCAGCGGTCCACGGACGTCCCGTCCCACGTTCAGGTGCTAGCACGAGCGTAGAGACTCCATGGATTCGTCCGTTTGATCAACCTATTGCTCCACATGTTGCAGCGTACAGCAAAACGGGCTGTTTCCTGCTTAATCTGCAACTTAGAAGCAAGGGGAAGAAAGGGAGAGAGGAGAGAAGTGGGAGAATGAGTTCTTTGTTCTCCAAAGCACCCAAAAAATCATCTCCCTCGTTTTTCTTCTCACTCCCCTTAATAATATATGCCAAAGTCCCATTATGAATAAAAGAATACTTTTATTTTATTTATTTTGTTTTATTAGCCACCCATTTTCAAACCTAGGATGTTACCCTTTGAAAATAGGCCCTAATAAACCAAAAACGTGGGCCACACATGTTTCCACATGGTGTGACATATGTCCCCTCTCGTCTCATCTCATGTGGGCCCCATCTGCGCCCGTGTGGGCCCCACTGGAACCCGAGCGCCGAAAAATCCCAAACTGGATACGTTCGACCGTGGCAATCTCCTGAACTCGGATATGCCCTCGAAAATCCTAAACGATGATCTGAATCACTTATTTTGGCTCAAATAGTGATTTTGAGTCGATCTAACAATCTGGGCTCTTATTGATTCCGAACTTAAATCAAACTGGACCGATTGCTTTGTGTAGTTCCACTGAACTACTGGACCTACCAAATACACTATTGTGTGACCCTCTAGGTTCCTTCCTTAATGGCTATGGTGCCACCATAGTCCGTGAACGTTGTCTAGCAACACGACACGGCGACCAAAAAGGATGAGATATATCGTATAAGTTGACAGCCTCCTACAAACGCTCACTGTGTATTTTAATCCTTTTGTCTCGGACATCGCAACAAGCGGAATGCATACCTATGCCATCAGTCCTATTGCTTGTTATAATTTTCTTTGACTTTCTGATGGACTTGTCTGGAACACCATGGCCATGGATTTCAAAGATCTGACACTACCATCAAGTCAAAGGGCCAGCGATGTCATCTTCCATAACTTGGAAGGGACAAATCCTCTCTTGACCCATCTGTTATTGTCATACCAGTCATGACATACCTAACACAAGCTACCTCGCCACGAGCATCTATGTCATGGTTTTCATCATGTATCAAAGTATCTAATTCGTGGTATACAATAACAATGGTCTCAAGTCAGAGGACCAATACACACGTCTATAGATGAGAACGATCAATGGCATCTTGATGTGCCGTTCTCATTAATGGGTCAGTCCTCATGATCTCCCAAACTTGGAGATCACCAAGTGCGAATACTATGAGAAAGTGTCTCAATGCTTATGAGCCCCCAACACCTGATAGTCAAACATCTTCTGTGTCCAATCAGAAAGATGTATCTAAACCATAGGACATATAGTTTAAGATATTGTCATAACATCCAATAGGTTCTCATTATAGCAGGGACTGCTATAACCGATTGATGCGACAATATACTATGGACATTATCGTGTATGTGAACACGGAAGTATAATGAACATACACTGATAAATATATAAACACATAATGTGTAATACAACGAAATCCCAAGATATACATGTACAGTGGTTGGGTCTAGGGCACCCAATCCAACACGGGGAAGGATTAGCACCCCCGCAATGCCTTTTCGTTACCTATCTTAGGAATTTGGGAGGTTTCTAATTTGTTTTAACTGTTGCTTGAAGTTAACTAGTCTAAGTTAATGTTGAATTTCACATAACCTATAGATCTACTCTTTTATTTTCTAAGTGATTTGTTGAAGTTGACATTAAATCTAAGTTGGAGAAATCCTAATGCTTTTCTTTTAAAGTTTTAAAATTACATCTAAATTACCTAAAAGTCTAAGGAGGTTAAATGATGTTATTACCAAATTAAATGCTAATTTTTCTAAACTAAATATGCATAATGATGTTATGGTGAAAACTAAAGAGTGAAGGTAAAAAAACAAAAGAAAAAGACCAAATGCTAAAAGCCCAAGCGTTTTAAAAACCTCAGGTTACATTTGTAATTTGTATATTTTTTAGGAATATTTGTTCATTTAAGAAAAAGTTTTTGTTTTTGAAATGTGTTTAAAAAGAAGGTTTTTTTTGTTTGTTTGTTTGTTTGCTTTTTACACATTTTAAAAAAATGATTTGAAACAAATATTAAAGGTAAAAGTGCACGTGTGATCGTGACATCCACAAGATAAGTAAAAGTCCCCTTCTCTTTTTTTTTTTTTTTTTTTTTTTTTTCTTCTTCTTTTTTTTTTACTATAAGATTTATTTACAACACTACAAAACTCCGCAACCCGCGGTTACAAAATTTACAAACAGCCCAAACTAACATCATCCCAGGGCCAAGTATTAATAATAAAAAAGAAAACAAAACTAATATTAATTTACAAACTTTATAACAGCACAGTCCGAATGACGCTAGTTCCCAGCAGTGACAACTCGTTCGACCCAATTCCCAAACAGGCACATACAGTCCAAACACCAACAAATACAAAAGTAAATGAAATGAATCAGATGGAAAACGCAAGTAACAGGCCCCAACGAGCCAAGAACCAGTACGTGATTAAGCATATGCAGGGACCATTATCCGGCCAACCCAAAGAAATATGAAAACAAGATCAATTTGTAAACGCGCAAAGGCTACACCAGTGCACATCAGGATCAATTTGTGAGCAAACAAAACAAGGAGAGGACAACACAAATGAACCAAATGCAAAATCAGTTCTGAAATTAGTGTTCACACTCTTTGCAAACCAAACCACAGTGAAGCAGAGCACAATCCTAATCATACGTTGAGTATAAACTACATAAGGCCTAAACCAGATCAAAATCAAAGTCCCAACCACAACGTCTGTTCAAAAACACGATAATAAGGCACAACCCAGACCAACGTTCCAACCACAATAATATTGACAGCAAAGAAACGCTCGAATCCAAAAGACTCAGAGAGATATTCATCAAATAAGCAAGCATTAAAACCTCAAACCCAACAAAAACAAAGAGGAAGGAAGAAAAGAAAAAGAAAAAGAATGTAAAACTAGCCTGGCTTTGTTTTCGATCTGCAAGTTGCAACCGAACGCGTCCCCTCGAAACCTCCAGGCGGTGGCTGAGCGTTTTGGATTCGGCAACAACGACGGGTGGATGGTTCGGCAGTAGCAGCAACGGCCTCATGTGGCAACGCCTAGAAAAGCTGGAATGCAATTTAGGCTTTGTTGGTGGACTAGGCGGGAGGGTCTCTGGCCGGGGCGAGCGAGGGCTCTCTGGGTTCAGCGGTGGTGGGGGTGAGGTGCTGTCTTTGGATCGAGTGAGAGAGGGTGATGGCGGTGACCGATTTGTGATGGGAATGACTGGTGGCGTTATGGGTGGTGACCGGCGAGCCTTGGAGCAGCGGCTCTGTTATGTTGCCGTAAGGAGAGGGATGATACGTGTCATGGCCGGAGCTGTTGGCGTCAAGTCGGTGTACCAACGCCATCGAGGGTGAAGGTCGCCGTTGGAGGGGAGGCGCTGGGTTGATGTTGTTTGTCAGAGGACTGCGTCGATGGGCCGGTGTAGGCTATGATTGGTGCGGCAGCGTCGCGGGGGAGGTACGTATGCCACGACTGAGATCGTTGTTGCCGTGGACTGCTGGAATGGTGGCGGCCGGGGGACTCTCTTTGGGGATGAGGGAGAAATGAAGGGAGAAAGAGGATTGTAGTTGGATTATTGTCAATTGTGAGAGCCCCCCTGCGATTGTGCTTTGAATTGGGTTTTATAGGTAGAGGAGGATGGTTAGGGTTCAGGGTCTGGCAGAACATGGCTCGACGATGGGAGTTCGGCCTATAACTTCTTCGTTTGACCTCGGATTTTAGCACGGTCGAAGGCGTCAATCATCAAATTTAATTCTCTATCACCTGGGACTGAATTTTTGGTGTTTGAAAGCTTTTTTAAAGAAATCATCGAAATACCCCCTTGAATCGACGGTCACGTCTTTTATTTAATGTATAAAGTGAAAAATGAATGTTATGTCCAACCCGAACAAAATGGGGTCCAACACATATCATAACTAAGATAATCTGATTTTTGGGGATTTTTCTGAGATATCTAACCTCACTTTTCAAAAATATACATCTAGGAAAAACTGAATTTTTCCGAGATTTTATACTAAATCCCAATTTTCACATTTTGAAAGAGTAAGAATTAATTTTTCTAGTATTTTTCTTTGAATCCAAATGGGGGGTATTTCGTTATTTACATTGTAACTTAAGTATGATATTTAAATGTGTAGATGGTTATGGGTGACAATGTAAATAGTCCAGTCCAGTGTAGTCCAGTGTCCAGTTACACTGTTGGAGCTGCGACTCGTAGCGTGGAACTGCAGCGCGCCTCGAAGACTCGAAGCGGATCTTCGATCTTCGACCTTCGGACTACGGGTCTACGGACTACGAACCTTCGAACTACGAACTACGAACTACGAACCTTCGACCCAACGACCCTGGATCTTCGACCCTTCAACCCAGAACTTCGGATCTTCGTCATTTTGACCCAGTAATCCGCCCAGGGTACTATTCATCATCATTTTTGCCTGTTTTTTCGTCTGGAATTAACCCAGCAACCCCCAGACGCTCACAAACATGCATTTTACGCAACAGACTACGATATCTACCTCAAAATGCGTCCAGAATACCTCTAAATCGCACAGATAACAGCAGAAATATGCACTAAATTGCAGATTTCTAGAAATCTAGATCTAAATCCATATTTCCATGGTTGACTTCTCAACCCTCATGGCATATTGTCACGGACCGAGGCTTATCCTAGCATACTTAGGCCATTTTGGGGTATTTCCCCTTTGTAAAGTGTTGTACTTAGCTTATAGAGTAAGTTGTAGAGATTTTAGATTTCGATCATATATGATGTCTCCTAGCGACATAGCCAGAAAAGTGTTAACATCTATATGTAGGGGAGTGATGTTGTAAAACTTTCAAGCAATCAAGACAATCGTTTGTTGCCTTCGTTCAATCATTTTTCCGCTAAGCGCTTCCCTACACAAATGCTTTACAACGGATCGATGGGTTCCGATCCAAATGCGACGAGTTAGGCTGACCTAGCGTTCCTTCGTACGGGTGGGAACTAGGTGCCGCACGGGTTAAGCTGCTATAAAGGCTGACCCCGTGACAATATGCAGTTAAACAACCCCAGATCACATAAACACATATCAAAATTGATATAAAACAGTTCTTAACCACAAATCTTATGCTAAACCATTAGATCTAACCCAAAATTGAATTCCCCCAAAACCTAGGGTTCATGCTTAATTTCATAAATCATGACAAATTCGTGCATACCAAGGATAAAATCAAGATAAGAAGTTTAAGGACACCTACTTTGAGTGATTCTTTGAGCTCCACGAACCCAAATCGCCCCAAATCGCCAAGGCACCAAGCTCCAAGCTCTCTCTCTCAAACGCACAAATGTGATAGCGTAAAGTGAAAGCTCCTTATTTTTCCTGCTATTTATATTTCTTCCAGTTATTGACCAATAATTGACCTAGTCAATAATTGACCTCCAAGGTTCCGAACTCCAAATTGAGTCAAATTGCAGTCAAAACGCTCGAAATGACGAGCATAACACTAAGCAGATATTACCACACTCAAATGACGCCCAAATGCAAAGTCAGCCAATAAACCCCGAAAAGTCAATAATTGGGTTAAACGGGGCCCCGACTCAGAATCGGGCCCAAGTATAGTCAAAATGCTCACATCGACGACTACACTACCATCCAGATAGTTACATTCCCATAGAATGTTTATCTCTCAAAACTACCCAAATACGAGTCTTTACATTGACATCATGGAGTAGTTCATCTCAAAGTGGCTTATAATAAAGTAATTCATGTATGAAGAGTTCGGTTCGAGTTTTGAGTTTGAGATAAAAGGTTTCAAACCGAAGTAAGTCTAGCCGAGCAAGCTCAATCTGAATGTGTTCGAGTTGTGGGTCTATTTGTCGAAGTACTCATATATCATAGTATTTGAAACCAAAGTAATGTTGCTCTCATCGAAGTAACATATGCATAATGGAGGCTTATAGTTATATCATTAAGTTGTGAGATCTGCGTTTTGAAAACCCTTAAAGAGCAAGTTTATCAATTCTATTAAAGGCATCTATGATATATATAATGAAAGAAAGAAATATTGTTGTCGACATGTATAGATTCAGTTGATGACATGGCTATGTTGCATTATATTTAAAAAGACAGCATGAAGATTATGGAAAATATTATTGATGCCGATTTTGAATTAAATACTTAGATTCATTTACCTTTTAGAGGAATATTAGAGTTCCTATATTGTGCTTATTGTTTATTTATATAGGACTCGTTGTATGTTATGTAGAAAGAAAATGATTATATGTGAGAAGTTGTTGTTAATCATTGTGTGATATATTTGTGAGAATTGTTATCTCCTCCATAGTTTAAGTTCTTTGTTATTTGTGGTTCGTTAGGATAGTTTGCTAGGTTATCATTATAATACAACAACCATTATTCTCAAAGTAATGATATATTTTTTTACGTTTACTTAATCTGTTTGTTTTCCGCATTATTTTTCTATTGCAAACATAATTTGAATTTGAGTAAGTTAAAACCATAACTAGTTGGCCTTGGTCTATTTACCCCCCTCTAGACCTTTGGCTTAGGACACATAGACATTTTATTTTGATAAGAGTATAACGCGAATTATTTTTTATCATTTGATGACTGATTTTGAGATGCATCTTAATTCAAACCATTTGATTAACTCATATATATAATTTATGCCTTTTAAGTTATTGTCTCGCCCCCAATCCTAGGAGACTCGGAACCGGGCAAATGACTACTCCCTACCCACACTCGAGGGCAGGGGATTAGTGACTAGCACTGAAAGGGGCACACCGTAGGTGCTGCCCAAAATGCACCTGTATAATCATACAATAAGGGTATTCTTGTACACTCCCAAAACCATGCAACTGAATGAAATATCATCATAGGGTATTCTTGTACAGTAGGTGACCTACAACATACGACTCATGTAGACCGATATAATACCAATGAATGCATAACCATACAACAATGTCCACAGTGACTTATACAATACCAATGAAAGCATAAACACACATAATGACGTCCACAAAATAGGTTACTATAGAATACTAATTATGAAGGCATAAACACACAAAGTCCACACCATCAAATCACACAAATAGTTCACAACTCAGCTGACCAACAAAGGGCAAGTCTCTTAAAACTTGCCTGCCATAATGGGAACGTAGCATGAAAAGCAACCACCCATGGGACCTTCTGCCGTCAACTAGCCATGTAGGGGACCTCGGCTCCCAACCAGCCCTATATAGGACCTAGGTTAACCAGCCAAACAAACTAACAAAACATCACAAATCAAGCCCCCAAATGCCACGAGGTTCGAAACCCATGATCGTATCCATATCACATAACATTTTATGCCAAGTAAACAACAAAATTTCATACCTTGAAAAAGGCATATAGATTTATTTTATACACAAAAGTTGGGTTAGAAAATAATAGAAATAACATAAAAAGGACCAACCCTAAAGAGCTCCCTAGAACCCCTACCTCGAAACTCCACTGATTCAATTGTCCTCATCTGAAAGCTTAATCGAATGTCCTGACTCAGATATCCTCATCCGAAAGTCTGACTCGAATGTCCTGATCGAATGTTTTCATTGAATATCCTAATCGAATGTCTTTATTCGTATGTCCTGATTGAATATCTTTATTCAAATGTACTGATCGAATGTCTTTATTTGAATGTCTTCATTCAAATTTCTTGATCGAATGACTTCATTCGAATGTCCTGATTCGAATGTTTGCTGTCTTGAGGCTCTTTCGAGTCTTCGACTTCACAGTTCACTTAGGTTACTATTCATCATCGTTTCTACCTGCTTCTCGTCTAGAATCAACCCAGCGGCCCTTAAACCCTCACAAACCCTCTAAAAACTCATAAAACTCATACTCAATATTACATATCAAGTTTTAATCACATATTATGTACTTAAATCACAAGATTCAACCCAAAATTGGGTTTCCCCCAAAACCTAGGGTTCATATAAAATCACATAGATCATGCTAAAATCATGCATATCAAAACAAAATCAAGGTAAAAAGTTCAAAAATATCTACTTGGTAAGGATTCATGAATGAATCAACCTCAAAACTCAAGCTCTAAACTCCGATTCGACAAACTCCACCTCTAAGCTCTCTCTACACTCTCTTTATGCTCTCTTTCTCTTTCACCAAACCTATGAAACACTACACGTTGGGAGTCTCTCTCTTTCTCCCCTATTTATATTTTCTACTCGTATCTTTAATTAATAAACACTCAAAATTACACAACTAACCTTCCATGGTTTCAATTCTAAATTAGATTCAATTACTATCAAAATGCTCGTATCGCCAAACACATTACCAACTAGGTATCATCATTACTAAATAACGACTATTTCATGGATCAACCCAAGCACGAGTCTCTACAGTTATTCATGAAAAAAATGCATTGTGCTTCAAATATATCGATATCTTGAAAATAATATAGATAAAAGGAGTGTCAAATCAAATGTGCGAAATCCACAAGTTTGCTAAGGGAAAATGAATGATATTTTCATCATGGTATTTAATTAGGAATTTTTGGATGAAATCAAATACTTGTAACTATATTATATATAATTTATTATATATCCTAATTTGTGATTGAATCATAAATTTGTATTCCATTTGAAAATTAAAGGTAACACCTAGAGAAAGATATACTTAGAGTGGTTGAATGAAATGTATTGATACTTATATCTAATTATGAATATTATAGTAGAGTATCATATCTTGTGACAATATATTATATTAGTGGATAAATCTACCCGAAAGATTCATATAAATTTGTCTACATATTTTTTTCGAGTGCATTTTTTATCCTTGACCATGGCTAAGATTCATACTAATAAATATTGATTTGATTGATTACTGAGATTAATTGATTAATTATTATTTAATGGAGCTTTGATTAATTAGGTCCATTTGGTCTCTTTGTTAGCACCATATATTTTTGTATGAAGTAATGAATTTATTTTAGATTCTCAAACTATTTTATAGAACTAATAAATATAATGTGTATTTATATATTTATTTAAGATTTTAATTAATATAAAACATAATTACTTATTTAATTATATTAAATAAATAATAGTATTCAATATATAATTATATGTTTAATTATTTATTTGTATAATGACATTAAATGAATAATTGAATTAAACATATTTGTTTATTTGTTAGATAAAAAATATTGAATAATTATTTATTTAGTCTAAATTATCCTATTAATTTAAAGGGTTTAAATTAATGGAAGAAAGTATGTGAAATTTCTTGAATTAGTAATTTATTCTAAGGTTAACTGAAGAGCAATTTAGTAAAAGTAAGAATTATTCATTAATTAGAAACTCTAGTTTTATAAATAGTCTAAGGTAAACCTTTTAATATATAATATATAGAAGGTAACAACACACAAAAAAGTCCCATATTTCTAGAAAAGCATATGGGTCAAGAAAAGCTTAAGAAAAACCCTAGAAATCATATTAAGGTATCCACAATCTTATTACTCTTTAAGAAAGTGAATAATAGAGAAGAATGGTGGTGTTAGATATCTCGTGTTGGGATTTTTTTTTTCTTGAAGTAGTAATGTATTTCTTTATTTGAAGGAAGAAAAGTTTTTGATTGATTGTACCATAAAAATTATAATCAATACTCGTTGTGGTGATATCATACTTATCAGTTTGTGTGTGATGATCCTATTGAATGTTACTAAAAATCTAAACTACCATTCTATTGTGTTTTATTAAAAACTTTGAATGACATTCCAACAAAGAGATGTATTAGTGTTTAAAACCATTTTTAACTTTTATTTAAATTTCTTCTTAAACACTTACCTTTAAAGCTTATCCATGTATTCTATGTTCAAAATATGCAAGTAAAATCATTCACACAAATAACACCATAATTGTGGTTCAACTGTATATAATTATATAAGTAATAATAATTGTATATCAATTATATATATAATAAATTATTACTATATTTATACTATTATTAATTATATATTATTTGTATGTATGTGTGTTAAATGGGATGATTGTCCCTTAAAACATTTAAGTATTCAACATATGACATAATGTGATTTAAAGCTAAAATGATGTCAAAGTAGTAATAAAAATTTTGCACTTAAGTGTGCTTATGTTAGAGGCAAGTTTGGATTTAGAGAGCGAATAATAATCTTCCATGGGTCCTAAAAGGGTGAAGAATAGGGTATAAGAAGTATCAATTTGTAAGAAAAGAAATTAAAATAAATCTTTTGTTGATGACTTTCAGTCGTTGCCTAAGGCATTTCTTAGGCAACATTAGGTCATCACCTAATATGCGACCTTACTCCTTAGGTGAGAAGTAATTAGATGACGATAAAAAGCACTTAAGTCATTATTTCTTGTAGGAACTATAATAGAAAATCCAAGCTTTTGTTAATAGTAATTGAATAGTCCTTAGTCTTCTTTCATCTTCAAAAATTTGGACATCTCTTTTGGCACTTTGTATATAATTCTTCTTTCCTCGTTTGGCTTATCTCCAAAATACAAAAGCTTCTAAATTAAAACATCACGGGCAACCAAATTAATTTTCTTTTGACTTATACTCACTAAATTTTAAAAAACAAAAATGAATTATACCTTAAATAAAAACATATCCCTCCACACATGAGCTTTTTCTTCTCTCTTTTTTTTTATCATAATTAGATTTTCATCTAGATCTATTAATTTTAAAATTAAAATTTTAAAACTATTTAATAAAACTTAATTTATAATATTCATTTTAAATAAATAAATATGAATGGATTCGCATCGGGATTAAACCGTTAATTTCTGATCTTTCATGAAGGGCGTGAGCATGATAAATATATTTCTTTTCGATAAGTATGGGGGACAAATAAGAAGACAAATATTATATATTGTACTTCTTTCTTTCTTTCTTTCTTTTTTTGGTTGGGAGGGGAAAAGAGTTATATATCATTACTTTTCTTGTTGGCGGAAGATTCAAAAGCTACCATTGGTCCAAAAATAGTCGAGATCGATATCCAACATGTGTGATCGACATAAGATGGGCGGTGGGAAATTATGTGATTATGAGAAATCATGTATGTCAAAGCTTAACTGGCTCTCTCATACGGGAATCGACTGCTACATGACACGTTGCACTTCAATGAGAAACGGAGGCAGTATGTGTCACTCTGGCATATATTTCAAATGCTCATCATCTCGCATGGTCTCTGTTCAACTATTTTCGCCAGTCAAAACACGCCGCAGTAATGGTAACACAAATGCATGGATTATTCTCTAGTCCTACCCACGCGAGATAAAGATATTTTTTGTTGTCGAAAAGAAGCCTATAAAAAGCACTGAATGTACGGTACCTGAGCACAGCACATTAAATGCTAATTAACGTAGGAGTAAGACATCTCCAACGACTATGAAGGAGCAAGTTTTGATGCCGTCATCGCTGATGCCTCTCCTCTTCATTGTCCCTCTGTTAGTGTTGTTGGGTTTGCTAATACGGCAACGGAGACGGAGACTGCCATACCCGCCGGGGCCAAAGGGTTGGCCGGTGATCGGAAACCTGGGTATGATGGACCAGCTGACCCACCTTGGCCTCGCCAAGCTTGCCAAGACGTACGGAGGAATCTGCCACCTCCGGCTGGGAAGCCTCCACTTCGTGGCGGTGTCGTCGCCGGAGTTTGCCAAGGAGGTGCTGCAGGTGCAAGACGTGGTCTTTGCCAACCGTCCTGCCAACATCTCCAGCAAATACCTCACCTACGACCGCGCCGACATGGCCTTCGCCCACTATGGCCCATTTTGGCGCCAAATGCGCAAGCTCTGCGTCATGAAGCTCTTCAGCAGAAGGCGGGCTGAATCCTGGGATTCTGTGCGTGATGAGGTCGACTCGGCTGTCCGATTCGTTGCCTCCAATATTGGTTCTCCCATAAACATAGGCGAGCTGATGTTCACAGTGACCAAAAACATCATCTACAGAGCTGCGTTCGGGTCCACCTCGCGCGAGGCCCATGACGAGTTCGTCTCCATACTGCAGGAATTCTCAAAGCTATTTGGGGCATTCAATATCGCGGACTTCTTCCCGTCGTTCACTTGGATCGACCCGCATGGTCTCAACCCGAGGCTCGCCAAGGCACGTCAGTCCCTTGACAAGTTCATCGACGTTGTCCTTGATGACCACTTGAAGAAGAAGGAGAAGAAGAAAACGCCAGGCAATCGATCAAACGACGAGGAAACTGACATGGTGGACGAGCTACTGGCGTTTTACAGCGAGGAAACACAAGCAAACCTTGACTCACAGACCGCCATCAAACTCACTAAGGACAACATCAAAGCCATCATCATGGTCCGTACAAATATTAATTGACTTCATTCTCAGATAAATTAAGTACTAATAAGCAACAAAGTATATTAATTGTTATTATTTATTGCAGGATGTCATGTTTGGGGGGACAGAAACTGTGGCGTCGGCTATGGAGTGGGCCATGGCAGAGATGATGAGGAGTCCAGATGATATGATGAGAGTGCAAGAGGAGCTGGTAGATGTGGTTGGTCTTAAACGGCGAGTAGAGGAAAGCGACTTTGAGAAGCTGACATACCTTAAATGTGTATTCAAAGAGATTCTCCGGCTCCATCCCCCGATCCCTCTCCTCCCCCACGAGACCGCCGAGGATGTCGTCGTAGCCGGGTACTTCATTCCAGCTCGTTCGCGCGTGATGATCAATGCATGGGCAATAGGCCGAGACCCAGGGGCATGGGAGGACCCTGATGTTTTCAAACCGTCTAGGTTCCTCAAGGAAGGCGCGCCTGATTACAAAGGCAGCAACTTCGAGTACATACCATTTGGGTCTGGTCGTAGGTCATGCCCGGGCATGCAACTGGGGGTCTACGCCTTGGAACAATGCGTAACTCACCTCCTCCACTGCTTCACTTGGGAGTTGCCGGACGGCATGAAACCGAGGAATCTCAACATGGAGGACATGTGTGGCCTCACCGCTCCAAAAAGCACCCGACTCGTGGCTGTACCCAGCGCACGCCTGCTTTACCCCCTAGTTTAAATTTAGCGCCTATGCCGCTGCTGCGTGAATAATAAGGATAAATTAATAATAAAAGTGCCCCCACTTGTAATTTTCTTAAATATCCAACAAATGTTTTAATATATAGTAAATATATGTCTTTGTCATTCTTCTTGTTGGATTGAGATCATACAATACCGTAAAGAATCGTACGTGCATTTCAACCAGGACCTCTTCTTAGTTCCACTTGAGTTTGGTGGTTCACGTCATGTCTTATCTTACGCGCGTTTGTGGCAGACTTTTGATGTTACAACTTTTAATATCTATGACCAACTTTCTGGAAAGTCCGCCGATTCTAAAATGTCAATTGCTTAAGTCAGCGCATTATAACATGAATGTTTTAAATTTAGTAAATAATAATAATTTTTTGTTAATTATAATTATATAACGTTAATATTTATAAAAGCAATTAATATTGTTATTATTATGTTACAAGTTTATTATGAAATATAAAAGGATGTTATTATTATTATTGCTAACTTTATAGGTTTATACAAATTATTTTAAATATTATTACTATTGCTAACTATATATATATATATATCAATTAGTATTGTTATTATTATGTATTGATATAATTTGACTTGTTTGATAGATTTTGTTTAATAAGAAAACCTTTCAAATTGAACTTATTAAATAGAAGTTAAATGTAGTTAAATATTGTTAACAAACTCTAAAAGGGGTGTGCCTAGGGATGGCAACGGAGCGGGTCGGGACTGGATAGTGGGTGACCCAAACCTGCTCCGGATGAGTTCGGGTCGGGGCGAGCAGGACTATTGAGTGCAGTGGGTTGGGGCGGTCACGGGTCTGGGCGGGTTGGGGCAGGTATTTTAAGATAAAAATGTTCAAAAAAACTGCTAAAATGTCGGGGGCGGGCGGGGTGGCCAATACCCGTGACCGCCCCGTTATCTCATCGGGGCGGGGCGGGGCGGGGAAAAATGGTCCGGATCGGGGAGGGTTGGATCAAAATTGTCATCCCTAGTGTGCCAAACTCAAAAAAAGCGGGTAGAGGGCAATAATGATGGGTAAATAGTAAATCCCATATTCTTACTAAGGTTATTGAGTTTTTATCAAAAGTTTTTGATTTGGCATTTTTCAATGACTCATAATTGGTTGTGCTTGAAATAGTTTTTGAATGGTGTTAAAAATATTGGTGGTAATTTGGAGTTTGCAAAGTTAGCAATTTTTATTATTTTAAAAGGAAAAGGATTTGAATAATAACAATAAAATATCTTTGGTTTTGTATGTTGGAATGTGTGAGGAGGAGGAGGAGGAGGAAGAGGCAACCTATATTTGGAACCATGTTTGTGTCATTTGTGGACTTGGATTCGCTGGTGAGCAGCGTCAGCTCACCACCGTGATGAGCTGACTTATTTTAGATTGTATTGATATTTGTTTCAAAAATCAAATGTTAGATTGAATATTCATGTAACATATATCATACATGTAAAATTTAAAGGCGATCTAACGGTTAATTTTTATGCAAATTCAATTAGAAAAAATATGAAGATAAATAAATAAATTTTAATTAATTAAAATTCAGATATTTTCTAATTGAATTTGCACAAAACTTAACCATTAGATCGCCTTTAAATTTTATAGGCATAATATATATTACATGAATATTCAATCTAATGGTTGATTTTTAAAAAAAATATCAACACAGCCTAAAATAAGTCAGCTCACCATGATGATGAGCTGACGCTGCTCACCAGCGAATCTAAGTCCGTCATTTGTGGGGTTGCCGAAGTAAAGGAGGCACAGATGTGTGATTAATTAGGTATCGAATTATGATGTGCGGTTTGGCTTTATTTATGTAGCTTTATAGCAGGTGAATTCCACATTAAGTGCATGGGGCGGAAATTCTATGGCAAAGGCAAAGAACCAGTTATATAGTAGCTTCAATTCGGGATATCCGATTCGGCTTCACCCGAAATCAAACATCCCGATCCCGATCCCGGTCCAAACAAAACTTAAACGTACCGTTTACGTTTTATGATGTTGCCAGTACACGTTTACGTTTGAAACATGGAAATTGGTTGGGTTTAAGTTTGAAAGGTACGATAATTAGGCTACATAAATTACAAGTTAACATTTTAACGACCCTCCCATATCGCCTTACTGATTACATCACGCAATCTCTTCATTTCTTCCTGTGCTGATTGACTAACAGCCTGCACTTGGTGTACTCTCCAATCATCGGTAAGTTCAGGCCGACGATTGGACTCATAATTTGATACACAGATATTCGCGTCTTCCCAATTGACAAATAGTAGGTCATTCTCATTAGATAAGCGGATGAAATTGTGGATTGTACAGCATACTGTGACAATCATTCGTTGCCTGGCAACTGGGTAATTTGGCATATTGCTCAAAATGGGAAACCTTGCTTTCCACACCCCAAATGTTTGTTCCACTACCGTACGAAGAGAAGAATGACGATAGTTAAACAATTCTACCGCACTCTTTGGTTGCCGATGTCTGCCGCCAAATTCGTTTGTGTTTCCTACACATTTATACGGTGGCATAAAACATCCGCCCAAGGGGTACCCTGAGTCAACCAAGTAATATTGTCCTGCATTGAACATATAAATTGCATCAGTTTGCATGCTATATATGCAAGGAAGATTATTAACCAAATGAGAAAACTCTCATATGAACCTTGTGTGGGCCACGAAAAACACATTTCTAGGCTCAATATAGCGTGCTCAAACACTCTAGCGTCATGCATGCTTCCTTCCCATCCGAAACATACAAACATGAACCGCATGTCAAAGTTCATAGCACACATTACATTTTGCGTCATAGCATTTTTCTTATTGCGCCATGAGGTCGCCTTCGCAGAATGAACCTTTGCGCTGACATGGGTGCCGTCAATGGCACCTACACATGCCTGAAAGATTAAGACATAATGTTTCAATGTTTAACTTTCAGATATTGCGTGTCTTATGTCATACAAATGCCAATTGGAAACATACCTGAAACCATGGATAGTACTTCTTTGTGTGTAATGACTCTGGCAGGCCATGACAATCTCGATCTGGAGTAATAATACGAACCCCCAACCCATGTATCGCACGCAACATAAGTCGGAATCATCTATGTACAGTTTCCACTGAATGTTGGAAACGATCTGCAACAACCCTCTGCCTAGTATTATGTCCAACAATGAAGAGGAACATTGCAACGGAATCCTCCAAAGATACTTCACCGTCATCATCTTTTACGAGGCCCAATGCTCTCAATGTATAGCATAGATAATGGAAGACAAGTATCTGCATACGGAAGAGGTCATAACATGTTGAATCAGGTCCGTTAAGAACCTCATTAATATAGGCCCATCCTGATAATATAGATGTACGTCGTGGTTGTTTGGAAACATAATCGTGAACATGTGCCATAGTCGTCAGTGCTATATGGTTGATGACAAGTTGTTCACCACCATCCAACGATGAAGCATAGGGTGAAACGTTGTTACCTTCATCTGACATATCATCCAATTCCTCGTCACTGTCAGCATCTTCGTCACCATAAGGGCTATATTCTGACTGTTTGTCAGCAGCATAGTCATGAGACATTGTTTTAATTTAACCTGCTTCAATTCAATGATATGCGAAACAGAAAAGACATATAGATGTACAATAATGCCATAAACGTGAACCGTAAATATCCAAACGTCTGAAAACGTGAACACTATTAACTTAAAACATCAATAAGCGTCAAAATCAATGTCAAACAAAGATAATCGAACGTGATGAAACACACTCGGCCTTGTCGCAAAAACCATAATAAAGAGCATACATAAGCGCACTGTGAAGACCTTCCCTGAGGTATGAGTTATGTTTTATGCATTTGTTTTGCATATGTTGTTTGAGATGTGGTTTAGCTTGTTATTGGTTAGCATCCTGGCATCGTGTGAGCCTTTTTGGCTTGTTATGAGTTGCATTGGACCTGTGTGGTTGGTGATCATGTTGATGATCATATTTTTGTGTCTTGTTGTTGTGCGGTGCTTGAGCTTGGATTTTGCTATGTCTTTTGGGCTTGTGTTTTATTTTCGAGGACAAAAAGTCCTAAGGTGGGGAGGATGTAAAGACTCGTATTTGGGTAGTCTTGAGAGATAGTCATTCTATGGGAATGTAACTATCTGGACGGTAGTGTAGCCGTCAATGTGAGCATTTTGACTGTACTTGGGCCCGATTCCGAGTCGGGGTCCCGTTTGACCCGATTGTTGACTTTTCGGGGTTTATTGGTTGACTTTGCGTTTGAGCGGTCATTTGAGTGTAATAATATCTGTTTAGTGTTGTGCTCGTCATTTCGAGCGTTTTGACTGTAGTTTGACTCAATTTGGAGTTCGGGACCTTGGAGGTCAATTATTGACTGGGTCAATGGTTGACTAGGTCAGTTGACTGGCATATAAATATAAATAGGGGGAAAGAGAGCTTCCATGTTACGTTTTAGCGTTTGTGCGTTTGAGAGAGAGAGCTTGAGAGAGCTTGGAGGCCTTGGCGATTTGGGGCGTTTTGAGCTCGTTCGAACATCAAGAATCATTCCAGGTAGGTGTTCCATTGATTCTTCACCCTTTTCTTGCTGTTTTTTTGGATTAACATGTAAGAATTTGATGAAATCATGCAAATTCGTGTTGAACCCTAGAATTTGGGGAAAAACCAATTTTGGGTTGAATCTTGTATTTAAAATGCGTTCTGAGGGGTAAGACGTGATTTAAAACCTAATATATAGTCTTAGGTATGAGTTTTATGAGATTCTGAAAGGTCTGGAGGTTTCCAGGTTGAATCCAGACGAGAAACAGGTGAAAAACGATGATGAACAGTAACTGTCGTGAACTGGGTAGAGAACAGCCGATGAGATCGACTGGAAATTGGAAATTTCGAATGTGCAGTTTCGAAGGTTCGAAGGTAGGTTCGATGTAGTGTAATTTCGAGTGTCGAATGTGCAATTTTCGAGTATCGTTTCGAAGGTTCGAAGGTAGTTCGAAGGGAGTTTCGAAGGCAGTTCATGGGTACTTCGAAGGTAGTTTTCGAAGGTAGTTCGAGTGTAGGTTCGAGGGTCGAAGGCAGTCCGAAAAGAGATTCGAAAATACATATTCGAAATACAGTAAAGGCAGATTCGAAAATGTAGTTTCACTGGTAGATTCGAAATACAGTTTGACTGGATTGGACCTATTTACATTGCAACCTATACCCATCTACACATTTAAGTATTTATACTGAAGTTACAATGTAAATAACGAAATACCCCCCATTTGGATTCAAAGAAAAATACTAGAAAAATTAATTCCCACTATTTCAAAATGTGAAAATTGGGATTTAGTGTAAAATCTCGGAAAAACCCAAAAGTTCGTAGTGGTGAATTTTTGGAAAGTGGGGTTAGACATCTCAGGAAAAATCCCCAAAAATCAGATTATCTTATTTACGCTATGGGAACCCAATGCCGGGACTTTTGATTTCAAGAAAATAGCTGCTATGGGTACTTCCTTCATAAATCAAAGATTAAAGACTTACTTGTGAAGACTGGCTACAATTCTAAAGGAAATGTTGAGAATGACATGCCATACTAATGTTAGTATGTTGATGTGAGGTATTGGGGCATGGACTCCGTGACTTGTTTGGGTTCTCACCGTGATGCACTGATGGTGCTATGTGGGTGACGTGGCAGACATATGCACCGATGGCAGGCCTGTGTGGTGATTGTGGCCAGGCATATTGCGCTATGGACAGGCTAAGGCCTGAGTTGAGCCGTGGAGCTCGTGGAGCTAGGGCTGAGTGCCCTGAGCTAGGATCCCATAGAGGATCGTGGACAAGTTGTCCTGTGTGAGCAGGCTGAGTCCTGATGTTTGTTTGCAGGTGGAGCCCTGATGTTTGTGCACACTACACGGTGCACGAGTACACTGAGCATATAGTATAGACTTATATGTGTTGCATGATGTGGAGTGTTAGGGTCACCTACTGAGCTTGCCGCTCACCCCTACTTGTTGTTTACCCTTTTCAGGTGTGACCCGAGACTAGTGGAGGACTTTCTTCCAGGAGGACGCCCACTACTCTGATGTATGATACAGTTATATTCTGTATTGTTTTATGTGATATCCCGGACATGGGTCCGTGGACAGTTGTATTTGTATACTATATGATGTGATGTCTGTATGACTGTTTGACTCTTTGTATGCATGGTGATATATGGGAAAGTACAGGATTACCCTTGGTGTATGACTGTACAGGGTTGCATATTTGAGACAGCACCCGCGGTGTAGTCTCTATTGGTGCTAGTTACCAACCCCTTGACCTTTCGGGTGCAGGCAAGGGGAAGTCATGTACCCGGTTCCGGGTTCCCTGGAATTCGGGGGCGTGACACGCACGTTATCCGACCACTCATGAGGTCAAAATAACAACATAAAAGAGCAAACAACCATGTTCACTCTGACCGTGCAATGCAATTCATCCACGTTACCCTCCTCTCCTCCGGCGAAATCATAAAAGCTACCCTATTAGCTTATTTCTGTAGTGCCTACACAATCTTAAACCACTTTTCATCTGGTAAGTCCGTATATTGATTAAGTAATAGTAGCGTGTACTCATAAGAATACTTATTAACTGGATTAGCATCTTGCCTAGCACTACAAGCACTGCTGTTAGCTGCAAGCGATGAATGTCTTGCGCGTCTCTCTGCAATATTCTCTTCTTGCACACGGGCAAAATTATTGAGTGCCTCTGTCATTTCACTAAGCTTGTCTCCCATCGTAACAAACTTCCTGGACTGAGGTGCTAATCCACTCTTGCGTAGTTTCGCAAAAGGAATGTCCTTATGAACTGACTTACTGGCCTCAACGTCATCTTCATTATGCTGATCATTCTCTGCGTCAGTGTCAACATCAACATCTACATGCACTCCAGTATTCATGAACCTTTCATCAAGTTCATGCTCCTCATCAGTATTAGTGGGAGCCTGTGTAGATGCAAATGTCATTACACCAGTGGCAGTAGTTTTCTTAAATAGGAACCCTAGCTGAATATAATTCTCACATCTCTTCTGCCTAAATTCCTTCGCCTTTGGGATAGCCTATTAAACAAGATTAGGATATTTGACAAAAAAGTTTTGACATCACCAAAAATAAGCATTAAGTGCAATTACCACAATAACATTGCTCCATACTTCATCGCTAGCATCAACTATGTTCGTCTCTGCATCCCAACCCATGCCAGTATGTTGTAGGAGTTGAGTGAATACACGATGCCTCTGGCGCAAACGATTGAATTTTGTTTTCAGTTGGACAATCTTGAAATTTCGCTTTGTTTGCTAATTCAGTTCAACCAATATCTTCTCCCAAATTCTTTTCTTGAAAACACCATCTTGCATGTTCCCTTTTAACATTTCCTCCACCATGAGTTGTATAAACAACTTCTCCACATTACCAGGCCATAATTTTGTTTCATCAACATCATTCATTTCAATGTCCATCTAATCACATAAACATAATCCTTATGAACAACCAGATGACATGACACATGATAAATGTTATTAAACCAGGCCAAATTCCTTTTCAACAACCATCGATCTAATGTCTTCATGTCAAATGACCATCATATTCATGTAAGAATAGTGGTATACAAAACTGGGACAAGTAAGCTCACCTGTTGAGATGGTTGAGATAGTTGAGATAGTTGACGCGGTTCAGATGATTGACCAAAGTGTATCCCCTGCGAATAAAATTTAACGAGTAGTCATATTTCGTCTTAAAATATTTTTGCTTATGAACTAGGGTCCTAGTATTCATTCGTAAGCAAACAATTAAAAAACAAGTTCTCTTACATATAATATTGGATATGAGAACCACCTAAAAGGAGTCGATATCGTCATAGAGATAGGGACCCGATCGATAGGGTTGATGCGTGCGAAGTACGAATCTACTGGATAAAGACATATTGTGGAGTAAAATGAGTGTGCAGGGTTGTTAGAGAGTAAATGCAATGGACGGAGGAAGGTGGTGAGAGTTAATGCAACAGAGGACGGATGAAGGACGATTCTGTCAGTAAGGGATTTGTGGCCGAGGAGACCGCTTTGATCGGTTTATACAATGCAAAATGCAATAGCCCCCAAGCACAAATGAATTTCCATCGCTCCTAAATAATTTTAATTTCACAGGAAACAGGCCCAGGCCCAGGCCCAAATTGAATACAGTTTTAACAACACGATTATCATTTACATCTGAAGCCCACACGAACCCAGTTCTAGAGTTGCTCGCTTGCTCGCTTGGATGGCTACTTCGGTTCGACTTGTCATCACATATAACAGATGGACTCATTTTAGTGATGATAGATCGAACTGAAGTAAATGGTGCGAGCAGATCGAACTGTTTACTTCGGTTCGAGATGTAAACATCCGTCTCTATCATCAGTCGGATGTATACTTCGGTTCGACATGTAGGATGTTTACTTTGGTTTGAGATGTAAACATCCGACTCTAACATCGGTCGAATGTGTACTTCGGTTCGACATGTAGGATGTTTACTTCGGTTCGAGATGTAAACATCCGACTCTAACATCGGTCGGATGTGTACTTCGGTTCGACATGCAGGATGTTTACTTCGATTTGACATTTAGGATGTTTACTTCGATTCGGGATGTATACTTCGATTTGGCATTAGACTTGTTCGATCGCTGTATACTTCTGCGTAAGCCTTGTTTCAGTAAGAGGAAAACTCATAACAAGTCCAACCGAATTAAATGCTTTAGCGTAATGCCTTGTTTGAGTACGAGGACAAGTAATAACAATCTAAATTACATTGACAGAGAATCCAATAAATAATCCAATATTGTTCTGAAATCCACTGCAGGAAAATAAGTTTCTCTAATGTTGAACGTCGTTGTTTCCTGATGATGACATGCCAAAAATATGTTGGGATTCCTAAACCACAAACAATTGAGTTGAGTTATGTTAGTGAAAAAATAAGCATCATAAAACTAGTATACAGGATAATTTTAGTTAGGGTAACCTGTGAAGGAAATTGACTCGAGGCAACCTGTACAGGCTTTTGGACATATTGTAAAAGGAATTCTGTCATTCCATCAGTTGCAGGAAATTGACTTGATGCAACCTATTATATTAAATCCAACCAACAAAAGTTGAAATGCAACATTTCAAACATTTGTGAAGCACAGCATACGAAAAGACGTTCAACTTCAATGAAAATGCAACATTTCTAAGTCCTCACCTCACTGTATTCAGTTGACATGCTTGCAAATCCATAACGTGTAGTGCAGCCACTACTTTCATATGTTTGATCCTAAAAGATAATGATAAGAAATGTTTTATCCTTCCTTATTGAACATAAGTGCAAAGTTATAACAAATAACAACTTGCATACCTTCAATTGGGATGTCTTTTACTTTCTTCTCAAATGTTGCTCTCTTTGGGGCATTAATCTATTAACAGGTGGCCGGCCCTTACCTCTTTTCCGCAGGGGACTGTGTACTTCAATGGCTATTTATGCACACTCCTCCCTTCTTTCTTCATCATTACTAGAGGTTCTTGCTTGCATAGCATTATTAAACATATGAAATGATAAAAATTCCATCTGTAACTTACACAAATTGGAAATTACCATGTCACACCTCTCTTGGGAATCCCCTACCACATTTGCAAGCTCCAGATACTCAGTGTACATTTTATCTTGCATTTGCGAGTGAGGCCTACCAACACGACAACCTCTTTGCATACGAGTGTAATCACGCTTTATGTCCTTCCTCCATCGGTCGAGAATGTATTGCTGTGGAACTGAAAAGAGCGTTTGTCGCACACGCACTTCAAATAAAATTTAAACTAAGTATAGTATAGGGCTAACATAGGTCGTTCACTAACCGGAGGACTTATAAAATTTAATTCAACTTATTCTTCAATAAAAATAAAGAAAAGCTAAGTTAGAGAATTGGGGGGTTTTCTACAAAATTAAAACTAATTAAAGCAAATATTTTTAAACTAAGAAAAGCAATTACTCAAATATATAACCGGTTTAACTTCACACCTGAATGCTGTTTATCACTATCCCAAAAGATTAATTAGATAAATTATGGCCCCATAATTCAAATGCATCAAGACACCATGAATATAATCAAATTATGAATTTATTTCAACCAGAATAATTATGAATCAATTCTCGAAAGACTGTCCGTTTCCTACGAAACAAATCTTCTCAATCATATAGAATAATAACGCACAATGAATTGCTAAATCAACACTCAACTGAGATATTAAATTAACAAATCAAAGAGTTTGAGAATTAAATCATAGCACATAGAATATCAAATTAAATGTTAAAATATGGATTCAAAACAAACATCCAAAGTGTTGCGCTAAACTGATTACAAAATACTTATCCTTCCATGAGTTAGAAAATCACAAATCTGTTCGGAAAAAATTAACACAGCAGAATTAAAACGGAATTAAGATAAATAGGCTGTAAATAATTAAATATTCGGTCTTGAATTCGATCTGAATCTCTAATATTCGCCGCACTATCTCTTTTTAATTACTGCTGCACAAAGGCTGTGCATGATAGAGACGCTATGCAGTTTGGGAAAATAACTGCGGCGTCAAGAGAGATGATGAATCGATGGTGTTTGCGTGATGCCTCAGTCGATGGAGGAATAGTGAGAAAATGGATTGCTGGTGTGAATGGTGCAGCGCTGGAGAGATGATTGATGGAGATGGGTTGAAGCGACGGAATGAAGGCGCTACGTTTTTTTGGCGTTGCTACTGGGTCTTCTCTCCTCTCTTTTAATCTCCCACATGCAACTTCAAATAAGAAGGTTTCTTGCTTGCCATTTAATGTTTGTGGGCCCTACGATATCACCTCTCTTTCCAATTTCTCTCTAATTCTTACGTAGCATGGCACCAATTGCCTTCCTCTTTTCCTTCATTATATCACACGTGCCCACTTTTTTTCAATTTCTTTCACCATACAAAATTAATCCAACCTACATAATGCATGCAAAATAATAATAATAATAATAATAATAATAATAATAATAATAATAATAATAATAAGTGAAACACAAAATAATATATAAAAATAAAAATAAAAACATCAATCAATTAACTAAAATATATAGAATTAAAAATTAAGCCCAAAAAATTAATATTAAAATTGGAATGATCAATCTAACATTAAAAACCACCAAAATTAATATTAAATCTATAAAAATAAATAAAACAGTAAATAATTAAAATTGGGGAAAACTATTATAAAAATGTATTAATTCAACAAAATATTCAATTAAAGCCCATAAATTAAATACAAATTTAATGACAAATTCCGCAGTTATCAGGAACCTCTCTTACTTTCCTTAAAGTCAACACTGCAAGTGAGCGACGACATAATATCCATTTAAATTCAAAAAGTTGGCATGTGCAATTGACATCAACATTCTCCTCATTGACATATACAACAAAGACAATGTCCCTGTTCATACATTTTAGGTGGACATCTTCAATCACATGACACCTAACAAGAAACAGTCAGCTTTAATCAACTAATGTTCACAAACTCACTAAACTATGTTAATGAAGAAGTAGATAGAATAAGATTATACCTATAAATGGGTCCTTCCTTCAGTTCACTTGTGATATGACAATATAACTTCGCTTGCAACTCCACTTGAAACTCTCTAAACTTGGTATTCGTATAAACTGCTTGAAATTGTTTCTCTATACCATAATGTGTGACACAATTATACTGGCAATTGAATGAATGATAATCAGCTTTACTTTCCTTCTCAATCTTATTTACTAGAGCATTGTCATATTGTTCGACAAATTGCTTCAGAGCTGTTTTTGAACTCACATAACCATAAAAAAACGCATTCATACTTTCACTCCGCTGTATTGTTGACATCCCTACGAAAAAAGTATCTTCCAAGTAGATAGGAACCAAACGCATCCGCTCAGCATACAACCCTTTAAGCCATTCATTTCGCTGAAGACCATACATCCGAATCATGTCTGTCCATCTATAATCAAACTCTTCTTTGATGAAACTTTCATAAACACATATTTTAAGTCCCTTTTAATGTTTTTATACTCACCACATCCGCTAAATTTCTCTGGAATCTTCTTCATTATATGCCAAAGGCACCACCGATGACGACTTCGTGGGAATACAATTTCAATGGCATTTTGCATTGCTTTGCATTGGTCTGTGATTATAGCTTTTAGAGGACAGTTATCCATACACATCAACCAAGTTTCAAATAACCATTTAAAAGTTTTTGTATCTTCATTGGATAATAATCCACAACCCAACAACACAGAATTGCCATGATGATTTACGCCTACAAAAAGAGCAAATGACATATCGTATTTATTTGTCAGATAAGTTGTGTCAAAGGTCACAACATCTCCAAAAGCTTTAAATGCTGCCCTACTCCTTGCGTCAGCTCAAATACGTTTCTCAGTCTATTATCATCATCCAAGTCGATTGCAAAAAAAAAACCACTCTCTTTTTCCTGCTTCCGATTAAAGTATTCTTGGAGGGCATTCTCATCTCCCTTTCCAAGTCTCAATTGTCTTTCTTTACTAATATAATTTCGACAGTCCCTTTCATCGAAACATAAATTTTCAGGACCCCCAGCTTCAACAACTAAAGACCGGAAATTCTTGTTCATTCATATTCCTGCTCGATCATTTAGATCCAATCTTCTCTTCACATGTGGATCTAACCTTTTATTACATCTCATATACCCTGTTTATGTTGGGCTTAACGAATGATTATGTTCAACACAAGCGCTTTGCAATTTATATTTCTCATTTGGCTGTAAAACTACATTTATCCTGGCTTTACAATTTGTTTTCACTGAAAGTCGAGGGTTTAGTGGACTCTTGGATGTTGTTTTCCCGATCCGTGATTTATAACAAGCATATGTGCACCATCTCTCGAGTCCATTATCTCCACGTTTACTATCTCTTTTCATCACACCAAAACCTTTTTGCCTTCCATAGTTTCTATAGTACTCATAACAATCTTCTAAATTATCAAATTCCTTACCGACCTCAATTTCCTCAACCACATCATCACTATCACTCACTGCAATCTCATTACCAGTAATATTACATACTGCATCATCTTCTCTATTTAGCATTCCATTTATTGTAACCATGGCCTACAAATATAATAGCAATTACAATGATAAAACCAACACCAACGTCATAGGAATTAATAAATGACTATATATATGCACTTTTAAATCTTTAAGCAATTTTATAAACATTAATTTCTTTTACTAACAATGTAAAATTAATATTAATGCAACGTCATAGGAATTAATGCAGTTAATTAATATTATGAATGAAAGCAATCCCGATGGTTCAATCCAACCATATAGCAATTAATGCAGTTTTTTTCTTAATAATTACTTTTAAATGTGTGCACTTTATAAACCAATGACATTAAATTTAATACACTTTTATCTTGCATTCATTATCTAAAATCATCAATTGCCAAGCAATAAATATTTTTTTCCCAGATTAATGCAACAGATTCAGTGCCAAATGAGATAAAACATCAATTGAAAGAAATTGACACATAAATTAAAATGATAAAACCAAGGGACTCACTGGCGATCGTCGATTTTGGGTAACAGCGTCGAAATTGCTTCAACGTGCAGATGTAGGGTATATGGAGACCGGCAAAAGGGAGAGCGGGAAAGAAAAAAAGAAGAGCGTGAAAGGAAAAACATGGGAAGCAGGATAATATTATTACAAGCGTCAGAATTACTTTCCCTTCCACGTCAGATTATTATTTGAGTTCACTGCCACGCTCGATTGCCACCACGTCGTCACACGTCAATTGCCACGTAGATCCGGCTGAAAATCCGGTCGATTCTTCCTGGCTCAAAATATTTATTGCACCCATGTAGCTTGAATTGGGGCACATTTTTTCATCCGTCCTAGGGCACTAGTTCTAACACACACGACCATGACCTTAGCTCCACTCCACCTTCGCAATCTACACAGGCTCTGCTCCACCTCCAGATCTGAGATTGCAGTTTGTCGCATCACCAATTCAGTTTATCACTGGCCTGCTAACGCTACGTCTCGGTGACTACCGCGTCTCCGGGTCTCCTCTACGGGCCAACCTCACCTAGATCCAGCCATCCGAAAGTCCGACAACTCGATGAGACAATGATCTCAACGCTCGATCACTCGATGATAGCTGACTCTCTGTAAGGATCGACAATCCCTAATGCAACAAGGGAGAAGAACACACAAACAACTTTATTGATTAAGAGAGGGGAAATTCGAGCCTTCCCTAAGCTCCCATTACAAGACCCAATTACATGCCATTTTTCGATCCCCCCAGATGAGAATCTTGGAGGTTATATACAGTGTGCGACCCGGACGTTGCAACAGTGCAACAACTGCATAACAAAACAATAACAAAACAATTCAAATAAAACTACCACTACGACATCGTTTGGTCCATGAATTAAATGACGCCAGAACGACACCGTTAGGCAACACCAGCGCTTCGGTTCATAAAAATTCCCCTGTCCTGAAAGAACTTGCCCACAAGTTCGGCCATTTCCACTGCATAGGCTGAACACCTGCTATAGGACTGTCCCAACCAGATGGGGATAGGTCTGTTGCAGCTTCCACAACACTTCCCACGAATCATCTTCGTCTGAAGCCCCCACCCATCGTACCAACACCTCAGTGACTGCACGACTGCCTTGTTGATGTAGACGGCGGCTGAGAATTTCTTGTGGCTCCGGTTATATTTGCCCACAAGAATCAGTTGGAGGCAGTGTGGGAAGAGGATTAATAGACCTTCCCAATTTCTTTTTGAGCGAGGAAACATGAAATACTGGATGAATAGAAGAGGTGGGGGGAAGCTGGAGCTTATACGCAACAGTCCCAATTTTATGTAAAATACATAAAGGCCCATAAAAATGTGGCGCTAGCTTCATGTTATGCCGCATAGCCACTGATTTTTGGCGATATGGTTGGAGGCGCACATAAACCCAGTCTCCTACCTCAAATGATCGCTCAGTCCGTCGTTTGTCAGCAAAATATTTCATCCGTTGTTGTGCCTTGCCAATAGTTTCTTGTAAGGAAGTCCACACCTCCTCCCGTGCTTTGAGTTGAGTATCTACAGCAGCAATTGTCGTGATTCCTAGTATATAGGACAAAAGCTTAGGTGGAGGGTAACCATAGAGAGCTTCAAAGGGAGTGATTTTAATGGTAGTCTACACATTAGTATTATAGCACCATTCTGCTAAAGACAACCAGGTAGACCACCCTTTGGGTCTGTCACCACAATAATAGCGTAGGTAACCTTCCACACATTTGTTCAAGGCCTCCGTTTGTCCATCTGTCTGTGGATGGTAGGCAGAGCTAAATTCCAAAGTAACTCCTTGTAATTGGAACAAGTTCTTCCAAAAAGCACTTGTAAATACAGTGTCCCGGTCAGATACAATGGTTCGCGGAAAACCATGCAATTTAAATACACCATGAAAGAACACTTGTGCTACTGTAGCTGCGGTATAGGGATGTGAGAGAGGAAAGAAATGCACATACTTGGTGAGGCAATCAATGACAGAGAAAATGACAGAAATGCCATGTGAAGAAGGCAAGCCTTCGATGAAATCCATGGATATGTCTAACCAGGGACGTTCTGGTATAGGTAAGGGCTATAGCAACCCTAGAGACTGTATATTCTCATGCTTATAGATTTGGCACACATCACACTCCTTAACTAGTTTCTTGATGTCTTTCCTCATGCCAGTCCACTAGAAGTCCCTCCTTGCACGGTGTAGGGTCTTTTGATACCCCACATGCCCGGCTTGTGGATTGTTGTGGATATATTCCAAAATTTTGGAATGGAAGGATGAGTGAGGAATAATCACAAATTTTCCTTTTCGTAATAACAACCCCTATTGCAACGTGAAATGATCAGGTCCTGTTTCTCCCTTCTGTAGCTTACCTATAATTTCTGCTGTTTTTGGGCATAGGACATTCCTCTTTTTCTCATCCATGTGTGTTGACTGAATCTTTTTATATGGAAGTAGGGTCTTAGCACCTTGTTCAGGGAAACTCTTGGCATGAACCGAGTGGTCCTCAACACTTAGAGTTTTCTGACGCCCAGAATTCCTAGAAGATAGGATGTATTCTTCCTGCAATTTAGCTAACCCAAAGGCTGCACCCAAGGTAGTGGGGTTAAACATTTTGACTGGCAGGCGGATTTCATCTTTCAACCCACTGAGGAAACAACTCATCTTGAGTCTTTCAGATAAGCCCCTCAATCTATTGGTTAACACCTCAAATTGGGACGTATATGCACTCACCGTTGATGTCTGCCTCAATCTCATAAGAGCCTCCATTGGATCATCAAACAAAGACGGACCAAACCTCATCTGCAGTGCCACAGCTAAGGTTTCCCAAGAACTGAACTGTCCTGTATCCAATCCATTCTGGTACCAGACCAACGCTTCCCCCTCCATATGCTGTGAAGCGACCATCAACTTTTGCTGGAATGGAACATTATAGCAGTCAAAATATTGATTTGCCTTGAAGACCCAACCAATAGGGTCGGAACCATCGAAGCGTGGAAAATCCAACCTGAATCCCTTGTGGAAAACAGAACGCTCCTCCGTCCAACGGTGGTCAGTCCCACCGTCCTTGTTTCTCTGGTCCGATTGCAGTAACGCCCAGATCCGATCGAATTTTTCAGACAAGTCGGAGAAGGACTCTTCAAATCACCCGGTCAGCTTTGAGATGGAGCCTTGTTGTTGCTCCAATTGTTTCTGAAGTGCCTCTTGCGTTTTCTGAGCATTGTCTTGTTGTCCCTTCGCCATGGAATCTCCCTTGCTGGCTTTGATACCAACTGTAATGATCGACAATCCCTAATGCAACAAGGGAGAAGAACACACAAACAACTTTATTGATTAAGAGATGGGAAATTCGAGCCTTCCCTAAGCTCCCATTACAGGACCCAATTACATGCCATTTTTCGATCCCCCCAGATGAGAATCTTGGAGGTTATATACAGCGTGTGACCCGGACGTTGCAACAGTGCAACAACTGCATAACAAAACAATAACAAAACAATTCAAATAAACGTTTGGTCCATGAAATAAATGACGCTGGAACGACACCGTTAGGCAACACCAGCGCTTCGGTTCATAACACTCTCTGACCTTCGTCACCACTCAGTCTCTCACAAAGTCACAGTCTTACTTTCGGATTTAGTCCATCCGAATCCGTTCCAGGTAGTCTCCAATTTCGACTCTCGGACCGTCGACGAGGACAACTAGTGGGCCAGTTAGACGTTTCATTCTTTCCATGTATCCTGGTTCTTATTTCTTGAAATTGTAATTCTGGTTGTTCTTTTATGCTTGAGATGAGAGAAATTCGATTTTGTAGTGTTGATATTAATTGTACTATCTTTGTATAATTTAGTTAAATTTGAGAAATTTGGTGTTGTAGTGTTGAAAGAAAGCAAACATTGTCAGAATCAAAAAAAAAAAAAGGAATGGGATACTTATTATACTTTGCTAATATGATTTCATTTATTTTTTCTACTTCCATCCAGTTTAAAGCTAATTATTGATATGGTCCTTAGTGCCATTTAAGCCAAATGTAGAGTTAATGCTATATTCTTTCACATTTGTATTTCCATCGAACTCAGATTTTAGGATAATCATTGTAGAAATTTTCAAACTAGGTTTGCTCGGCTGCAATGGACCTCTTGCAGAAGCACTAAATCAGATACATTGTAATTAATCTTAAACTTTTACGAACTTTGTACTCTCACAGCTTATTAAAATCATGTGAATTGTTTAAAGGCTTTCAACCATGTAGCCTCGTTTTTGGAAGGACGCTTCTTCTTTCCCTTTTCTTTTCCTGTATTATGGTTCTTGTTTCTTGAAATTACAATTCTGGTTGTTAGATTTGAGAAATTGGGTATTGACCGATTGAGTTGTACATCAACAAATTGAGTTTTGACTGACTATTAATTGATATTTAGATGTAATTTTTGAGTGTTAAATTGTAGTTGTAAATTTTAGTTTATAATTACTATAAATTGATTATAAAATTTTTTAAGATTTAATAATTAAAGAAAAATAGGTCATGTTCTTAAAAGCTTGCCCAAGACATCAATTTCTTTCGGGCCGGCCCTGATACTACCGTTTTGGTTGTTCTGTCCAATTAGGAGTTGGAACCAGAGTGTATTTTGGGATTTACTGGTATTTTTTAATAATAATAATAATAATGGGACCTCAAGCCTACATTTCTTGCAAGGAAAGAAGAGCATTTGCTTTGGAGAATATACCCGAAGTGTCGTCGGATCGTCATCGTCGCCTTTTTTCATCTCCCATCCTAGCTCAACAGGTATAGGGATTTCCTTCATTCGGTTATTCTTGGTGTTACCTTATGTTTTGATTGATAAATTTAATGTGTAGGTTTGAGGTGGTTTAATTGGTAAGTGAAACTGTTTGGTTTGGACCGGAAATTCTAAAATTTGGATGGAATTGGGTTGGATTTGATAGTTCTTTGGGTTAAGGTTCATATGATGTTAAACTTGACGTTCTAGTAGTGTACGTGATTGGAATTGTGGTTGTTCTGGAACAACATATTTGTGGCCAAAACGTGTTTGGAATTGTTTCGCGGTGTGAATTTGGGCAAAAACAGGGCGAAAACAGGGTAGGAGGGAACTTCCTGTGGCTGGAAATGGCGTACGTTGTGTCGCAACCGGCAATCAGTGTGCTGCACCTGCATGGGTAAACACGAGGGGCATGCAATTTGGAATTTTGATTGCAATTATTGTTTTGTAGTGGACGACGATAGGATCATTAATCAATAATGCAACACCTACATGCATAAACCAAAACAAGGCATCCAAGAACCGCTTGGACAGGCCGACTATAACCGCCGTGTGTTCACGGGAGACGTAGGATGCTGTGAACGCGTTTGATAAAACGTTTGAATGAGACGTGATATATATTATCTCGCGGAATAATTTTTGGAGTTCAATTCTTTATTTTTTTTAATCAAACAAGATAATATTTTTCTAAATTGTTGTTAAATTATTAAAAGGCAGTAAAAAAAATTTGCACTTAGAGAAAATAATTTTCATTCACAAAAATATCAAAATTTTCATTCACAAAAATAAGAACACGAAAAAATAGAAGCGATTTGTTACAATATTTTACCAATATAAAACGTATTGAGTACCCCTACCCAAGAACACCAACTTCTTGAAATTAGGTTTAAATCAAACCCAAACCCACAATATTTGGCTAATACTTAAAACCCAATCCCTAATCTAAGATTGATGCCGAAGGTACTGAGACTGGCAACTGGGTTGGCCATCTAAACAATTGATTCTTATCACGGAGGCATGACAGAAAATTATCGGGGAAAATATTATGCAAAAAGAACCTATTTTCCTTTCATATTTTTCTGTTTCCTACCTGTTATCTTACGGCAGCAAAAACAAAGTCAATTACATATATATATATATATATATATATATATATATATAATCTTGAACCGTTCGAAAAAACAGCTAGATACATGCAAATTTACATGGAAACGTGACTTTAGGTGCCTTGCTTCAGAACATGTACAGGAAGCCCGGGTTATCTCTCCTCTGAGTTGAACTGACGCCAAGCTTCCTAAGAAAATCAAACACAATGGTTCAATGGAGTAGGGAGTGCATATGTGATGCAGGCATATATATACACAAGCATACATTACATGCATATAATACACACGTGCGTAATGAACAAAAAGATCATTCATACATATATCATACATATACACACAACATAACGCAATGCAACATCATCTACCAATCCAAGATGGTTCCATCTGTAGTGCCAATAACAGTCTAAAAACATCAGTTTCACTATTTTAATGGCAAAGCAGAGCTAATGATCCCATTTTTTGTCCTTATGGTATGTCTGTTGGTGGAGATTTTCAAACCATTCAAGATGCACCCAACAGAAGTATAAATAATAATAGAAAGCTATTGTTTGTAGGCAATGAAGGGAGAATTTATGGAAGCTGCATTCAGGAAATAAGTTTTAAAAGCATGAGATGTACCCGTCAGTAACACACCTTTAATAGATCAAAAACTTTTTCACATATATATCTTTGTTGAATGCTTGCACCCCGCTGCTGTAATTTGTCAGGATGAACATACAGTGTGGCTTTCCTGTAGGCTTTCTTAACCGCAGCTGCAGTAATAACATCAGTCAATGGAATTGGCTGCCAGCCGCTATCATTCCCAAGAATCTGTCATTCGAGAGAGTAAATTTAGAAAAGGAGAGGAAGGATTCACACTTTGATTCAAAACCAGAAGACAGTAGCCCAGTACCCAAGCATGAGATACTGTCTGCATTAACGAATTCCACAATTGATTAAGTACATTATAATTTATAATAAATTACATCGAACTAAGCCTTGTGAGATAATATGTTTAATGAAGATAGAAGAGAGATGAAACTTTATCCCACAATTACGAAGAGAATAATGGAACAGCATTCAAATTCTAAACTCCAAACCCAACACTTAAATACAGAAGCTACCTTTCTCTCACTGTTTTCTTAACTACCTGACGAAAGGAGCACAAGGATTAGTGGTGACTAGGAAAATTTTGATTTCAAATAGTAGACACACCATTCAGCTTAAATTAAATTTAGCAAACTTTGACAATCCATAAGAACATAAACAGTAACCAAGATTCAATCCCAGAAATTTACCAAGTTAATATTTTGACATGATTTAAATAGCACACCATTAAAAAAATAAGTCACTTGATTATGCCTGCAGTGAACCAGAATAGAACATACATATTGCAGTGTTGAAAGCAATGCCCTTAAGTTCCCCTCTTTCCCGTTTGACCACCTTCTGACTTCAGCATCTAAGTTTTCTGCTAATCTCTGAAACATGATCAAGTTCAAGACAATTAGATGGAAATGCATAGAAATCTTGATTGCGGGAAAACTTTCATGACGGGAGGCAGGTATTTACATCTCTCTCTGCCTGCTCCCTTTGAGCAAGGAGATCACGCATATTCTTCTCTGCAAGAGCTTTTGCCTGAAACAGAAGTAGAAACCCTAAAGCATAAATCTAATGAAGGTAAACTATAATTACAGAATTCATATTATCTAAAATTCAAAAAAAAAAAAAAACAATGACATACCACACGTTCATCCATACGCTGATGTCTTTCTAACCTAGCTTTACACCTCTGAGGAGATTCAACCCCTAGGAATTTTCAATATCACATTAGGCTTTCATAGTAATAATGATGATGACAGCAAACATTCCTAAGACCAAAAATAAAAATAAGAATAATAAAAACCTCTGGAGTAAGGCATTATAGATTATATTTTATCATCTGACCAGTATGAAAAGCTTTCAAAATATTTGTTCACTATGAAAAGAAAATTTATTTTTTTATTATGCCACTATGAATACATCCCCTAGGAATTTTCAATATCACGTTAGGCTTTCATAGTAATAATGACGATGATAGCAAACTAAGTCAAAAAAACAAAAAACAAAAACCCCTGGTGCAAAGCATTATAGATTATATTTTATCATCTGAGCAATATAAAATCTTTCAAAATATTTGTTTTATATGAACAGAAAATATTTTTTTTCCATGGCACTACTATAGAAAGCTTATAATGAAGAAAATTTTGCATTGTTCACAAGAAGCAATAATCGGGCAAAAGATACCATTAAAACCAACGGATAAATGTTCTTAGACTTTGGAATCACATACCAGGATAAACTGAAGTATTTGGGTGTCGTGTACTATAGGAATATCCAATGTTATGCTTCTCCTGCCAACAAAAAAAAATCAAATTATCACGTTTTAAAATGATTTTGGAGACACTCTAGATGAAAAGGAAATACTCACAAAGTATGAACTCTCGGCCATTCCATCATCTCTGCAAGAAGAGTATCTATTAGCAACATATCTCTCTACTCTTTCTCTTGAGTCATATACAGCTTTCCCAGCCATTGCTTTCTCAACAGCACGCTCTCGGGCCTCTGCAGTAGCTCTTTCTACTGCCAAACGTTCTTCCTTAAGTTTGGTCTCTATAGATACCTTCTCAGATAGGGACTTCTCTCTAGCCTCTGCCAACACTCTTTGTCGAGCTTCAGAATTTGCTTTCTCCACAGCTGCCCTTCCAGTCCTTTCATGAGCTTCCATATATGCCTGGTCACGAACATCACAAGTTGAAATTTCAACTGCCATCCTGTCCTTCTCTCTTTCCCTTTTCCTCTCTCTCTCTTCTTCAATTTTCCTTAGGCGATCCCTTTCCAATTCTAGTTCTCTTCTCCTGCATTCTTCCTTGTCTCGATCTTCTGATATCTGGGTTTCATTTTTTCCTGTTCTTTTTCTAAGTTGGCTTGTATTGAACTGCTGATCTATCTTCTGATTGTTTCCTTTCCTTTGCGACATAGTTAATGAAATTGTTTCCATTCCCCTTCCCATCTCAACCTGTTCTTTTATTGGCTGATTTGACGTGTCATGAACCTTGTTCTTTTCCAGATCATTGATAAAATGAACCCCATCGGAATTCTTTCTTCTTCCTTCCCAATCAGGACGATTTTCAAAATCAGCAATTGTAGATAGCTCTCTCTGATTTTCCTGGTTTTTTGCCTGTCCACGGACAATACCAGCTTCAATTGAGCTTTTATTACCATTATCTGAAGGAAATGATTCCCTAGCATCTTTCGCTCTGAATGGTTTATCCATGTGCTCAAATAAAACTTGAGCTGTTCCTGTGGTTCCTAATTTTTCATCAGATAATAATTTTGCCGTTTCAATTGCTCCTAATTCCTTTCTACTTCTTTCAGTTTCAACTTTAATCTTGCCAGCCCCTAAGTCAGCAAATGCTGCTACTGTTGCCCCCGTTTTCCCAATGTTTCCTTCCTGTTTGCAGACCATTAATGTTGCTTGAAGATTCTTACCATATTCTAGCTCATATGCTTCATCAGGTACATTGAAATTGTTCCCCTCCATGTGCACACAATTTTCCTGAGCCAATCTTAGTTTACACTCTGTTTCATCCATCTTAGTTTGATCATCAGAAGTTTCAAGTGCCATTGGTTTTGTCAACTCACCACTATATTTAACCCTCTTCTCAGTTTCTGACTCGACAGGCTGTTTTGACTTTTCTTCAGCTTGCACATTCTCTTTTAATGGTTTCTTTTCATTTCTAGTTGCTTCTTGGGCCCCTTCTGATTCATTTTCCTCTCTCTCTTGTGCCTCATTTGGTTTCTTCTGAAACTTCTCGTTTTTATATGCCTCTTTATGCAACATTTTATTTACCTCTCTTTCCTCAGTGTCTTGTTTATTCTCGTTCTCTTGCAGCTTCTGTGCCCTATTTAATCTTTCCTCATTCTGTACTTGCCCAAAGTATTTTGCCAGTCTCTCCTCACTGTCTTGTTTTCCATGAGCATGCTTTCGTTTCTTTTCATTCCCTTTCTGTGTAAGGACCTCATTTAATCTCTTTTCATTTTCATCCAGCTCAAAAGCCTCTTTTACTCTTTCATAAATTTTTTCATCATGAAGCTTTTCCTTCTCATTTTTGTGCTGCTTGAGAGAATCAAATTGTTTGTTCTCATTTCCTTTATGACAAGACACTTTCTCTTTCATCTCATTTTCTGCACACCAAGGAGCCTGTATGAGTCTATCCTTATTTTCTTGCTTCTCGAGAGCTTCCTTCAATCTTTCATCATATTCAGCTAGTTCAAAAGCCTTGTCCAGTCTTTCCTCATTTTCTTCCCACTTCAGGGTCTTACCAAGTCTCTTTTCAATTTGCTTACTTTCATAGACCTCTTTGAGATTATCCTCATGCACAATTCTATTGGTAACCTCTTGCATCTGCTCACTGTTATGCTTGTTTGTCACTGCGTCCTTAACTTGAACCTCATTTACTTTCGTTGGAACCTTCATTAGGTTCCCATATTCTTCCCATTCCTTATATCCAACTATGGTATTCCTAAAGTCATCATGCTCCCAAAAGAGATTTAACTTCTTATCTTCTTCATTTTTCTCATCATCTTCTTTTGCTATTTTCAGAGTCTCCGTGAGATCTACTTGTGAATAGATTATTTCATCAGTTTTAGACATACCTTCATTTTTCTTCTTATCAAAAGCTATTGTACCAGATTTTAGTGAATTTTTGTCTGCTTTGCATTTAGCAGCCTCTCTGGCCGCTTTTTCATCATTTTCTTCTTGCTGCTCAGCTGTTTCTAGCACTGTTTCTACCTTTTTCTGTCCATGCTTACAGACCTTCAAATTTTTCATCAAAAACTTGTCATTGTTTGACTGCCCAAAAGACTTAATTGATAGATCTGTTCGTACAATTTCATAAAACTCTGCTACTTCATTCCAGTCACCTGTTCTCTCAGTTCTGCAAGACATTTTAGAATCCTCACCGTGCTCTTTGTTGGAAGATAGTTTAGCTGCATTTGAATGTTTTTCCTTCTCTGTTGAATGTGGAACTATCTCTTCTGTTTTCATTGGTTTCTGTGCATTCATTTCATCATTTAGTATAGCACGCGTTTCCTTCACTTCTTCATCTATAGATCCATCAACCATTCTACCCACCCTCCTCTCCATATGATCTATATTATTCCTCTCCATCAGTTCTTTCGCATTTCTAAGTTTTGTTTGAGCTTTGTCCATTACTTCCTTCATAGCAGCAGCAGAGGTAGCAGCAGATGAGCTTGCATCTACTTCAACATCAAAGAAAAGTGGGGAGCTTAGAGTCCCATCATGAGCAGCATTTGTTGAAGCTTCATGACTAGAAGAGAAACTAGTGGAATCTCTCATTTTGGAATCTAAAGCAGATGGTGGTGGCCTTGAAGGTGGGGGTACATGCAAAGGGCAAGTACTTAGGCTAACTTCAGAGACACTTAAAAGTGTTCCATTGGGATGGACACCATCATAATTGTATCCTCTTTGTGACTTACTATTATTTCCAAATGTCTGTTGGCCAGAGCTCTTGTTTGAAGGGAAGGACTTGGTTTTCCTGAAATGGTATCCTTCCATCATCTCCCCATTTAGATCCATACAGACATTTATATCATCAGCTACATTCAGAGGAGGTTTCTTTACTTTTGTTTTTTGTAAAGGACTGCTTTCATCAACTACGACTGCAATTCTAGAAACAGAATGCAGGTGGTTTACAATTTTCAGATTCTCATTGGACATATCTTCATCACTACTATTTTTTCGATAATGTGAATTGATGAACTGTGTATCATTGTCAAACAACTTAACAGAGTCTTCATTTGACAAAAAATTATTGCTTGCAGTACCAGTTAAAGGATCTGACTCTTCTGATAGATATTCAGATTCAGGAGTCCTATAAAAGGGCACAAAGAGAAATATAAACTGAAATTTAAAATATACTAAATTGAGCATTCCACACATGAAAAACTGTAAAATACAAAGGGAGTGCAGATGCAATATCAAAACTGTAAAAGTTCCAATCGCATCTTTTGTGGCAAAAATCTTGGCAACCCTTTCCTCCACCTTGAAGAGAAAAATAATTTATCACATTTCTTTAACCAAGGTGAACACTTAATCACTTGAAACTCGGCAATTGAAAGAACTTCCAAAATTTTCAATCGAAGCTAGATGAATATTAATTTTGATTACAAAGGCAAAAAATATCTCATATGCAATGAAGAACCAAAGTACTTTCGACAACATATGAAGGTAATCTGTTTTAACCAGAGTTAGAAACGTAAGTTATACACAAAACAAAATTGCATACGAAGAATACAAATTTTAACAGTGGTATAGGATTTACATATAACACTAAATTTGATAAGTTCTTTCAACTACAACCATAAGAAATTACATATAATCCAAAAACAGTGGTATAGGACTTCCAAATCTATTTGAAAGAGAATTAAAGATCCCTTTTCAGTATGAAAAAAATAGAGACTTCAGGAAAATAAGAATCTTGATGCAATCATACCTGCACCTCGATTGTTATTTTTATTCTTTTTTATCATAAAAATTATTTCTAAAGATGAAGTCACCAAGGAGGTAACAGGGATTACAACTGCTGGTACAAATATAGAAGATCAAAACCCTCTACCTCAATATAATTTTTCCTTGACTAATGGTTCCCCAATTTTGTATGGATAAAAGAAAGAAACAGACAAAGACCATTGAACAAAACATTTTTCAGAAGAATTTGCATCAACTTTTTCAAGATTTATCACTGAAATCTTCAAGTCATCACCTTTTGAATGACCAGTACAAACTGAAGTTTTAGCTCTGGTACAGGGCATATTATAGTCCCAATTCCAAAACTAATCAATATCTAAAGAGTGGCTGCACAGTCTTTAGGTTCATTCCAGATCCCATTGAATTCAACATAATGTGCGGTTAAAAGTCACCCACCCATGGTATCATATGCCCTCAATTGTTCAGCACATGCTTAATGGAGAAGCCATTGACTGGAATTATTGTATACACTCGATTACTACAATATTATACATTTTTCATCAAAAAAATTTCTGGGGCAATAAAAAGCTTATACAGTCCTTACAACAGACAAACCATAAAAGTGCAGCAGATTTAGAAGTAAACAACTATGCTGCATATTTTACTAAGCAACTAAACCTCGCCAAAAAAAATCCCATGCCCAAGATTTGCCATCTTTATTAGTCAGGAACAGTCCCAATGTTCAGCTAATTGTCGAACCCAAAAGACTGGATTCGATCCACACGCTCACCCTCTCAGCTTCGATCATACATTCAAATTTTCCCACAGACAAGCAGCAACAACACAACACGAGTCATTTTAAATCCCAACATATATATATATATATATATATTCAATGAAGTTCACACATTTCTCAAAAAAAACCCAAAAATGAAGTCAATTTCACATGAACGAGAAAAATAAAACACGGATCATACCAGGCTTCATCGGCGCAACCATCGTCATCGCCATTGTCATTGTCTCCTCCTCCTCCCTTGAACGGCTCGAACAGCTCCTCGTACGAAAGCGCGAAATCCAGACCGCTAAACCCTCCGAAAATATCAGCGTACTCGAGAGTGTGGACCCCGGAATCGAACTCAACCTCAGACTGGTCGGCGACAGGAAGATCCAGGACCGGGATTGAGGAGGCGGCGGAGGAGGAGGAGGGCGAGGCTCGGGAAGCGCTGAAGCACCCGAAAATCTCGGCATAGTCCTCGGCTCGTGGGGAGAGGGAGGTCGGGGGAACTCCAAACCTCGGCGGGGCACCGAAGACATCGTCGTACACTTTCGTTTGCTTGGAGAAGACATTGCTGTTGTAGATTTTGTTGGGGAAGAGACGGGATTCGTGGCGAGATAGAGAGTGGTTCCGGATAAATGAGTGAGAGTGAGACAGATTCTCCATTGTTAGGGTTTCTCGCACTGTCTCTGTCTCCCTACCCCCTTCTCCCTCGCTCTCCCATGAGCAGAGAGTGGCTCTGACAGTGGAGAAGACGAATGGGCAACACTTGAAATGACGAAATTGGGCTTTTCGGATAAAAATAATGATATATTTTTGATTAATTTGAGGAAAAGAAACCACAATTGTGCTGGTGGGACGGCCCTACAAATTTGTACGGCAGCCGCGTTTATGGTGGAGTGGGCTTGCGTCAATTGCAACCCAAGGTTTCCACTGTTTTCACACATGTCACCTTTTTTATTTTTATATTTTATTTTTATAATTAAAGTGTGTCACCGGCTTTCATTTGAATAAATATTAAATGTTATGGGATCGAGTGAATATAATATTAAATTATCGTGTACATATTTATTAATATTCACGAATAGTTTAGTAACAATCATACATAAATACTGTTCATAAATATACATAACATATTTGTTTACGAATATTATATTTTAAAAAAAACTTAAAATATTTACTTGTTTAATTATTCATAAATTAAAATATTTAATTATTCAAAATTTATAAATAAATTAGTTCGTTCGTTTGTTCGCGAACTCAAAAGGTTATACTTTTGTCTGACTATTTGTGAACTAAATACTAATGATTTAAAATTTATAAATCAACATGTTCATTCATTTGTTCGTTTACTCAATTGTTTGTTCATTTGTTTAATTGTTCATAAACATTTGTTCGTGAAATGCTATTCGTGAATATCTATTCATAAATTAATTATTAATGTTCTCAAACATTGTTCACGCATACATATTCACGAATATAAATGAGCCAAATACAGCCTTTTCATGTTTTTTCATTTATGTTCACAAACGAAAAAAATTATTCACGAACATTACCTTTCTTAAACAAACAAGCATAAACGATCTTTTATCGAATCAAACGATAACTCACAAATATTTTATTTGTTTATGCCCTAGGCCTAATAGTCTATAATGACAATGGCTTTATTCGTCTATCGCCAAGTATATTATCATTTTTTATGATTTAATTAATCTTTTAATTAGCGTGCTGCTAAAATAAAAGGCAGATAAAATCATGAAATATGATGTGGCAATGCGGTATTATAAAAAGAAAAAACATTGGAAATTCCAAGAGTCATATAATAATTATGTTATGTAACTATGGTGCGTCAATTTTTTTGATGAGTTTATAATAATTTAATTATATTATGGTTTTGAAATCACAATGCAAACTTAACCCTTCGTAAAATACATGCCAAATGGCAAATGCCAACGCCCTAGTATTGCATCCCATTATTCTTTATTCATCTTAAAATTCAAGTTCATGTGTTAGCATGCATAATGAATTTTGATTGGAGATTTGAAATGAAATAAGATGAGGAATGAGGTTAGAATTGGAATAGAATAGGGAATACATAATTTAAATAACAAGCATACTGTGCAAATGATGAAATAAATAAAATAAGGAATAGAAATATTGTTTTCTTAAATAACAAAAATAACCTTACAACAAATAAGGCATTGTTTCATATCAATTATCAAATTCACCCAAAAACTAATGTTGAGAAACAATGATGACAATTTGTTTCACTTCCCTCCCTACATCGCTTTACAAAGGAAAAAATAGGGAAAACATATGCAAGCTAACAGGTTTTGAACTTAAGACTTACCCATATTATTATAAAAGTCTGACTTCTAAACTAAGTAGTTCTTGTTGATTCTAATTACATAAATATATATATATATATATACACGTATAAATAACATGTATTTATTTATTTAGTAAATAAATAGTTATTTATATTTATATAAAAAATAATTAAACTATATATATCTTGATAATTTAATATATCAATGTAATTAATATTATATGATTAACTTTAAACATGTGTTATAATTATAATAGCATATATACTTATCATACCAAATATATATATATATACACATACACTTAATAACTAATTTTATACAAAAATAATCATATTATTGATCGTTTTAATTAAATTAAGAGAAACAAATTGGAGAAACATGACTTCTTAAATTAAACTTATAACATAAGTAATCTAATAACTATAACATATAATTACAATATTTAGATTATTAGTAATACGTTATCACTTATTATCAGTGATATTTCTATTACTTAGTTTGTCACTATTAGGGGCAACTTCAAAAGATTTATTCAAAGTGTTCAATTTATACATACGTTTAGCATAATTAGTGTGCTATATATTATTGCATCAAAAAATTAAATTTACATTTTTTAAAAACTACCAGGAAGAATATGAGTAAAATAAGGCATCAATTTAAATAAAGGACAGGATTAATGTATTATGGGTGTTAGGCTCCCCCCTTGCCATTAATCCTCACATGCTCTCATTAAATGTCTCATCACTACAAATTTATAAGTCGCTTGAAAAATTTATGTCTGAAAAACTACTTAGATGAGAACTACGCTTTCTCTATTCCTTGTAATTTGACTTAAGATCTCTCGTTTTTATATATCTAACAATGTTGCAAAAGTTAATCTCAAACGACATACACTCGTGAGTGATACAATGACATGATACATAATTCTAGTTCGGACCTTTGAGTGTCAACCATTGACTCAGTAAATAACTGAGCCATCACATGTATGGAGTAAGGAATGATAGCGCGGACTAAGGACAAGAAGACACAGAGTAAGGATCCTAGTCTTCCACTCGTGCGGACTAAGAATAAGAAGACACGGAGTAAGGACCCGAGTCTTCCACTCACGTAGAGTAAGGAAGCACTGGTGCGGAGTAAGGACCTGATTCTTTTATTCGCACGGAGTAAGGAATAAATAATGCGGAATAAGCATCTGAGGTTTGCATTTACACAGAGTAAAAAATCACTGATACTAAATAAGGGATCCGAATGTTCAAGTAACACGCAGTAAGGAACCTTGCTACAGAGTAAGTCATTCGAGCACTTCATTAACACGGAGTAAGGAACCTTGCAATGGAATAAGGATCTGAGTACTTAACTGATACGAAGTAAGCAAGTAAGAAATCCGAGCACTTCATTAACACGGAGTAAATAATCTTGCGACGAAATAAGATGATGTTGCTCCAGTTATTCGCTACTACAGTTCAACGCATTTAATCACTTAAGCTCACTGTGTCTAAAGATGGCAATGGGGCGGGGTGGGGCGGGTATTGCATTACCCGTCCCCATCCCCGTTTAAAATTTTAATCCCCATCCCCGCCCCGTTACCCGCCGGGTATTAAATTACCTGCCCCATCCCCGCCCCGCCGGGTAATTATATTTCCCTCGCCCCGCCCGCCCCCGCCCCCGCCCCGATAAGTAACTTTATTTTTCATATTTCTTGTTCCAGCCCACCCAATTCATAATAAACTTAAAAACAATTTCAACCAGCCAACTTGACCCACATCATAACATAATAATTAATAAAATAACAAAGCGGTGCACGTTTACATAATTACGGTCTCAACAAAATATAGTCCAGCCAGGAAGGGCGTGTGTTTGCACTCGAAAAAAATACATAGCCAGAGAAAAAATCCAGCAAGCCACCAAAAGGATTAAAAGCCAGTGTTTGCACTCTGAAAAAAATACATAGCCAGAGAAAAAATCCAGCAAGCCACCAAAAGGATTAAAAGCCAACGTCTCAATCTTAAAACAACAAAACAACTCTGCACATTTCTCCATGCTTTTTCCCCGTCTTATCACATCTTTGATCTCTAGCATGAACAATTTAGGCATTAGATGATAACTTCAGTCTGCAAAATAAAAAGAATGAACAAATAACATATTGAAACATTAAATTTTAAGTTCAAGAAAATATATTTGAGATATAACTCAATCCATGCAGATTTCTCTATTGATAATCTACACCCATTCTTTGATAATCGACACCCAACTTGTGCAGATTTTAAGCAAATAATATCACTTAACATACTGATAATTTGTGCAGATTTAAGAGTTCAAAAATAGATGACCTCTTTGCTGTCATAGTTCAGAGATAGATTGAATAGTTCAGAAATAGATGGCCTAAATTGTGCAAATTTAATAGTTCGGAATAATTTATGTTTGATAAAATAATAAACTACGGAAATTTAAAGTAGAAAAGAGAGGAAACATGATAAAATATGTAAAATAACTTACCACATTAATGCATGGCTCTTCATTCATCTCCTCATCATCATATATTATTGTATATCCATTTGTTTTCATTGACAAATTACCTAAAAATAAAATAATATAAATCAAAACAGAATAAATTTGAGAATTACATAAATTGAAAGAAAATATAAATAAAAAATTTTACTTCAATTACCTTGGAACTCGGGAGCCCATAACCAATTTTGAGCACACATCAATGCCTCTATGGTTTTGGGATGCAATCTATTTCGATGTGGACTCACCAACCTACCACTAGTGCCGAAGCAGACTCGGAAGATACTGTGGATACAGGAATAGCTAAAATATCCCTAGCAATTGCTTACAAGGTTGGATACTTGAGTCCACTTGATTTCCACCAACTCAATATATCAAAATCAGTTGTTCTTGGCAAAACATCTTCATCCAAATAATGATCCAATTCTGATTTTGCATGAATACAATTGGTGGTTCTTTTCATACTAACAAACAAATCATAATCACGGATTATCTTCATTGTTGGAATCAATACATTGAGATTTTGAGGAAGATAAAATAGCTTCATCTTTATTCAATTTATGTTGATATTTATCAAGCAAATCATAACATAAAGTACGCACCTTCCCAATCTCGTCAAAACAATCATTTCCATACGGTTTTGAGAAGTAATACTCAATCAAATTCATTTTGTATCTTGGATCCAACACAAAGACGAACTCCCAAAATTCCATGAATTATTATCCAATACTTATCAAATTTCTGGAATCATATTTGATGCCATTGATTTAACAACCTCATCTGAAGATGACAACCACTTAGATCACGCCCCCGAATTCCAGGGAACTCGGAACCAGGTACATGACTTCCCCTTGCCCGCACCCGAAAGGTCAAGGGGTTGGTGACTAGCACCAATAGAGACTACACCGCGGGTCTTGTCTCAAATATGCAACCCTGTACGATCATACATCAAGGGTAATCCTGTACTTTCCCATATATCATCATGCATACAAAGAGTCAAACAATCATACAGACATCACATCATACAAGTATGCAAATACAACCGTCCACGGATCCATGTCCGGGATATCACATAAAACAATACAGAATATAATGGATCATACATCGAGTAGTGGGCGTCCTCCTGGAAAAAAAGTCCTCCACTAGTCTCGGGTCACACCTGAAAAGGGTAAACAACAAGTAGGGGTGAGCGGCAAGCTCGCTAGGTGACCCTAACACTCCACATCATGCAACACATATAAGTCTATACTATATGCTCGGTGTACTCGTGCACCGTGTAGTGTGCACAATCATCATGACTCGGCTTGCTCACACAGACAACTTGTCCACGATCCTCCATGGGATCCTAGCTCAGGGCACTCGGCCCTAGCTCCACGAGCTCAACGGCTCAACTCAGGCCTTAGCCTGTCTACAGCGCAATATGCTCGGCCACGGTCGCCACACGGGCGCCGCCATCGGTGCATATGCCTGCCACGTCAACCACATAGCACCATCGGTGCATCACGGTGAAAACCCAAACAAGTCACGGAGTCCATGCCCCAATACCTCACATCAACATACTAACATTAGTATGGCATGTCATTCTCAACATTTCCTTTAGAATTGTAGCCGGTCTTCACAAGTAAATCCTCAACCCTTGATTTATGAAGGAAGTACTCATAGCAGCTATTTTCTTGAAATTAAAAGTCCCAGGCATTGGGTTCCCTTATCATAAATAAGATAATCTGATTTTTGGGGATTTTTCCGAGATGTCTAACCCCACTTTCCAAAAATTCACCACTACGAACTTTTGGGTTTTTCCAAGATTTTACACTAAAACCCAATTTTCACATTTTGAAATAGTGGGAATTAATTTTTCTAGTATTTTTCTTTGAATCCAAATGGGAGGTATTTCGTTATTTACATTGTAACTTAAGTATAATTCTTGAGGCATAATGCTTTACAATGTAAATGTCTAGTGCGATGCGGTTGCCTGACCGGAATTCTCTTGCGGATTGAAGGCTGCGGATCACGGCTGCGGAGCAAAGCGGAAACACCGCTACGGAGCGAAGCTACGGATCACCGCCGCTGATCCCGGAAACACTATTCACTTAGTCCCGAAAACACTGTTCACTTGGTCCCGGAAACACTATTCACTTAGTCCCGAAAAAACACTGTTCACTTAGTCCCGAAACACTATTCACTTAATCCCGAAAAACACACGTTCACTTAGTCCCGAAACACTATTCACTTAGTCCCGGAAAAACACTATTCACTTAGTCCCGGAAAAACACTATTCGTCGTCATTTTTGCCAATTTTCTCGGCTAACGGCAACCCAGGAACCCCAAACACTCATAAACACATTTATTTTGATATACACCCCATTACACGTCTTAAATAACTCTAAATTTCATGTAATCAACAGAAATACCTCTTTTATGCATTTAAATCACAAGATTCAACCAAAAATTGGGTTTCCCCCAAATCTTAAGGTTCACCCCCAAATTCCATGATTTCACCCGAATTAAGCATGCTAAGCCTACTATGAATCATATAAGGAGTTAGAATCACCTACCTGGAAGATTCTTTGCGATCCACGAGCTCCAATCGCCCCAAAATCGCCAAGAAAGCTCTACGCTCTTCACCTTCTCTCTCTCTCTCTTGCTCAAACATGCACGTACCAATAATTGGCAATTAAAGATATAAGGCGGTTCTTAATTATATATATACCGTTGCCAATAATTGGCCTCCCAAAGAATAATTGACCCGAACGCAATAATTGATCTCCCGAGGTCACGAACTCCAAATTGAGTCAAATTATCGTCAAAATGCTCGAAATAACGAGCACAACACTGTTCAGATATTATCACACTCAAATGATCGCTCAAACGCAAAGTCAACCAATAAACCCCAAAAAGTCAACAATCGGGTCAAACGGGGCCCCGACTCGGAATCGGGCCCAAGTACGATCAAAATGCTCACATCGACGGCTACACTACCGTCCAGGATAGTTACATTCCCATAGAATGACTATCTCTCAAAACTACCCAAATACGAGTCTTTACATCCTCCCCACCTTAGGACTTTTCGTCCTCGAAAATCAAACACAAGCCCAAAAGACATAGCAAAATCCAAGCTCAAGCACCACACAACAACAAGACACAAAAATATGATCATCAACATGATCACCAACCACATAGGTGCAATGCAACTCACAACAAGCCAAAAAGGCTCACACGATGCCAAGGATGCCAACCAACAAACAACAAGCTAAACCACATCTCAAACAACATATGCAAAACAAATGCATAAAACATAACTCATACCTCAGGGAAGGTCCTCACATCCGCCCCACCTCAGGACCGATCGTCCTCGAACAGCTCAGGATGAAGAACCCGCATCCGGCTCTCTTTTTTCCCAAGTCTGCTCCTCCATGCCTCGGTGTCGCCATAACACCCGAACTAGTGGGATTGTCTTGCCTCACAAGACCTGGTCCCGCCTGTCCAAAATCTGTGCCGGCATCTCAACAACGGCACCATCATCGCCCAAGTCTATCTCGCGATAGTCCAACACACGAGAAGGATCTGGGTGATACCGTCGCAACCGAGACACATGGAACACATCATGTACTCGAGCCAACTCCGGTGGCAAAGCTAACCGATAAGCCACTGCGCCCACGGTGGCAACAATCTCAAATGGCCCCACAAAACGAGGGGAAAGTTTGGATCCACGTCCAAACCTCCGATGCCCTCGACGCGGTGAAACCCGCAAAAATACACGGTCACCCACCTCAAACCGCAAAGGTCGACGCCTCCGGTCCGCGTAGGACTTCCGCTCTACTCGTGTTGTTAACATGCGCTGCCGAATCAATCGCACTATCTTTGTGGTCTCTCGAACCATATCGGGACCGAGAACTGCTTCTCTCCCGTCCGTGCCCAAGACAAGGGTGATCGACAAGGCCGCCCATACAACGCCTCATATGGAGCCATCCCAATCGTGGCCTGATAACCGTTGTTGTAAGAGAACTCCACCAAAGGAAGGTGAGTCTCCCAACAACCTCCAAAATCTAGGACACAGGCACGCAACATATCCTCGAGTGTCCGAATCGTCCGCTCCGATCGACCATCCATCTCAGGGTGAAAGGCAGACCGAGGTTCACCCTAGTACCCAAGGCTCGCCGCAACCGTCTCCAAAACCGAGATGTGAACCTCGCATCCCGATCGGATACAATAGATAATGGGACTCCATGCAACCGCACAATAACATCAATATACCTCTGTCCCAAAGTCCTCACCTGGGTCTGTCTCTCGAATCGGAATAAAATGTGCCGATTTGGTCAACCGGTCGACAACTACCCATATCGTGTCGTGTCCCCTGGAACGAGGAAGTCCAAGTGACAAAATCCATGGTCACGTGGTCCCATTTCCACTCTGCACTAGCAATGATCGCAACTCACCACTGATCTCGGGTGCTTCGCCTTGACCTGGCGACAGGTCAAACACCTCCTCACAAAATCAGCAACGGCCTTCTTCAGCCTGGCCACCAATATCGCCTCCTCACGGCATGGTACATCTTGGTCCCACCAGGATGTACGGTAACCTCGACCGGTGAAATTCCCGAAGAACCTCCTCCTGAAGAGAAGTGGGAACTATCAGGCGACCCCCTATACCTCAATATATGCTCGGCATCCTCGGTCCAATCGAAGATGCCTGCCCCGTCTGAATCTTGTCTCCGATGACCTCACAATCAATGTCCCCCGGCTAATCCTCTATGATCCTGGGCTGCAACTCAGGGACGCGACAACAACACCGAGGGTCCCTCGCCCCTCACTGGTCACCATTTGCAACCTCATCGCTGCCAACTGACCCATCATCTCCCATTCTTTAATGGCACAATGGGCCACCACGGCCCTGCTCTTCCTACTCAGAGCATCTGCCACCACATTACCCTTCCCAGGGGTATACATCATATCAAACCGAACCGTCAGTACTCCACCCACCGTCTCTGCCTAAGGTTCAGGTTTCGCTGAGAGAAGATATACGCAAGCTCTTGTGGTCCGTATACACCACAAATTTCTCCCCAAGGAGATAATGCCGCCGCTCTTTAAAGCAAAGATCACTGCAGCCCAACTCCAAATCATGCGTGGGATAGTTCGCTCATGTGGTCTCAATCGCCTAGATCCATAAGCAATCACCTGCCGAGTCCGCATCAACACATAACCAAGACCTACCCTGGAAGCATCACAATACACCTCAAAAGGCACACCCTCCTGTGGGAGAATCAAGATAGGTGCCGAGGTCAATCGTGCCTTCGGCTCCATGAAAGCACTCTCACACGCATCGGACCAAATGAAAGGAACTCCCTTCCTAGTCAAGTGTGTCATAGGAGCCGCCAACCGGGAAAAATCCTCCACGAACCTCCGATAATAGCCTGCCAAACCAAGGAAGCTACGAATCTCAAACACATTCGTGGGCCTCTTCCACGACATGATCGCCTCAATCTTCTCAGGGTCCACCGTGATACCCTCTCGAAGACACCACATGCCCCAAGAAGTGCACCTGTTGCAACCAGGAAGTCACATTTCGTGAACTTCGCGTACAACCAATGCTCCCGCAAGGTCCGTAGACACAACCTCGCAAATGCTCCTCATGCTCCCTCTTGGTCGCTGAATAGACCAAGATATCGTCGATGAACACCACAACGAACATATCTAAATATGGAGCGAACACCTAGTTCATCAATCCCATAAACACCGCTTTGGAGCATTCGTGAGCCCAAACGGCATCACAAGCCACTCATAATGCCCATAGCGACAACCGAATGCGGTCTTTGGGATATCTGCCTCCCTAACCCTCAACCGATGGTATCCGGACCTCAAGTCTATCTTGGAAAACCATCTTGCACCTCGAAACCGATCAAACAGGTCATCGATCCTCGGCAATGGATACCTGTTCTTCACGATCCCTGGTTCGACTTCCGGTAGTCTATACACAACCGAAGTGAACCATCCGCCTTCTTGGCGAACAACACCTGGAACGCCCCACGGTGAGCTACTCCGCCTGATAAAGCCTCGTGCCAATAGATCATCTATCTGTCTCTTGAGCTCTCTAAGCTCTGTCGGTGCCATCCTGTAGGCCGCTAACCTGATCGGTGTTGTCCCTGGCAACAACTCGATCGAAAACTCTACCTCCCTCATGGGTGGCAAACCGACCAAGTCCTCGGGAAACACATCCAGGAACCGATCTACAATGGGTGGCAAAACAGCCTTCCCCTCTCTCCTCCCTGTCAACCAACGTCAAGCCGGCTAACCGGTGGGTCACATCACCCCACCCATGCCTCAAAGGTCCCAACCTGCATGCCTCCTCGGTCCACTCACCCACAAAGACACCCCGCGTGCCCTCTTGGTGTGAGGAACGTCACACGCCGTCGAAAACAATCAATCTTGGCCTCCATGGAGACCAACCAGTCCATACCCAGGATAACATCAAAATCATCTAACTCCATGATATACAAATCACACAACAAGTTAACACCCCCAAGTGTTACCTGACAAGCACGACAGATACTCTCAAGTATCACAATTCCACCCAAAGGTGAAACAACCATCGAGACCGACTCACTGTCTCCTGGTCTAACTCCAAGCCAACCACCGTAGCATACGAAATAAAAGAATGGGTAGCACCAGGTATCAATCAAAACCGAACAAATAGTATGAGAAATGATAATGGTACCTCTCACCACCGAAGGTCCTGCTCTGCCTCGTCCACCTGGTGGAACCTCTGCCTCTCTACTGGTAAGGGCAAAAGTCCTCCCTCGTGGTCCATTGCCACTAGCCTGGCCCATTGGGGCCTTGCCCCGCCGATCAACATGACCCTGTGCCTCCCGCCGAGGCCGCCGTACCGCAGTCGCGTCGCGCGTGCTCGTGCCTGGCAAGACCGACCTCCGAGACGGAGCCCCACTCCTTTGTCCGTGATCTCTCGGACGAGGGCCTACACCGCTGGTTGAGCTAAGGGTAACACATTCCCTAGCTCCATGCCCTACTTTCCCGCATCGGAAACAGGTCATCTTTTTCCTTGGGCGGTCTCTCGAGACATGCCCGGTCAAACCACAACTCCAACGGGTCCCTGGCCTCCTGCTGGCCGAACTCTCCCGAGGGCCCACCGCCTGGCCGGAAACCCTCTGCACCTGCCTCCTCTCGGGCCGAGGAGCACCGGTCTCCCCACTCTGCCTCTTCTTGCTCGGACCTGCCTAACCGCCCGGCCTCCTGGGCTCTCGCCTGATCCCGACCTCGCTCAATAATGATCGCCTTGTCGACCGCCTCCCGTGGGCTGGTCAACCGCATCGGTTCCAGTGTCTTTTCAAAGATGGCCTCAAGCCCTGAATGAAGTCCCGTCTCTTCCGGCCTTCCTTTTCCCAAGACTCCAGAGCAAACCGCCCCAAATCGTGAAGGCCTCGCACATACTCCCCCACACTCATGCTACCCCTGCACAAGCTCATAATACTCTCTACGTCGAGCATACTCGCAACGAGCCGGGAAAATACTCCCCAAAGAAGCGCTCAACAAACTCTCTCCAGCTCATCCGATCGCCATGGCAGCTCTAGTGGATTCCCACCACCTGCGTAGGATACCCAACAAATAGTGCGTCGCCACGTGTACCCGCTCCTCATCCTGGCACCCCAATCATCTCAAAGATGTCCTCTGTCCATCTAATCCGGTCCTTGGCTACCTCTGGCCGCGAACCATCTGTCACGCCCCGGATTTCCAACCCGAGGAAACCGGCACGTGACTCCCCTTTTACCCACACGGAGGGCAAAGGGGTTTGGATACAAACCAAGAATATTACATTTCAAACATCCACAACACATTCAAGAAAGTAATGTTTATAAAAATAATCCAAACCAGTTTATTACAATGAAATCCTTTCCAATCCCATCCCCACGTGGGTACATCAATTCCAATAAAAATAACATAAATGGTAGACAAGCAAAGTAAACAAGGTCTTCCACCTTGGTGTTCCCACCTAACGCCTGTAGGTTCCTGTAAAGAAAACATGGTAGGAGGGGTGAGCAACCACGACTCGAGGGATCATGTCTCCCCAACCCATCCCATGCACCTATTATCTACATGACTTGTGTACAAGTCTTGTGTCGTGATACAATTATTTCACCGGATATAGTTACAGGCTATAACAAAGAAACACAATCATACATGGGCTGGCACATAAACACTCCCGGGCTTCCACGACCACCGGGTTTCAAGAACAGTCCCGGGCTTCCACAACCACCGGGTTCCACAAAACGATCCCCGGCTTCCACAACCACCGGGTTCCACAAAACGGTCCCGGGCTTCCACGACCACCGGGTGTACAAGCAAACACGCGAGACATAAGGCCATACAGGCATAACATCAAACACTTAATATGCTTAGTCACACGGGAATAACGTCGAACACTTAGCATGCATATATTCACAGGCTCACAAACCCAACCACACACAATATTATTTCAAACACATAATATGCATAACCTCACAGGCATTATTTCAAACACGTTCGAGCATACACACAGGCATATTCATACAGGCATATCCACACCGGCATTTTATCAAACACTTAACATGCACTAACCACCCAACCTTAGAAATCACACCAAAACGCCATTGAAGGCCAACATTCATATAGGAGGTCACACCTATATGAATTTACATATAAATAATATAACAGATATAACTCGGTTACTGCCTAGGACCCTAGGACAGAGGAGGACTTAGGAAGAACGGAATCCCTACCTTAAAACAGATCTTATTTGTTCTCGCGCTAAACGCCGTCCTCCCCACGCAGGATGCTCCGGCGGCGAACCGGCAACTCCCCTTCCTTCTCTCTCTCTAGCTCTCTCTCTCTCTCTCTCTCTCTCACGACGGCCGCGGGAACTGAAGAGAACCCTAAACCTAAAACAGAGGGCTTCTCCTCCTTATATAGACAACACAACCTCAAAACGACGTAGTTTTGATTAAGTTAATCCCAGGATCAAAACGACGTAGTTTTGATCACACAAGTTAGCACCTTTCCGCACCCATATAGGCCAAAATACTCAGAATTTCAACATGGTCCTTTGGAGAAAGTTCCTTATAATGTCAAAACCAAGGGAACCATGCAAAAATATGCCTGCACGCCAATTTGCACGTGAATTCCCCAATTCACGTGCACCTCCATATGCACTCCAAATGCTCTCAAACTTCACCCCTAGCCTCCTTGCATCATTTAGAAGACAACCACACTTGCACGTGAATTAGACCCATATCACGTGCACCTCACATACATGTCCATTTGGCCTGAAACTTCGTGGTAGATAGAGGACATCATTCTAAGCATCTTTCCTTTTGCACGTGAATTCATTGGAGTCCATTTACTAGGTCAAAATCTAGAAAAACCCTACTCAGGAGGCAAAACCGACTAACTCAAGGTACGGGTCCTTACATCCTCTCCCCCTTAAGAATTTTCGTCCTCGAAAAGAAATGACATAAGAGGAAAACAAACACAAGCTACCCATTTGCCACACGGCGAGCCACAACACCCAAATGGGTCATACACCGCATACAAAGACAACAAAGACATAACAAAGTACCACCATAATCCATAACCACAATACCGCACATAACACATGTCCACATGGCACGAATACACATCTCAAGGCACATCACAAATAAGAACACATGTCTTTAAAAGACAATACAAATACACCAAATCGTACACAACTAATACAAAACACATCACTATCCCTTGGCCAACGACCACCTCCCACGCTTAAGATTGTTCGTCCTCGAACAAGTCCGGATGCCGCTCACGCATCACGGACTCACGTTCCCATGTCTCCTCCTCAATGCCACGGTGCTGCCACAAGACGCGAACTAAAGGAAGAGCACGACCACGCAAAAGCTTCTCTCGCCGATCGAGGATACGGATAGGGGCCTCAACGACGGACATGTCATCCTCAATGTCCAACGTCCCCCAATCAATCACATGAGTGGGGTCAGGGTGATACTTCCGCAATCGGGACACGTGAAACACGTTGTGCACTCGACTCGGCCCGCGGTGGTAACGCTAACCGGTAGGCCATAGGCCCTACACGATCCAGAATCTCAAAAGGACCAATAAACCGCGGAGATAGCTTGGAACCTCGCCCAAACCGTCGATGTCCACGACGTGGAGAGACACGAAGGAACACATGATCACCAATAGAAAACTCCAAAGGTCGCCGTCGCTGATCCACATAAGATTTCGCCGACTCGAGCCGACAACAAACGCCGACGAATCAACTTGACCTTCTCGGTAGCCTCTTGAACCAACCGTGGCCCCAAGAGAGCCGTCTCCCCCACCTCGGTCCAACACAAAGGTGACCGACACGGCCGTCCGTACAACGCCTCAAAAGGAGCCATCCCAATGGATGCCTGATAACCGTTGTTGTAAGCAAACTCCACCAAAGGAAGGTGAGTTGCCCACGAACCCCCAAAATCTAGCATCTAGCACACAAGCCCTCAACATGTCCTCCATGGTCCGATTCGTCCGCTCGGTCCCGACCGTCGGTTTCGGGGTGAAAGGCTGTACTCAGGGTGAAGCTTGGTCCCCATAGCCTCCTGCAAACCTGCCCAGAAACGAGAAGTGAACCTCGAATCCCGGTCCGAGACAACCGATGATGGTACGCCATGCGCTCTCACAATCTCGTTCATGTACACCGACTCAAGGTCCCAATAGAGTCCCGCTCGCGAACAAGAAGGAAATGGGCCGACTTTGTGAGTCGATCCACAATCACCCAAATCATATCCTTCCTTCCAGGTGGTAGTTGGAAGACCGGTCCACAAAATCCATCGCGATATGGTCCCACTTCCACTCGCTATGGGCAAGGGTCGTAACATGCCCGCCGGCCGCCGATGCTCGCCTTCACCCGCCGACACGTGAGGCACCGCGAAACAAAGGCAGCTACATCGCGTTTCATCCCAGGCCACCAAAAATGCCCCCGAAGCGCATGGTACATCTTCGTACCCCCCTGGATGCACAAGAACTCTAGACCGGTGAAACTCCCTCATCACCTCATCCCCGAGAGAAGAAGCCACGACCAACCGCCCCTGAAATGACAACTCATGCTCAGGACCCTCCGTCCGGTCTCCAGATAGCTCCCCGGCCTCAATACGGGCACGGAGAACCTCGCACTCAATGTCACCCAGTGTTCCTCCTAGACGCGCCGGTACAACTCAGGCACTACCACCAAAGGACTCGGGATCGCCCCACCATCACGAACAACGGGCCGCAGCCGCAACATCGCCAACCGCTCCATCAACTTCCACTCTCTCACGGCCACCTTAGCTTTCCCTTTTCCGCTCAACGCGTTAGCCACAACATTACCCTTGCCCGGGGTATAGGCAAGAGTAAAGTCAAAGGTCCGCAAATACTCCACCCATCTCCTTTGCCTCAAATTCAAGTCCTTCGAGTAAAGATGTCCTGAAGGCTCTTATGATCCGAGAACACTACAAACTTTTCCCCCCAAGAGGTAGTGCGCCAACTCTTCAGGGCGAAGATAACGACCGTAACTCAAGGTCATGAGTAGGATAATTCTGCTCATGAGGCTTCAATGCCTTGACCCATAAGCTACCACACTGTGCTCCTGCATAAACACACACCCTAAACCAACCCTGGACGCATCACAATACACCTCATACGGAATATCCTCCCTAGGCAACCTCAACACAGGGCGGTGGTCAAATGGGTTTTGAGAGTCTCAAACGCCCGCCGGCACTTGTCCGTCCACTCAAATTTCACTCCTTTCCTAGTCAACGCCGTCATAGGAGCCGCCCAACGGGAGAACCCCTCTACAAAACGACGATAGTACCCCGCCAAACCAAGAAAACTACGGATTTCAAAAACGTTGGTTGGCCTCGCCCACAATGCCACGGCCTCAATCTTGGCCGGGTCCACCCTAACTCCCTCACTGACACCACATGGCCAAGAAAGTGAACCTCCTGCGGCCAAAACTCACACTTGCTAAACTTAGCAAACAAGCTGGTCCCTCAAGGTTTGCAACACTGTTGCCAAGTGCTCCACATGCTCCCTCTCGGTCTTGGAATACACCAAGATATCGTCGATAAACACCACCACGAACGAGTCTAAGTATGGGGCAAAGACTTGGTTCATCAAATGCATGAACACCGCTGGCGCATTAGTGAGCCCGAAAGGCATCACTACCCACTCATAATGCCCATACCGCACCGAAAAGCCGTCTTAGGGATGTCCTCCTCCCTAACCCCGAGCTGGTGATACCCCGACCGTAAATCTATTTTGGAAAACCACTGGGCCCCACTCAATTGGTCAAACAGGTCATCTATCCGAGGCAACGAGTACTTGTTCTTCACGATCCACCGAATTCGGCTTCCTGTAGTCGATGCAGAGACGAAGCGTGCCATCGGCCTTCTTAGCAAAGAGCACCGGGGCACCCCAAGGTGAGGTACTTGGTCCGATATACCCTTGGTCCCCCAACTCCTCGATTTGCCTCTCCGGCTCCCTCGGCTCGGCTGGTCCCATACGATACGCTACTTGGGAAATCGGACCCGTCCCCAGGCACCAACTCAATGGTGAACTCCACACTCCTCTTAGGTGGCAAACTCCTCAACCGCTCGGGAAAAACATCCCGAAATTGGTCCACAACAATGGGCCACACCCTCCTTTCCACCTTACCCTCCTCGGCAAAGGTCGGGCGCTAACCTGTGGGTAATGGCACCCCACTGGTCCAACACCGGCCCGGCTCGACTCGCCTCACAATCCCACTCCCCCCCCAAGGGTGCAAGAGGTCCCTGCAGGGTGTCACGAAGGTCACACGCCGCCTATAACAATCTATCTTGGCCTGGAAAGCCATAGGCCAATCCATACCCAAGATCGGGTCAAACGTTCTCAAAGGCATCACATGCAAGTCAAAACTCGGCTCCACCTCGCCTATGGTTAACACACGGTCACGACACACTCGCCGTACCTCAATCATGCCTCCTACCGGAGACTCCACAACTAGGGGCCTCGCGGCCTCCACACAAGCTAACCCCAAGCCGTCTATTACAAGCTCGGCAACAAACGAACATGATGCACCCGTATCGAAAAGAATAGAAGCTAATGTACGGGAGATCAAGAGGGTACCTCTAACCACCGATGGTCCTGCTCCACCCTCACTGGTGGGGTTGGTAGCTCGGCCTCCCCTCCGGGTACGTCGCCTCCAGCCGCAAACACCCTCCCTTGGCCCGTGCCACCGGTCGGCTCACTCACTGGGCGCTTCCCGCCAAGGCCGCCTCCGGCTTCGGTCTGCTGCCGCTCCGGCCTCCCCCGAGGTCGGGTCCGATTCGATCCTGCCTGACTAGCCGGCCACCGACGAGCTAGTCTCTCTCGCTGGTGCACGAAAACGGCATCACTCCTTGTCTTGGATGTCATGCCTCCAACTCCCCTGTTGCCACCCCAAGAACCCGGCTCGAGATGGCCCTCTCGTCCACATCTATGGCATTTCCGGTCCCTCTTTGGACACTCCTTTCTCAAGTGGCCTTGCTCCCCACAGCCAGGAACAACCGCCGGGGAGACCCCCTGCCTGACCGCCCTGTCGCCACCGCCAAAGCTAGACCTCCCTGGGTTCACCAATGTCCGTCCCCTGCTGCGGAAGGAACTGCTATCTCTCTCCTCCGTCTTGAGCCTCTTGGACCCTGCATCTCGATCAGGCCCACTCGCAACCGGCGACCCCGATGGGCCTGCCTCCCACCATCCGGCTCTCTCTCGGCTATTCGGGCCGTCTCCACGGCCTCGGCCAGTAGGTCCTCAAGCGTAGAATCGCCACCCTCTCCCTAAGGGCTGGCCTAAGACCCGAGTGAACTTGTGGGCCTTCAGGTCCTCCTTTGCCACTGTCTCGGGGGCAAACCTACTCGAGCTCCGGAACTCCCGCTCATACTCGGGCACCGTCTTTGATCCTTGCTTCAGGCGCCAAATTCCTCCCTCTTCTCGCCATCTCACCGATTCCGGAAGAACTCATCATGGAAGAGTTGCAAGAATTCCTCCCAAAACATGAGTTGCACCGCACGGCTCCCCGCAACACTCGTCCACCACTCCAAAGCATCCCCCTCCAGTGCCCCGAATTGCCGGTCCGCACCTTATCCTCCTCCCTGGGGCAGGAGAAAGGAGAACACATGCTCAATCTGCCTCAACCACCGCTCGCCTACCACAGGGTCTTCTCCCCCCTTAAATCGCGGAGGTTGTTCCTTTCGGAACCGTGTCACCACGTCATCCTCTCGCACGGGTCGGTACACCACCCAGCGAACTCTCACGCTCACGAGGCGGCTCTCCTACCGGTGGTGGTGGTGGTGGCACCACCCGCTGTCTTGCCATCTCACGGCGCACCTCCTCCCGAACGTCCCGCCGGAGTCCCTCCCGTAGCTCTCGTACCTCCAGCCGGATGCCTTCTTGTAGCCGTGCCGGTAAATAACGCATGCCCCCCAACGGATGGCCCCGCACCCGGACCCTCATGGGCGGATGACTCATCGACCATGCCCCGACGCACGTGTCACTCTCCTCGGTGGCATTCTTACTACATGAAGTAAGATGCACAAACGTCAAAACAAATTTTATAATCTATCGCGTCACTACCTCTACCCCACCGATCAATTTCACTAACACATGACATTACACACATACATTGCATCAATCACATTGCACGGTTCAAGACACATTGCCAAACAAATCGAGTTGCACATTTCACTTAATCATGTGATCTTATCCACGCTTTAGCATACATTCACAAGAAATGCAACTAGTGCTCTAATGCCAATGCATGCAAATCCTACCACAAGACTGGACTACCCTAAGTACACCTTGGAGGCTCAAAGAGGACCATGTTGATCAGGCATGTCCCTCCAGGCTCCTCCAAAGGACTTAGGATAACCAAGTCCGCCCACTACCCTAGGCCAACTAGACCATGCTCGATACCATATTGTCACGCCCCGGATTTCCAACCCGAGGAAACCGGCACGTGACTCCCCTTTTACCCACACGGAGGGCAAAGGGGTTTGGATACAAACCAAGAATATTACATTTCAAACATCCACAACACATTCAAGAAAGTAATGTTCATAAAAATAATCCAAACCAGTTTATTACAATGAAATCCTTTCCAATCCCATCCCCACTGGGGTTACATCAATTCCAATAAAAATAACATAAATGGTAGACAAAGAAAGTAAACAAGGTCTTCCACCTTGGTGTTCCCACCTAACGCCTGTAGGTTCCTGTAAAGAAAACATGGTAGGAGGGGTGAGCAACCACAACTCGGAGGGATCATGTCTCCCCAACCCATCCCATGCACCTATTATCTACATGACTTGTGTACAAGTCTTGTGTCGTGATACAATTATTTCACCAGATATAGTTACAAGCTATAACAAAGAAACACAATCATACATGGGCTGGCACATAAACACTCCCAGGGCTTCCACACCACCGGGTTTCAAGAACGATCCCGGGCTTCCACAACCACCGGGTTCCACAAAATGATCCCAGGCTTCCACAACCACCGGGTTCCACAAAACGATCCCGGGCTTCCACGACCACCGGGTGTACAAGCAAACACGCAAAGACATAAGGCCATACAGGCATAACATCAAACACTTAATATGCTTAGTCACACGGGAATAACGTCGAACACTTAGCATGCATATATTCACAAGCTCACAAACCCAGCCACACAACTATTATTTCAAACACATAATATGCATAACCTCACGGCATTATTTCAAACACGTTCGAGCATACACACAGGCATATTCATACGGGCATATCCACACCGGCATTTTATCAAACACTTAACATGCACTAACCACCCAACCTTAGAAATCACACCAAAACGCCATTGAGGCCAACATTCATATAGGAGGTCACACCTATATGAATTTACATATAAATAATATAACAGATATAACTCGATTCCGCCCTAGGACCCTAGGACAGAGGAGGACTTAGGAAGAACAGAATCCCTACCTTAAAACAGATCTTATTTGTTCTCGCGCTAAACGCCGTCCTCCCCACGCAGAGTGCTCCAGGGCCGGCCAACGAACTCCCCCTTCCTTCTCTCTCTCTAGCTCTCTCTCTCTCTCTCTCTCTCTCTACGACGGCCGCAAAGACAGTGAAGAGAACCCTAAACCTAAAACAGAGGGCTTCTCCTCCTTATATAGACAACACAACCTCAAAACGACGTAGTTTTGATTAAGTGAATCCCAGGATCAAAACGACGTAGTTTTGATCACACAAGTTAGCACCTTTCCGCACCCATATAGGCCAAAATACTCAGAATTTCAACATGGTCCTTTGGAGAAAGTTCCTTATAATGTCAAAACCAAGGGAACCATGCAAAAATATGCCTGCACGCCAATTTGCACGTGAATTCCCCAATTCACGTGCACCTCCATATGCACTCCAAATGCTCTCAAACTTCACCCCTAGCCTCATTGCATCATTTAGAAGACAACCACACTTGCACGTGAATTAGACCCATATCACGTGCACCTCACATACATGTCCATTTGGCCTGAAACTTCGTGGTAGATAGAGGACATCATTCTAAGCATCTTTCCTTTTGCACGTGAATTCATTGGAGTCCATTTACTAGGTCAAAATCTAGAAAAACCCTACTCAGGAGGCAAAACCGACTAACTCAAGGTACGGGTCCTTACACATCCTCAAAAGTCCTGGGTGCGTGTTTCAAAAACTGCGCGACCCAGTCCACTCCTCGTTGTCGGCTCTACCACGACCTCCTTGCCGGTGCACATCCCGCACCATCCTCGCCTCCTGCTCGCGAGGCCGTGGTGGCCGCCGAGGCCGCTTGTTGCCTCTTCAGCTCATCCACCTCTCTAGCCATATCCCTCATCGAGCCCGCATACCCCGCATGGCCTCCTGCAATCGAATCAACACTGCGTCAAATCGGGTCCCACAACGGGAGCCGATGACCTCGCTGCGGGCTCCTGGTGCCCCGACTCTATCGTGGGTTCCTCTGCCGGACCCTGGCCTCGGACAACCCTCCTCGGTGGTGCCATCACACCTGGCTACAACAACAAACAACAAACAATCAATACTAGCACTAGCAAGACAAAGACCATCAAAGGCACAACCGACTTGTAGGTTCTCACCACACGACCCGTAGGTCCATACCATGCATATAGCATCGTGTCACCCCTCAGGGTACACCACAATCAAGTCCTGGCTCTCACGGCCATGTGCCATCCCTGGCACCACATACAAGCACATCACACACAAAGACAAGCTAGTGCCCTATATGCACACAATCATACCACTAGCAATGCACCCCATCCCCATGTATGCTCCTAGGATGATCTAACCGACACCAAAATAACCTAGAATACATGTAAAGACTACGTTGATCGGGCGCCCTCCCTACGGTTTTCCAAGTCACATGGAATCAATTAACCACTCTTCACTAACCTAGGTCTACTAGACCATGCTCGATACCAACTTGTCATGTACCCGGTTCCGGGTTCCCTGGAATTCGGGGCGTGACATAGACAATGTCAATCTAATTTCACAAATTTTTGGAAAATAAAGATTCGTTGTGGGGTATTTAGTACCAGAAAATAATCTAGTGGCATCAAAAAAATATTTTCAATCTCCCCAAAATTGCATTAGCAAACTCCCATTCTTCTTCACTTGGACAACATTTATACTTGAGACTCACGTTGCTTCAAGTGAAAGAAAACATTCTTATACAATATGGCAGTTTGAAGCATCAAATATGTGGAGTTCCACCGTGTCAAACAATCAAGCCCCAATTTCTTTTCAATATTTATGCGCAATTGGCGGCATGTTTCTTCAAACTTTTCTTGTCTTTTAGGTGTTCTTGTCCAAAATGCCACACTATCACGAATTTTCACAATGCCATCTTTAATCACATCTAAACCATCCTTGACAACTAAGTTTAAAATATGAGCACGACAACGCATGTGAAGCAATGAACCCCCCCAATAAAAGTGAGTCCGTACTTAACTTATCAAGAACAAGATCTACCATCACATCATTAGTAGAGCAATTGTCAATGGTGAGAGTAAACAATTTGCTATCAACATTCCAATCCAACAAACAGCTTACTAAAGTTTCACAAAGTACCTCTCCCGTGTGTGGACAAGGCACATACATAAACCTAAGGCAAATTATAATAAACAAGTATTAACAGAAAATTTAAATATCAAATAAAAATACAAACAACTATAACTTTAGCATTCAAAAAATACCTCAAGATATGACTTTGCAATATCCAATTTTCATCAATAAAGTGTGCTATAATGACCATGAACCCTTTCTTTTGATTGTCGGCAGTCCACATGTCCGTAGTGATGGCAACTCTACTCTTATTCTGTTCAATTAATTTCATTGTCTTCTCCTTTTCATAATCATATACTTTGAAGATATCATTTTTTATTGTGTTTCGAGAAACCATCTTAAACAATGGTTGAAGTGCACTTGAATATCTCTTAAACCCAACATGGTTAACAATAGACAGAGGATACTCATGCATTATAATCATGTTTGATAGCTCTTTTCTAGCAAGACATTGGTCAAAAACAGATGCATTAATTTTGCCATCTCCTTTATTGAAATTGGATGTTAAAACCTTTTGCCTCATTAAATCCACATTTTTGTACCTAGGACACCGCTTGATGTGTTCATGCAAGTGCTTAGTTCCATTTTTCGGATCACCTCCAAGTTTTCTTTTACAATGCTTACAAGTTGCTTTTATCCCTCCTGGCAATTATTTCCCGTTCAAAATGTTCCCACACAACACTAGTATGCTTTCTTTTTCCACAAACACCAATGGGAGAGTTTGTTTCAAAGAATGAGAATTGGAGATGAGATGGGAGTTGAAGTACCCTCAATAGGTGTTGATGGTTGTGATGATTGAAGGGAACTATTAGTATCAACTATCGTTGTTGGTTGTGTTGACATAGAGTTGCCATCACTATTACAATTTACAGACATTTTCACTTCACCCTAATATAAAAAATTTGTTTCAAATCAGTTAATAGCATATCAAAAAACCAAAGAAAACAACAAAAAACATAACATAATAGGCCATGAAGAACATTGACCAACCCACAAGAAAGCAACAGATCAAACATAAGTTACAGATTATAAATATTGAACAACAGATCATAACATCATAACACTCAACTCTCATAATACCACATCTACACGATATAAATTACAAAATATAAATTAACACAGAATTACGGAACTCACGACAAATTATGAAATATAAATCACCACATCACATAACTCATGACATAAATTATGAAATATAAATCATATATACATATCACAACTCACATCACCAAATATAAATTACGAAATATGAATTACCAATTATAAACTAACAAATATCAATTAACAAATCAAATAGAAAGTAACAAAAATGGACAAAACTCACAGTGGTTCGTCGTCGTCGAGCAGATCTCAGAGACAGGAGGCCGGTGGTTGGACGAGAGGACGACCGAGCAACACGGCGAATCTGTCGTCGACAAGCAGCGGCGGCTGCTGTCGACGAGCAGCAGCGCGGCGGCTCTGTCGATGAGCGAAGCGGCGCGGCGGCTCTGTCGACGAGCAGCAGCAGCGGCGGCTCGTCATCGAGTAGACAGCGGCGGTGGCTCTATCGTCGAGCAAGGCAACGGATCGGGTAAGATATTGAGCGTTGTGAGCCGAGAGCTCGTTGTTGTCGCGGAATCGTCGAATCGCAGATATGGAGATGGACCGATGTCCGATGGAGTGACTGACTGGAATGAGGAATCGTGGATCGTGTGACTGTGTGAGCGTGAGAGGCTTAGAGAATAGAGATAAGAGATAAGATAATCGTGAATCGTGGATTTCCTGTCTCCTGATCGACATGACACCTGGTTATTAATAATTATGTCATTAATAATTTATTAATATGTTTCATTATATTTAATGATAAATATAAATACTTATATTCTCTTAATAATTATTATAAGTATTAATAAATAATAATTAAAATATCAACTAATTAAAATACATTTTTAATAATAGATTTAATTAAATTAACGTAAGTATTGCACATATTTTTTAAATGGTTAATATAATATATTTATATTTATATTTATCATATATTTTATTGATATATAATATATGATATTCGAATGACCTACGCTTTAAATCGAAGCGCTTAATTTAAAATAACTACTTATCGTTGCATTTCAATGTTACACACGTATGATGTATATAGCTAATTAGCTATCGCTATACACACACATCGATGTTTTATAAGTTATAATGAATAAGTAATCAAAGCTACGAAAATATTATTAAGTCGTTTTATATATGCAAGCCATTGAAAATCATTATATTGTTCAATATAAAACGTTATGCTTATATTAATTTAATTTCTTTTAAAATACAAGTCACAATATATATGTACTTATAAGTTATAAATTATAATCAATAACTAATAAGTAATAACTTGAGTAGTGAGTAGTGATAAATTAAGTAATAGAATTATCACCAATAATAAGCGATAACGCAGACTAATAAACTAAATAGTCTAATTATAAGTCAAAGTTATTAAATTACTTATGTCATAGGTTTAACTTAAGAAGTAGTATTTCTTCAACTTGCTTTCCTTAATTTAATTAAAACGATCAATAATATGATTATTTTTGTATAAAATATTAAGATTAGTTATTAAGTATGTGTATATATACTATTATAATTATAACCAATGTTTTTTTTATCTTTCTCAATGCCTTGGTTTCTTTTATTTTTCTCTACACGTCTTATTGTTTTTTTAAAATTCTAATAATCTACATTTCTTCCTTAAAAGAATACATGCACACATTGTTAGCATTTTTTTATTTACATTTCTTCCTTTTACGTTTTCCTTCATTTGTTTGCAAAACTTGTGGGTTTTTTAAAATTTTTCATAATTTCTTTAAAAATAATATTTAACTTCATATTTGTTTCTTATAATTATCTATCCATCAAAAGTTTTGATTTGTAACTAACTTGTTTGGGTCTTGCTTTTACTACTTTGGTAACACAAATGCATATTTATCAAATTTTGAGAAAAAAATTTCAAATGCAATTAACAAGCATAAATTTTTATATAAATATAAATAACTATTTATTTACTAAATAAATAAATAAATTATTATCATTATCATTATTATTATTATAACTATATGTTATTTATACGTATATATATATATATATAATTATATAACTACAATCATCATCCATCAATGGCAGCTTTGCCTAGTGGTTAGCCTTCTATGTTGTTAGAATAAGGTCTTGAGTTCAAAACCTATTGGCAACATATATTTTGCACACATTTTCGTTGGCTGGCCTGGGCTAGGGGGGCGGGGCGGGGTGTTGGAATTACCCGCGGGCGGGGGATGTGGGGGCGGGGCGGGGCGGGGCGAGGCCGATGGAATTACCCGCGGGGCGGGGTGGCCTTGCCCCATAACCCGGCGGGGAAAATTTTTTTGCCCCGCCCCCCCCCCATAACCCGAATAATTCAAAAAATACCCGCCCCATTCGGGGCGGGCGGGCGGGTCCCCGCGGGGACGGGTTAAATTGTCATCTCTAACTGTGTCTTAATGTAAGAAAGATCCATTGAATATCTAAATCATCTTACACGTGGATCACTCAGAGTCATGGACAAAGCTTTTAATACAGTTGGAATTACGCGAAGCAATTTCATGAGCTTATACTTCAAATATCTTGAGCTCTACATCCGCAATAGTTAAAACAGAGGTATTTTCTGAGAAGATCTTCACTGCTATTCGATGCCCCGAAATATCTAGTTCCAAGAATGTCTCCTATAGATTTATATATATACATTGTAATATTTACTTGTAAGAGTGTTGAGAGAGTGCTTTATGTGTGCTTAATAGAGCTTTTGGCTAGCGTGTGCATAATTGTAAAAGAGTGTTACTGTAAACCAAAGAGAGATATTCTTTCAGTAGATCCAAGCTTGTATAAATAGCTTTATCTGCTACTCATTTTGTTTCAATTATCTTTTGAAAATAATACAAAATACTTCCACTATCTGTTTGTCTTTCGCATTGATTCATTCTCTTAATCATATTAAGTGTTGTGCCAAAAGAGTGGGAAAGAGTTTTCAAAAAGCCTATTCACCCCCCACTAGGCTCTCTAGGATCAATATATATATATCATATATTAACAAAATATTACTTAATACATGTTTTCGTACAAATGTAGTAGTGATAAACAATTAAACATAAGCCAAATGTACTTTTGGTTTGATTAAAATAATTTCATTAAATCTATTATTATATATATATTAATTAATCTATATTTTAATTATTATTTATTAATACTTACATTTATTATTAAGTACAATAAAACATATTATGTTACACTACTACGTGGACACTCCGTCATTCACTCGATCAGATCAGACCTAATTTATTGTTTCCTTTTCCACCAATGCCATTCTGCCAACATTCCCTAATCGATTAATCTCTCAACTCAAAAGTCACAAAGTCACAAGTCTCACTGTCTCACAAAGTCACACTCTTGGTCCACCCCCTTTCCTCGTTATTGCCCTACAGTTCACCTATAGAGCCACCGCTGCTCAACCCGCTCCCCTTCCCCTCCAACACTTTCCCTTTCCTAGGCACCTAACAGCTTGCTAATCTCCCGCCATAGCCAATGGTGCACCGCCCGAGATGCTCGGCTACACCTCCATCCACCATCGTCAGTTGCCCTCTCGTCCTCTCATCCAACCACCGACCACTGCAGCCAGTACACAGTATCTGCAAATATGCTCCATGAATCACGATTCATAAGTTCTTTGGGTTTTTATTACTTTCGATTTGATCTATTAATTTATATTTGTTAGTTTATATTTGGTCATCTGTGAGTGTTGTCGTTTTTTGGGTTAATATTATGGAATGAACATAAACTCTATGGTATATATGACGGATGCAAAACGTTTTTTATATATTGATATCTATGATTTTTTGTGATCTATCATGTGCTATTATGAAAGTTGAGTTTTGTGATGTTAAGATCCCTCTTTCACAATCTATAATATGTTAAGTTAAGATATGTTCTTTCTGTCCTTCACAATTCAATTTGTTGTTTTTTTGTGAGTTAGTCTATGTTCTTCATGGGCTATTAAGTTTTTTTTGTTAATTTTTTGTTTGTTTTTTGATCTTTTGTTAATTGATTTAAAAAAAAATTTGATACTACAATGAAAATGTCTGCTAATTGTATTAGTAATCGCAACTCTATGTCAACACAACCAATAACTATAGTTAGTACTAATAGATTGCATCCCAAAAACCTTAAAGTCATTGATGCATGCTCAAAATTGGTTGTGGGCTACTGAGTTTAAAGGTAATTAAAGTAAAAAATTTTATTTATATTTTCTTTCAATTTATGTAATTCTAAGATTTATTCTATTTTGATTTATATTATTTTATTTATAGATAATTTGTCAATGAAAATAAATGGATACAACAATATATGATGTTGCGTAGACATATATTGAAGAGCCATGTATTAATGTGGTAAGTTACTATACATATATTTTCAAGAAATCTAGTCTACATATACTCTCAAATGTTTCAACTGTTTTTGGGTTGTAGAATTGTTGTACTAACATTTGAAAGAGAAAGGGAGAAATATATGTGCTTAAAACTTACACATAAGCTAGGTGTAAATATGTTAAGTGATACCTATGCTTAAAATCTGCACAGATTGGGTGCAAATTATCAATAGAGAAATCTACACAAATTGAGTAATATTATCAATATATGAGAATAATGTTTCAATATGTATAATCTTAAATATATTTTTTTGAACTTAAAATTTAATTTTTCAATATGTTATTTGTTCATTCCTTTATTTTGTAGGACTGAAGTCATCACATAATGGCTAAAATGTTCATGCTAGAGATCAAAGATGTGATAAAACTGGGGAAGAGCATGTAGAAATGTACAGAATTGCCTTTTGTTTTTGGGTGTCACAAGACTACAAATGCTTATTTCTTTATTTTGTACTTATTGGGTCATGGGTGTGACATTCTGGCTGGTGTTGTTTTAAGACTGACATAATATTATGTTGGCTTTTAATCCTTAATTTCTTTCTCAATCTGGTGGCTTACTATATATTTTTTTTGCTAGCTTGCTTTATTTTTTTTCAAGCTACAAACATGTACTGCTAGCTTGCTGTATTTTTTAAAGACTTCAATTATGCAAACATATAATGCTACTGTAATTTTTGTTATTCTGTTATGACCTAGGCTGGGCTGGCAAGCTGTATTTTTTTTAATTTTGTTCTGGGATGGACTAGGCTAGGCGGAGCAGGGCGAATATAATTCCCTGGTGGGGCAAGGACTAGGTAGATAATCTAATTCTCAATGGGTTACAGGGCGGGGATGGGGATTAAAATCTTAAACGGGGACGAGAGTGGGGCAAGGCAATACCTAACCCGCTTCGCCCTATTGCCATCTCTCTCTTCGTTATCTTTTTCTTATGTTTTTTTAATATTTCCCTTTCTCTTTTAGAGATTCAACAATCATAATTGGTGCAGCCTCAACCAAGGTAGTTTCAATAGTGTAAACTTTTTTTTTCCATGCAACCATCTTAGAGCTACTAACATTAATAACCTTTAGCCTTTTGGATTTATTCTTGGTGGGTGAAAGGTACACTTTGTGGTTGAGTAAGTTGTGACATCATTACTATTAGGGCTTAAGATCACTCTCTTCCTTTCATAAGTATAAGTTTGAGTTATGGTGGTCTCGATAGGTTATTGATGGGCTATGAATGCCATAGACCTAGGCTCCCCCCAAGTAGTTGAAAGCCATAACTTATTTTGTGTATTCTCCTTTTCCTTTTTGTTGTTATCAAACATAGTGTTCAGGAGGGAGGTGAGAGTAGTTATCTCAACCTTAAGAAGCCCAATATCATGTTGTTATTACAATAATTGTGATTTAAGGTACAATACTTTAGAGATAAATCACCCTTCTTCAAGGTATAGAGCATAGGACGGTGTGTCCTGAGTGTCTATTCTTTCGTTTACTATTTGAAGCTAATTTTTGAAGTAACTTTTAAACATGCTAAGTAAAAATAGTAGTGCTCTACTATTTTCCATTGAGAGTTTGAATAAGGATAAAATCAATTGGTTGGAGAATTGTATGTTAGGATAAGGAGATATGAGGTGTGATTAGTGAAGTTTGGTGTGATAGGGAGACAAAAAAAGGGTTAAGGATTTTATATCTAGGAGAAGGTAAGTCAAAAGGGGTGCAGTGGTTAAGCTAGGAAGGCATGTATGAAAGTGATCTATATGTTAATCGGTAGGATACTCAAAAAGAGGATTTGTTGAGGCTTTAAAAAGTTATGTTAAATGTTGTTCAAAATGACGAATGCTTGCGAAGAGGGCTCCAGGAGAAGGTGGGGCTTTTAAAGAGGGATAAGTGGTTAGCCACTTAGTAAGGGATATGAGATGGAGAATATGGGGTGACATACTCTTGTTTATAAGATACTTCTCCTACTTATAAAGTGTCACCATCCATTTTTATTCAGGTTCACCGCTAGTTTTTGAAATATTGTGTCATTGCGACAAATTCATACTCAAATTAAAAAAAATAGTTTTATAGTTGCCACCAACCATAAAGATGTGGTTGGACACTTGCTACCTATATCAAGAAAAAATGGTCTATGTTACCAAAATCAAGTTGAAAGGAAATGATTACACACAATGAAGGATTAATATCAACATATGTCAATTGCAATTCAAGGTTTTAATTGTTTTCACACATTTGACCTTTTTATATTTTGTATTTGTTTTTTATAATTAAATTATGACACTTGCTTTGATTTCAATAAGGTCGAATCGTTTATAATTGCAATCAACTTATTTGTCTATAGCCAAGTATATCAAACATTGGCATGTAAAGCTAAAATTTAGTAGAGAATAAAAAACATTTGTTATTGAAATCGCTAAAATACTAAATATGTAATTGTAACATTTATTTTTTTGTGTCCTCTCTATTTCATGAAAATAATTCTAACAAAAACTTTTCACTTTTATTATTTTATTATAATAATATTATATTATTATTTTGATAAATTGAATGAATTAATATAATATAAGTTTATGAAGATGAATATTTTTGAATTTATGTAAAAATAATTTTTTTAAAATATACCGAAATTACAGAATTTTTATCATTTAATTAAGCTTTTAATTATCGAGTGGCTAAAATAAAAAGTAAATAAAATCAAGAAAAATTGAGTGGTAATATAGTAATAACAAAAAAGAACACTTCCAACGATCATGTAATGCGCGTCAAGTTTTTTTCATGAATTTATCATAATTTTATTTTGATATTATATTATTGGTTATAAAATCACAATGCAAATATACCCATTATAAAACACATGCCAAATGGGAAATGCCAAAAAGGTCTAGTATTGCATCTCATAATTCTTTTATTTCTTTATACATCTAATAATTAAGTACATGTTTAGCATGCATGATGAATTTTGATTGGAATCAAATGAGATTGAAAATGAGGTTAAAGTAAAAATAGTATAATGAATATATAATTTAAATAACATATTTGATTTGCAAATGGATAAATTAAAAATTGAAAATATTGTTTCCTTAAATGATAAAATTACCTTTATAATAAAATAATAATTCAAAATTAAGTGACACTATTTTCATTTATAAACACACCCATGAAATACTCAGTCACTATGCTTACAACCCCATGGTTTCAAGGTCCCAAGTGTCACGCCTCGAGTATTTGGGATGTTTCTCGGTGGCACGATCCAAAAATGTATTCGTGCTACTTGTAGGAGAGGGGCAGGTTGAAGTGTAGACGGTGCACAGCGGAAGGCTTCAGGCAGTTCGTGGAGGACAATGGATGAAGCCCCTTCAAAGTTCAAATGTGTCGACTCTGTTGAATGTGGGGAGCATGCCGCTAGTCAAGGACTTAACTTTGAAGAAGGAATTTGGCCATCCTTACAAAAACTAGTCGGGAACTGGAGCCGTTCTCCTGATGAGCCCAAGGCAGGGCAAAATCAGTCTACGTGCGCTTCAACCCTCAAAGGCTAAACTTAGTGGATCGTGTAAAGAGAAGCTAAGTGCCACAATAGGTTGAAAGGCGCGGGAAATTTGGCAAATCTGACCTCGTGACTTGTCAAATGGAAGGAATCACCAATGAAATGGATACTTATTAGGAGAATTAAGGTTGCAATAGTATATGGGATTGTTTCATGTTGTTGATCTAGGAGGGTTTTGACACTATTGAGGATTATTTCTTTTTGCGAGAAAGAAAGATAGAAATCCCACCATCCTTTGAGTTGGCCAGAGAAATCTAAAATAAGAAGTTCTGCAATAGCCCTATCGGAAAGATTGGTTTGGGTTTTGTATGCATTAGAATCCATGGTCATTTGATGAAGGGGATTAAGGATACTGTATTCAGAAAAACCATCTATGTTCCATTCATATATAGTAGAGGCATTGAAACATGATTGAGTAAAAAGTCCTCTATGTTCAAAACTAATGTCAGGGGCAGCTGTCATAGGGATTAGTTTTGGGTTTGGGTAATTAAAATTATTAATTTGAGGAATAGGGGATGAGGGAGAATGATCTTCTGGCTTTGTAAGAAATGCACAGCTCTGTGGAGTTTTGGGGACAATGTTTGAAGAGGATAGTTGTTCCTGTTTTGGGGTATTAGGGATATTTGTGGAAGAGGAACACTGTTTAAGTTTATTTAATTTTGTTTTAAGATGAATTAATAATTCGGATTTGGATTGGTCAAACTCGGATTGACTATGTTTAGAAATTTGAAATGGTTTAAAAATGGGAGTTCGGATATGTGAGTGTGAAGGAGTATTATTTTCGGGTATAAGTTTTGTTAATTGTGTTGCAATTATTTGTAAATGAGCATTTGCAAAATTGTTTTGTTGGATTATATTGTGGAGATTTGTATCCTTATCAGCACTTGGATTTTTTTATGGAGTAACATCAACTTTTTGATTAAAATAAGGAATCTTAATGGATCTAAAAGAGGGATGAATAGATTGAATTTTAGTGTTATTATCAGAGAGTTCCCAAGTTGGGTGTAATGGTTTATGGAGGTTGGAGTTATTGAGTTCCCATTCGGGAATTTGAGGATGGAGGATAGGTGTAATAGTTTTAAAAGGATAATTAATAAAATTTTCAGAAGCATGAATTTCAAACCGTGGGATTTAGATATTATGATTTTAGAGAAAAGAATAAAATTTTGTTTGAATTTCTTGGTGTGTCTCATTAAAATGTTTATAAAATCAATTTCGTTTTTGTTCATTATGTTGAAAGTAAAAGTCATCATGAAGTTGTTGTTTGTTAATTTTAATTGGAATTTGTAAAATATTTAATTCATTTTGAATATTTTAAGTAAAAGCAAAGAAAAATAGAGAAGTTGGGGAAAAATGATTAGAGTTATTTGGAGAAGGGGGTGAATGTAGACTTTTTGGTTTAGGTTCCGGTTGGTAGAGGTCGTGGTATTTGAGACTTATATTCTACGTTTTGGAAGGAGGTGGATAATTTTGGCCTAGGGGGAAGATTAGATGTAGAAAATCAAGGGGGATATAGTTTTATGGAAGGCATGTGGAAAGTTATAGATGTGGACGTGGAACCGGCATCAGAGAACCTTGAAGAAGAAGATCGTTTAAATTGAAGCTTAACTGTTCCATCATTGTATTACGTAATTTGACGAAGGTTGGAATTGGGAGTTGGAGTTGGAGGTGATAGTGGGAGAACTGCTCCTTCCAATAACCATTCTTGGGGAAGGTTAACATCTTTCTATTGAATCATCCTTGGAATAATGGTATTTGATTTTGAAAAATCAGTTTGGAGGAAAAGGGTTTCACCTTTTTTACTTTGTATTTTATGTTTAGTTACGAATGCAGAAATCATAGCTTTATAAATAGATTTTAAATATTAAAGCAATGTGTATTGATCCTTCGAGCATTTTATAATTATGAGTTTTAATTTGAAGAGTAAGAGATTTTAAAATATGTTTATCATTGAGGAAGAGAGTAAGGTTTGGATAACAATCGAAAGAGAGTGGTCCACTGCATAAGCTAGACTCAACAAAGCTTAGAAGGGAATCATCAAAATTGTCCCTAAGAACACATAGGATAGATGTATTGAGACCTTCTTTAGTGAGGGGTTTGATACCTATTTGGACTAGACCGATATGAATGTATTTGAAGTTTTTTGAAAGATGATTTTGAATAGATTTAGGAGAAAGAATTTGAATTGATTCAAAGGACTTTGTTATTTGGATATCATGTTCTTCTGTTTTAATTGTAAAATCAGATTTGAAACGGGAGAAAAGAGATTGTTTGTAAATTTGATCTTCATGAATCTTAGGGATCTTCCAATTATCAATATATTTTTCAAAGTTTTCAATTATTATTTTTTTAGAATTAATGGGGGAAGAGGAAGAAGACGGGTGTGAAGAGAAGAAGGACTCCATGACAAACGAAAGTAGAAGGAATAATAAAAAAAAGGAAAAAACTATAGGGAAAAAACTACAGTAACTGGCCAGATACGACTAGTCACAAAGGGGATGGGTCGAAGGGGTAGATATTTCGAGATGACGAGCGTCGATGGAATAGGGATCGAAGTCAGGCCGGTAACTGTTGGCTTAACTCAAGGTATTACTGCTCAAACACGCCTGTTCGTCGGCTTCAACTGGGCCTTACATCCTTGGATCTGTTGCTCACCCTATCACACCTGCGATCGACAAGCTCTGATACTAATGGAAAAACAGATTTGAAGCGTGACTATTAGTACCGAATATTTTTAATTATTGGTACATGGCGTTGTTTTCACCAGAAGTGCCCTCACCAATGGAGGAGCTTACTAGTTTCCAGCTAATATACCAATAAACCAAAAATACCAATGGACATTATATTTCAAATGGGATGATTATGCTAATAGAAAGAACCCTTATCTTTGCTCAAAAATTTCCTGATAAAATATTAGACAAAACTCAACTTCAAATATTTTTAGATAGTTTAAATTATATTTTAGATTTCTGTCCAAATATTAATCGCATTGCAAAACCTCTTCATAACAGGCTAAAAAAGAACCCACCTCCATAGACAGATGAACATACTAACATTATTAAACAAATAAAAACTCAAGTTCAAACTATTCCTTGTCTTCACATTGTTGATCCTAATCTTCCAAAAATAGTTGAAACAATGCCTCTGATCTTGGTTATGGTAGGATTTTAAAACAATCTATTAACAACCGTGAATAAATCATCCAATTTACTTCGGGTCATTGGAATGCATACCAAAAGAATAATTCAACAGTCAAAAAAGAAATTCTTTTAATTGTTCTTTGTATTTTTAAATTTCAAAGTGACTTGTTAAATCAAAAGTTCCTTCTTCGCATTGACTGTCAATCTACTAAAGAAATATTACAGAAAGATGTCCAAAACCTTGCTTCCGAACAAATCTTTGCTAAATGGCAAGCTCTTCTTAGCATTTTTGATTTTGACATTGAATTTATTAAAGACAGTAAGAATTATATTCCTAATTTTTTAACCCATGAATTTTTACAAAGCAGGCTCTGACCCCGCCAGGCCCTGTTACCATTTCCACCTTTCCATCAAAATGGGTCGCAAGAAAAACAAAGACAAAGAGGTCCAAGATTTTCTAGAAGGTGCTTTATAAAGACATTTCCCTTCATGGGCCTCTGTTGTTGAAGGCGAAGAACAAAATGAGGCTGAGGCCTCTCCATCCTCATCCATGGTCTAGGGATGGGTAGAAGCCCTGTCGAAAAACCCCCAAATGTTCCAAATATTTCAAAACCAATTCCCTACATATTCTCCAAACCCTAAATTTGTCCCAAATACCCAAAATATTGTCCCCATTCCAAATATCCCTTCTCCAATCAATCAAAACCCTTTATCTACAAAGGGAAAAGGTGTTCTTTCAAAACTCACTCACACGGATATTTCTCAATCATCCTCACAAGTACTTATTTTCCAAACACCATCCAGTTCACAGATTATTTTGTCATCGTCAAAATTGCCTTCTTCCAAATACATTGACAAGCCAAATTACTAAAATATTTTCCCTGTTAAAAATGACATCTATCATTCCACTCCAAAAGATTATGCTTCAAAAATATTTCCCCCAAGTTACCATTTCAATGGGATCAATGATTACTTATATATATATATATATATATATATATATATATATCTTAGAATTAGCCACTATTCATTGATTTTCTTTGGTTTTGATTTCACAGATAGTAAAGTCATAATACGGCGTTTGCTCTTTCCTTTATCGGAACACATTTCCAATCTCCTCCATTGCTAACAACGACCATAGCCACTCCTCACCTCTGTTATTTCCAAACCCCACCTCTCTTTATGTGGCCTCCTTCAAGTCCAGGCACGTCGTCTCCCTCTCTCAGCAATCAAAGCGGGACCAGGGTCTCAAATCTTTCTATTGCTTTGTGTTTGTTGTTAGAGTCCCACATTGGAGAAAGTAACCAACCAAGTATATCTTGATATAGATCCAAGGGTAACCTCTCCTATAGCCAATTGGTTTTAGGACGCTGACGCTTAGATTCTAATATGGTATCAGAGCAGGTTGTGTTTCCACTCACAATGTTTATTCCGTGATGAGTTGTTCCCAATGTTCCACCTTACCCACGATTTCCGGCTGTGTGTATTATTCACGTTGCCACGTGAGAGGGGTGTGTTAGAAACCCACATTGAAGAAAGTAACCAACCAAGTATAGCTTGATATAGATCCAATGGTAGCCTCTCATACAACCAATTGATTTTAGGACGTTGATCCTTGGATTTTAATATTTGTCGAAGACCCGCACCAGCAAGTGTCCTATGTCCAGACACGTCTCCTTGCCAATGACAATCCCAAGAGACCCAAACTTGTGATCTTAGTCTCAAATGGTTCAATTCGCCGTTTCACATTTTCATGCATGTTTTTGTTGTGTTTGATTCGGTTACGTGTGATGTGAAAATGACATCCATGAGGAGAGGGCAAGGGTGATACTTTAAAACTAATATGATAGCTTGTTTGATCATGCTATGTGTAATGTGCAAGATTAATATGACCCAAACTTATATGCTTGTTTTTGTCGGTGCTGGTGTGGGATTGTAAAGACATCCATGACGAGAGGGCATAGGTTTTACTACCAAAAAGCTAGTGCATAATCTAGTAGCAATGGGAGGAAGGGTATCCAGCCGAACAACACATATTTTATTATTATTCTCACGTCTAAATGTTTTGTATTATATAATATTATTAACTTTCTTTCATCACTTTTATTATCTTTAATAAGAAAATAGAAAAATATATATGTTGAATTTAAATTTATAAAATGGTTTTTCACAAAAAGGAAGAAAAAAATAGAATAAGAAAAAAAAATAGCATGATTTCTGTTTATATTTTTAAAATGTATTATGAGTATAAAAAATTTAAAATTTAAAATAATAAAATTTATTTTTATTTTAAGAAATTTTTAGAATAAAAATAATATTTTTTATTTTTTTATTTTAAATTTTATATATTTAAAATAACTAGTATATTTTAAAAACGAAAACATAAATGAAATTCGGACAATCCGCAAATCAAAGAAGCCTTATTCTATGTGTTCGTCTTGGAAATATGCTCTAGCAGATCAAATATGAAGTGGACTCCAGTTGGACTTCCCCTCCTGGATGGATTGCTGGCGATATAAGAGGACCCGTATATATTTCTTTGAAGGACTCCACAGTTTTAAAAATATGGGAGCTAACGTCTTTGGCTCTAGAAGAGCCACGATTTGAACTTTCAAATTACGTGCTTCATGTTTTATAACATTCATTTTTTATTTGCTCCGACTCCTCTAATGTTTCAGATCAGTGACCCATGCATGTGCGTCCCTTAATATTGCCTTTTCTTAAAAACCAAAATACGTCAAAACCAAAATGTAAAAACTTATCAAATCAATTTAATTTATATTGAACTTAATGTTGCATAACTCATCCAGCAAACACTATAATTAAAAAATGGAATATATCAACTATTATGTGTTATACATAGGTATTTGCAATGTATTCGGGTTCGGGTTGTAAGTTATCATTTGAAACCATTACTTGATTATAAAAGGAAGCCAAACGCACGAGGAGAGAGGGAAAAGTAAAATTTATTAAAAGTGGGTTTCTACAGTTTTCAAAAGCAGTTAAAATATAGAGTTAAAATTTATAGACAATTTCAACTCATGTATAAAAAAATTATGTTTAAAATATCAAAAATATATAAACCAGTGCCATAATATCGGTGTAAATAGAAAATATAATTAAAATAATGCATATATAATTATTAATTAAAATAGATTATTGTAATATTTTATTTGTATTTTGCAATTTTTAAATATTATTTAAATAATTTAAAGCTAGGTCTCGCCTTTTACAATATAAAAATGGTAAATATCGAGACGTGTTGCACTATAGTTAAAAAATAATGAATACTTGTTTTTTACGTTATAATTAGAGATGACAATAAGATTGATTATACAAGATATTCACATTGCCCCTAATGGGATAAATTTAAAATTAATATAATAGGGTTTAAAAAAGATTTAAGACGAATTCAAAATGAAATAATTTGTTCTAAACTCATATATATATAAAGTAATATATCAAATTTATCGGATATTTATTCCGTTTCAATCCTAACTGGAGACGAATTTTGAGTCAGCATAATTGAATTTGGAGCAGCGAATTTTAAATATAAGTTTTTTAAACAAAATGAATTCAGAATATATGAGTAATCGGTCTCAAACCCGTCGCTTTGCATCCCTGTAATACTACGACATGTCCGCACAATAAGCAAATAACACAGACTAAATATATATTTTTTCTTAATAAAAATATAAATAAATAAATAAATATCTTTCATGGCAAGAAGTAAAGAAAAATAAAAGTTGTCAAAGGCGTAACTGCACGACAGAAAGTTTTACCCACGGCGGTCGCGGTGGTTTTGGTGTCCCTCAAAACCGTCGTGCTGACTTCCGGCGACCCAGCTCCCTTTTCCCCATAAAAAAGCCGCTTTTTAAGGACTCGCATTTTCACGCACAATACAAACCACACCATATAATTATTAAAACGGGGAGGGACAGCACCCTTACTTTTCGATCCCATTTTTTAGGGTGTGTCCTCTCTGGTGGGTCCGGCCAAAAGATTCTACGCTGTCGTCGAGCCGCTGCCGCCGTGGGGTGGGGAGGTTCCTGCTCCCATGTACTGCCCTCGTTTCCGATCCGGGAACTCCAGGGTTCCTTCCCTTGGTTTCTCCCAGATCCGTCAATGATCAACGGTTTTGCATTTGGGGTTCCCGACCGATCTTTTAAGGTTCGTTCGTTTGTGTGATCTGTAAAGACTAAACATTTGAGCTATTGAATCTTTTGTAGTTTTTCCCACTTCTTTTTTTTCTCTCTTTTCCATTCCCAATTTGATTTGATTTGCGAATACCCGGTTAAACCAGGACATGCGATGCTGGATTTGTTTTTAATATTATTTTTTGTTTCATTTGGGTTATGGGGGACCAAACAGATTGTACTTTTATATTGAAGAAATCAATGATAACTTTTAATCTGTAATGGAGAGATGAGTTAGATCTAATTCTTTAAGTTTTTTTTGGGGGTCATTATATGTAAACAATTGATGGATTTTATGAGTTTTAGCCTTGTAGTATGATGGCTTAACAATGCTGGTATGGTCAATCTTGTTGTCTCCTGTGAGTTTCAACTTTTTTTGCTTACCATTTTTATGGGTTTGCCTATCTCTCTACTCTAGAAGATTTGGTATAGTTGAAAGTTGAAACTGTGAAAACTACACAAGGCATAAGTAAATTTTATAATAACAAGAAAAAAAATTCCAGTTTCTAGTAGGAATTTTTATAATAACGGTCAATCTTGGTGTGTTCTGTGAACCTTGCCTTCTTGTTGCTGGGAGGGAATGGTGTAAAATGTAATTGCCCCCCTCCAGGTGTACTTGCATTGCATTTATAAAATTTCGTTAGAAGATGCTCAATTGGGCCATTTGACAAGCATCCAAGGATAGGGTAGTATTGAAATTTTTTGCTTTAATTCTATACCTGCATTTTGCAGTTGGGCATGGAAGGGTAAGATTGATCCATACGGTCCAAATGTCTCTCAAAAGCATTGTACGTGAACTGAGAGAGTTTAAAGATGGGATTGGGAACAAATCAAAGCAAGCGGTGGAGAGGAGGCATTGGCGCAGCCGAACAAGAACACATATTGCCCCTGAAAACCCCCCTCTGTTTGATAGCATTCGCCAGGGCCCTTGGGAAAATTTACCGCCTGAATTGCTCTTGGACATTATCAAGCGTGTAGAGGCAAGCGAAACCTCATGGCCTGCCCGGAATGTCATTGTTTCTTGTGCTTCTGTTTGTAGATTGTGGAGGAAAACTACAAAGGAAATAGTGAAGAATCCAGAGGAATGTGGAAGGCTCACCTTCCCCATTTCATTAAAGCAAGTACGTAATGTTTGCATTTTATTTTTGAGGGAAGGTAAATTTGAAGCTACTAGGCTACTTTGCACATTTTTTTTTGTGTGTTCTTGTTTTCGCTTGTACATCACTTTTGCAGCCGTTAACTAGTTTGTCTGTTGTTCAATTCTAAGCAGCCAGGACCACGTGAATATCCAATTCAGTGCTTTGTTAAGAGGTGCAAAGCTTCTTCCACATATTATCTGTACATTGGTCTGACCCCTGGTAAGTCATGTCATACATTTGCCTCATCATGTACTGACTAATACTTTGTTTGATCCTTGAATAATAAATTTTTTACCTTTAGTGTTCATTCTAAGATTATCTATGTATGACTTATTTGTAATTTTTCACTGATGAATATATGTGCTTATTCCAAAACTGGTGTCATTAGACCCCTCACCTTTCTCCAGGGTATTGGTTGATTTTAATTAAAAGAAAGAACCATCTAAATGATTTGTATCTTAGAACTTATTGTAACATGCATAGTTTGAGTGTTTTAAGTTAAATTATGCGGTTAAATGAATACGTTGTTTCCTATTATGCCGTTCACAGCATTAGCTTGTTTCATGTTATGTAGTAGCTGTCTCCTTCGATTTCTCCAACTATTTTTCAGTCATTTGTATGACGATGTTAAGGGTTTAAAGAATGATATTATTTATCATTTTATTGAATTGGCAGCTGAGAGTGAGAAGGATAAATTGTTGTTAGCAGCCAGGAAAGTCAGAAGGGCATCAGGCACCGACTTTATAATATCTTTTAACCCAGATAATTTTTCTAAGGCTAGTAACACATATGCTGGAAAATTAAGGCAAGCATGGACCTAATATTTGTCTATTGTAATTTGTCACTGCTACTATTTACATACCCTTGACTCTTTTGTGTTAACTTTCTTCCAGGTCAAATTTTCTTGGCACCAAATTCACAATATATGATAGCCAACCTCCTTATGATGCCAACATTCAAGCAAATAGAAGATTGAACCGAAGATTCAGTTTCAAGCAGGTATCTCCAAGATTACCTGCCTATAACTACCACATTGGTTCAATCTCCTATGAGCTCAACATCCTCCGCACAAGGGGACCCAGGAGAATGCACAGTGTCATGAACTCCATTCCTGTTTCTTCTGTCCAGGAGGGAGGCACCGTGCCAACACCAACATCATTTCTGGACTCCATCGATGAGCACTGTTCTGTTTTACTGGGTTCAGGGAAGGATGCAGTCATGGATACCAGTTCCGTTGGTCTTTCCGATTCTCTTGAAATTGCCCCACATTTGGTGGAGCCATTGTTTCTTAAAAACAAGCCTCCCAGGTGGCACGAGCAGCTGCAGTGCTGGTGCCTAAATTTCAAGGGACGTGTTACAGTTGCTTCTGTGAAGAATTTTCAGCTGGTGGCAGATGTTGATCATTCTCATAATGTATCGGCAACTGAGCAAGAGAGAGTGATTTTGCAGTTTGGTAAGATTGGAAAGGATATCTTCACCATGGATTACTGCTATCCACTCTCTGCCTTCCAAGCATTTGCAATTTGTTTGAGCAGCTTTGACACAAAACCTGTCTGTGAATGACATCTCTATTGCTCTGCTTAGTTGGTTAATTTTCTAGTCTGTACGCCCATATAAAAAAATAAAATGAACTATGACTGTAGTGGGTAGTTTATTTAACAGCCCTCCAGATGAAATGTCTCGCCTGTCCCAGTGCTCTTGCAACTCTGATGTATGCTCCATTTCCATTTTCCCTTTTCCATTTTTCATTTTTCATTTTCCATTTTCAAAACTTTATTCCCATTCTTCCATTTAGTGCTGAGTTCAGCCATCCTTTGTTCCAAAGATACGAATAATTATCACCAAACAAGGTAATATGTGGTAGTGTCGAGATCTGCAGATGTGGGAGAAAAATGTCAAGATCTGCGGCTGTTGGGTAAAACAAATTTGGATACGGCTCCTTTTTTTCAAAGTTGTAATGTAGCTGGCATTTACGAGAAGCTGTTGAAATTATCTCAAAAATTGTGTATCCCAATTTGTGTCTGAGAAATTTTTGGAGGGATTTGTAAAGAGAATTATTGCTTCTAGATGTCATTGGATTTTGAGATTGAGAGTTAAGAGTTTGTAAACGCAGGTATATTTTTCTTATAGTAAAATATTACAATAGTTATATGGACGCAAAGATTTTTTTAAATCCGCTTACAAGTTTGTGTAAGTTTTTTATTTTTATTTTTTCTCACAATAACTAATAAAAGAGTTTTGGGTTTGAATTTTCTTGGAAAATCTCAATATGCTTTTTGGTTGTAGCTGTATTTGATTTTTTATATTAGAAAAAATTTATTTTTGAGTATGTTGAATTTGTATATAAATATTATTTGCGTATATAATATTATTCACGCGATGAAATGGTAAATTTGAGTTTAAATGGAAGCCATGACATTATACTATGAAGGATGATAGGGTCAATTAATTGAATGGAATCCAATGCAAGTTTCATAATAGTGTTTGAGCCATTCTTCGTTAACTTTGAAGCTATGTCCAATGTCTTCTTGAATATCTCCACAATGCCATAAGTAAAGACATGGACTATGATGTAAGGTCTTGTCCATCTCGACCTCAACTTGGTGGGCATAAATTTCAATCTCGAATTATAAATGAGAACTCGCTCACTTTCTTTGAACTCTCATTTTTGAATCATCTTGTTATGGGCAACCTTACTTCTCCTTGTAGAGCCTTACATTATCATAGGAATCCAAACAAAAATTTTCAAATCTTGAAGTTGAAGCTTCCTTTGCTCTCTTGTTTGGACCAAGTCCATGTTGCAAGCTTTGATCGCTCAATATGCCTTTTGTTTTACCTCCACAAGAAGATGACAAGCTTTCCCAAATACTAATCAAAATGGGGACATGTCAATGAGACTTTTGTATGTTGCTTGATAGGCCCAAAGTGCATCATCAAGCCGCTTACTCCAATCCTTACTATTGGATTGAACAGTCTTCTCTAAAATTTGCTTTAACTCCTGATTAGACACCTCTATTGTGCCCTTTGTTGAGGTATATCATATCGCTTAGATATATTGCCCACATGTTGTCATTGATCACATGCCTTACAAAATTCATAAGCATCATGAAAAAGAGATGACTAATATAATCTAGAGTCGAGAACTGTCACGCCCAAGATTTCCCAATACCAAGAAATCGGTTAGTGATGTCTCACGCCTCACACCCAGGAGGATAAGGGGTTTGTGGATGACTACCTAAATAGGGCTCCTTCTATGGTGCTGCCCAAACTTGTCACATTCTCACCTAATGCCATGCACAAACCATACAATATAGGTACTCCACTTACACAGTAATAAGTCACATTATAAATAGGATTACCAGCCCTAAAATATGGTGTCACAATCATAAATATCCTTAAAGGTACACATAAGTCACCATCTCAAACATTATGATGTCTCAACAACAATAACAGCTCAAAGAAAGGAAACTAAATAGATAATGGATGTCCCTGTCTCTATAACACGGTGATCTCCTACCTCCTGCTAGGACCTATAAAAAAAATAGATAGTAAAAGTGGGTGAGCAAACCACAACTCAGTAGAGATCAAGTCTCCTAGGACCAACCCAACGTCCCAACCTTTATATGCATGTGTTAGTGTAGTGTAATGCAGCTCAATTATAGTAGTACAGTTGAAAGGCTCAAAGGTTCTTGTCCACTCTAGGACATTTTCATGCCCACTCTCGGGCTATCTCCTCAATGGGACCTCAGTGCTCAAGTCTACTCTAGATCTGTCTCCTCAATGAGACCTTAATGCTCAAGTCCACTTTAGGACTGTTCCCTCAATGGAACCTCAATACTCAAGTATTAATTACAACATGTATTATTCAAACTCCACAATCAAACACATTTAACACACCTCAATTACTCAAAAAAATCAGTTCTCAAACTCTTAACAAACATTGAAGCACAAGCATAAAAAAAGGGCAAAAATCTACCTTTGGTAGACGTCAACCAGCACTAAACTAGGTCAACCACATCGACCTACTCCCCTTACATTGACCAAACCACATTAAGCTGGGGTTGGTTGATCTCAACACCACATCGACCTAGTCAATCTCATGTCGACCTACAGACATCGACCAAGAATAGGTCGACCATAGTCTCACATCGACCACGTCAACCTCACGTCAAAATTCATTCTAGTATTGACCAAACTTTGAAAGAATGTCTCTGAATTCTCCTCTAGTCAACCTTGACCAACACTAGGCTAGGTCGACCACATTGACCAAGCCATATCGATCACACCACATCGACCATGTTGACGTTCTGCTTCACTTCCAGTGGTTTCACTACAAGAAATATTCACTTAGGTGGCGTTTTTTCGGTGGCGTTTCTAAAAGATGCCGCCACATGTAAAACTTTGCGGCGTTTCTTGAAATGCCACAAAAATAAATAATTTAGTGGCGTTTCTAAAATAACACGCCGCCACAGGGTTTTAAATCTGCGGCGCCCTTAAAAACGCCGCCTAGGTTGAATTTGTATCCGCGCTATTAGAAAACGCCACGAAAATTAAATTAATAAATTAATGTACGCATAATTATCCATCCTCACGCGTTACTCGTAAATCGTAATCCCTATCCATCGTCATCTCATCTTATTCGTCTCTCGCCGCCTAGGTTGAATTCCTGTCTCTCGCCGTTCGATCCATCATCCATTGCATCTCCTCTAGCCCGAACCCCAATCAAAATCCTTGCTCCTGCTGCCATGAATACCTCTACTGCACAATCGGCGTCTCTGCTGCGGAATGAACCTTTGCTGCGTAATCTCCCGCGACGAATACGAATCCGGTGCAGAATTACTTTGCAACAATTAATTCGATGATTTAGTCGTTCTCCTTTGAAGGTGAGACCAAATGCAATCTCTTATCTCCTGTGCTTCAATGATTTCGAATGAAATTTATGTTGCAGTGAAGTTAGGGTTTACATGATTATATTGGAGATATTGAGCGATCATGTGGTTCGGTAGTTTGAATTTTTGATGTGGTTTGGTTTTTAATTCTCTTGTTGTTTGGTTGTGTTATTTCTCAGCTGTCGCTGTTGCGTTGTTGGTTTTTGATCGGTTATTTGATTTCTTTGCTGATTGGTTGCTAGGTTGTTTGGGGATATTGATTGATTTTATTTTATTTTTCTCTACGTTTTTATTGGTGCCCACCAATTGCATGCAAAATAGTGAGACCAAAAGCAGTTTTTTTCTCTATGTTTTTCTCTACGTTTTTATTGGTGCCCAGTTCTATTTTGCAGTGGTAGTTGCTAGACAAGTCGTGTATGAAGATGAAAAAAAGAATAAAACAGGAAAATAATATGCCAGCAAAATAGTGAGAACAAAAGCAGTAAGAAACACGGCTCATTCTCCCGACCAGAATGCATTAAAGCCCAAACTCAAAACTCAAACTACCAATTTAACACTAATAAATTAAAAACAGAAACGTGCCTGGGAATTGTCCTTCGCCCAAGGCCATTGGCAAGTAAGTCATATCTTAAATATAGACGAGAACATTGTTGTTCACATTAAAATGGAAAATAAGCTTTACCCTTTTATATTAAGATAAATTATTTTCATATTCTGCAATTGCTGCAGAATGTGACGAGCAACAACACCATTGCTCTTGCAAAAATGGCGTGGCCGACTACCATTCTTCTTGCGGAATCATAGATCCTCCGGAAAGCACCAACACCAAGACCCTCTCCTAGGTAGATTTTCCTTTCCATGTAAGCTATGATGCAAATTGAGTTTAAGACAGGTATAAATATCATACTAGTACATGTGTACTGAGTGAATAATGTACCGTAAATATATATATATATATATATATATATATATATATATATATAGAGAGAGAGAGAGAGAGAGAGAGGGAGAGAGAGTGTTCACAGACCAGCTCTAATGTAGTACCAATCTGAATCATTTTGGAGGGAGCTCTTTAAACACACCAGTCTTCACAATATCAGTCCAGGGTGGAAGCTCAATGTTGGGGAGGCAATGAAAATGAGAAGCATATGCTTTTAGATCATTAAAGGTAAATAGTATTAGCTTCCGAAATAATCACATTACTTGATTTGATTGCAGAGAAGTAGTAAAAAATATTGTAAACATCATGCCTGGTGTATTGTTTATTATTTTGACGAACCTTCTCATCCTTTTGTCTTCATGTTGTTGTGTGTCCTTTTCTTTTTCTTTGCTAACGTCTGAACAAATACATATGGGTTGTTTCTTGCTTAAGCTGATTCTTCTAAATAGATTCTTCCTTTCACACTTCTGATATGGGATAATTTTTTTTTCAGGGTAAAGATGCCACCAAAAAGACAACATATATTTGCACAAAAACAGAAAGGGAGTGCAAGTGCCATGCCATAAAAAATAAATAAAAATCCCACTGCTTCATCAACCTCCCAACCTACAATACCATTCAATCCTAATGTGAGCACTAGATTTCCTGTGAACTCTCATCCAAATATTTCAATAAGACTACCTTTCAAGAAGTCACGTTCAAATTCTGACTTCACCACTATGCGGGATCGGAGTCTTTTTGAGGATGATAATGAAGATGATCTCGATTATCATGGAAATGCTAATATGGATGTGGAGTCCGATAGTGAGAGTGATGATGATAGCATGGAATGTGATCAATACAAGGATTGGGGATCCGATGACGAGCTTGGACATGAAGCCCAAGTACATATAATAGGTAAAAATATTTTTTCCTCAGCTATTAATTATTTTATTTTTTTTGTCTCGTTATCTAAGTACTTTACATTTGTTGTTATGTTATTTAAATTCAAGCAGATGAATTTGGACATCCTGCAAGAAGAGGAATAACACGTTTAAAAAATATAAATTTGAATTTGGACATCCTGAATTTGAATCACTAGGCTGAAATCTAATTGCAGCTGCCTATAGCCCTCTTAACTACTAAAAAGCTCACAATTTCAATGCTTAAACATTAAAATTTGTTGGTAATGTTTTTTAAACTGTTTGCTGTTGTATACACATTTATTTGGATTATTCTATCATTGGTGTAATTTTTGTATGATGTGAACTGAAATTATTTAATTTTTTTTCATTTCAGGAGTATTTAACCTGTCACAATTTCGTCTGAGTGATATCTGAAGCCTCCTTGGGGGAATAGTTATTCACACTTAATTTTTAGTGTAAAAAAAAGTTGGAACTATTCTTTTTATTTGAGTGTATGAGAACAATCTAAAAGTTGGCCTCTTGTTGTAATATTTAAAAATTCTAGGTGTAATATTTTTTTGTTGAAATAAGAAGAATATTTATTTTCATTTTGAATATTTATGAGTAATTGTAAAATTCCCGAGAAAAACATGTTGCATGACGTTTTTAGCAATTTTTAGTGGCATTTTAAGCATTCTTAACGGCGCTATGAACCTGTGCATGGGACAATAACAACGGCTTTCTTCGCGGCATTTCTCAACACGCAGGTATACAATACTGACATAGATCACCATTTTGGCGGCATTAATTAAACGCCACCATTTTAGTGGCGTTTCTTAAACGCCGCCATTTTAGCAGCGTTTTATCAAGCGCCACCTATATCTACTTTCGTTCGGCGTTCATAAAGCGCCGCCATTTGTACCGTCTGTAGTAGCGTTTAAAAAAAACGCCGCTATATTCTTTTACCGACGCCGCTTCCTCGGCGTTTTTATGTGATGCCGCTAGAAATTTTGGAGGCATTTTTATTCCGTGTTGCGTCGTTTTTGAAACGCCACCTAAGTCCCAATTTGTTGTAGTGTTTCTTTGCCTAGTTCTACCTAGAACCCAATCCCTAATGCTCTGAATAGGGTTCCTAAACCACAAACATCGGTCCTAAACATCTCCCTTACACCCAATTATGTTTATATAAATCATAACAAAATCATTCACCCAATATACTCAGGAAGAAGAAGAAAATTAGGGTTCTCACTTCTATACTTCTATAATCATCAATGAAAAACAGGGGAATGAACACAGGGAGACAGAACCACCTATCTCTTGTTGTGGATTGGATTTAAAGGCTCTTACTCCATGCATTCTTGCTCCACGGATCCTCCTCCCTCTTCACTCCCAACATCTCTCTCTCTCTCTCTCTCTCTCTCTCTCTCTCTCTCTCTCTCTCTCTGCATAGGATAAAAAACATGCACGATCCCTTTTCTCTCCCCTTTTTCTTTTCCTTCTTTTTTTTATTTCAAAACATATATATATATATATATATATATATATATATTATTTATTTATTTAGTTTTCATATGAAAGCAATTATTAAAACACCATATAACCACTCAAACAGGCCAAAACTGCCCTCTAAGGCCCTGAATTCCAAAACAGGCTCAATTATAGTCAAACTTTCTCATTTTTCAAGCCCAACCTCATGCTAACATCCACTTTTCATAATTATCACTCTACAACAAAGTCCACTCTTAGGACCAAGAATACGGGTCCTCACAAGAACCTTCCTAGCAATCTATTATGGGCCAAAGTGTCCTCCACAAGCATGTGGAAAAAATCATAACACTAGATGGAACTCATTATTAGGAATACTATTGGATAGTATTATATAAAGTAGTGTGTAATCATAATTATGTAAAAACTATTTCTAATTAATTGAAATATTTTTTATTTAATTATTTATTTGATTGCATTGTTATGCTTTCTTATGTGGTTAAACATTATAATATCAAATTACTTATTAAAATCTATTATTGGGTATGTGCGAGATATATACAATAGATCCACTAATTAAACTAAGTATAAAATTGATTCACAATTGGTGAATAAAGTTTGGGATGCTCCATTACGATAAGATTATGATTGTAAAGACTCGTATTTGGGTAGTTTTGAGAGATAGCCATTCTAGGGGAATGTAACTATCTGTACGGTAGTGTAGTCGTCAATGTGAGCATTTTGACTGTACTTGGGCCCGATTCGGAGTCGGGGCCCCGTTTGATCCGATTATTGACTTTTCGGGGTTTATTAGTTGACTTTGCATTTGAGCGGTCATTTGCGTGTGATAATATCAGTTTAGTGTTGTGCTTGTCATTTCGAGCGTTTTGACTGTAGTTTGACTCAATTTGGAGTTCGGGGCTTTGGAGGTCAATTTTTGTGTTGGGAGGTCAATTATTGACTGGGTCAATAGTTGACTAGGTCAGTTGACTGGCAGAAATATAAATAGCAGAAAAAAAAGAAGAAGCTTTCACTTTATGTTTCACGTTTGTGCGTTTGAGAGAGAGAGCGTGAGAGAGCTTGGAGGCCTTGGCGATTTAGGGCGATTTGGGTTCGTGGAGCTCAAAGATTCACTTCAAGTAGGTGACCTTGAACTTCTTATCTCTCTCTTGTTTTGGATCTGCACGAATTTATCATGATTTATGAAATTGAGCATGAACCCTAGAATTTGGGGAAATCCAATTTTGGGTTAGATCTATGGTTTAGTATAAGATCTGTGGTTAAGAACTGTTTATTATCATTGTGGATATATGTTTCTGTGATTTTGGGGTTGATTTACTGTGTTTTTCATGAGGGTTGATAAGTCAACCATGGAAATCTGGGTTTAGATTTAGATTTCTGGAAATCTAAAATTTTATATGTGTTTCTGTTGTTTCTGCGTGATTTAGAGGCGTTCTGGATGCGTTTTGAGGTAGATATCATAGTTTGTGGCGAAATAGGGGTGTTAGTGAGTGTCTGGGAGTTTCCGGGTGCGATTCAGATGAAGAACAGGTAAAAACGATGATGAACAGTACCCTGGGCGCGTTCTGGGTTAAAATGACGAAGACCCGAAGTTCTGGGTTGAAGGGTCGAAGGTTCGTAGTTCGTAGACCCGTAGTTCATAGACCCGTAGTTCGTAGCTCGAAGGTTCGTAGTTCGTAGGGTCGTAGTTCGAAGGTCGAAGTTCATTGCCTCGTAGGTCGAAGGTCGTAGCCTCGCTTCGAGTCTTCGAGGCGCGCTGCAGTTCCGCTACGAGTCGCAGCTCCTGCAGTGTAACTGGACAGTGGACAGCACTGAACTGAACCTATTTACATCGTAACCTATACCCATCTACACATTTAAGTATTATACATAAGTTACTATGTAAATAACGAAATACCCCCCATTTGGATTCAAAGAAAAATACTAGAAAAATAAATTTCCACTCTTTCAAAATGTGAAAATTGGGATTTAGTGTAAAATCTCGAAAAAACCCAAAAGTTCGTAGTGGTGAATTTTTGGAAAGTGGGGTTAGACATCTCAGAAAAATTCCCAAAAATCATATTATCTTATTTATGATATGAGAACCCAATGCCGGGACTTTTGATTTCAAGAAAATAGCTGTTATGGGTACTTCCTTCATAAATCAAGGATTAAGGATTTACTTGTGAAGACTGGCTACAGTTCTAAAGGAAATGTTGAGAATGACATGCCATACTAATGTTAGTATGTTGGTGTGAGGTATTGGGGCATGGACTCCGTGACTTGTTTGAGTTCTCACCGTGATGCACCGATGGTGCTATGTGGTTGACGTGGCAGGCATATGCACTGATGGCAGGCTTATGTGGCGACTGTGGCCGGGCATATTGCGCTGTGGACAGGCTAAGGCCTGAGTTGAGCCGTTGAGCTCGTGGAGCTAGGGCTGAGTGCCCTGAGCTGGGATCCCATGGAGGATCGTGGACAAGTTGTCCTGTGTGGGCAGGTTGAGTCCTGATGATTGTACACACTACACGATGCACGAGTACACTGAGCATATAGTATAGACTTATATGTGTTGCATGATATGGAGTGTTGGGGTCACCTACTGAGCTTGTCGCTTATCCCTACTTGTTGTTCACCCTTTTCAGGTGTGACCCGAGACTAGTGGAGGACTTTCTTCTAGGAGGACGCCCACTACTCTGATGTATGATACAGTTATATTTTGTATTGTTTTATGTGATATCCGGACATGGGTCCGTAGACAGTTATATTTGCATACTGTATGATGTGATGTCTGTATGACTGTTTGACTCGTTGTATGCATGATGATATATGGGAAGGTACAGGATTACCCTTGATGTATGACTGTACAGGTGTACAGGGTTGCATATTTGAGACAGCACCCGCGGTGTAGTCTCCATTGGTGCTAGTCACCAACCCCTTGACCTTTCGGGTGCGGGCAAGGGGAAGTCATGTTCATGGTTCTGGGTTTTCTTGGAATTCGGGGACATGACAATGATGTGAACTATTTTCATAGTAAGGGTGAATTTAGGATCATTGTAAAGAGTTTATAAATAGTAATACTAGTATGTAATTATACATATTGAACATAATCATGATAAAATAAATTCTTCAACTAATCTTTATTGCATTATTTTAAGAACTTTATATTTATCGTTGGATGATTGATTTATGGATTAATCTTAATCCAAACCATTTGATTAACTCATGTCTATAATTTGTGTATTTTAACTTATCAACGAGTGAGAGGCTCTGAACTTTAAATACATCGATCTCTTGGAAATATAATATTATATACAGTGAGTGCATCAAGTCAGGTGTGTAGAATCCACTGCTTCGCTATACGAAGAGTATTGATGTTCTCATATTGTTTAATTCGGAATTCTCAGGTGAATCAAGAGCTTATAAATATATTTGATATAGTTTATTATAAATCCTAATTTATAATTGAATCATGAATAAGTCGTCCATTAGAGAATTAATAGTAACACATGAACAAAGATATAATTAGAAAGATTGAACAGAATCTATTAATACCTGTTTCTAATTATGAATATCATAGTGAAGGATAATATGACATGTCAACCAGTTATATCGATGGATAAATCCTTTATTATGGATTATTGTAATTATATCTATTTAATCTTAGTATACAGTTTTAGTCCTGATCGTGGTTCAGACTAAAACTAATAAATAATAATTTATTTAATTAATAAGATTAATTAATTAAATATTATTTATTGGAACTTTGATTAAGTAGGCATATTTGATCTCTCTAACTAGTACTATTTATTCTTTTATAGAGTACCGGATCATTGTGAGATAATTATTTAGCTATGTTTAAAAGCTAATTATTTAATATGTGTTAATATATATTTAGGAGTTAAATATATATTAAATGCTTATTTATATAATTAAATTAAATAAATAAATAATAAATATTTTATCTATTTAATTTGAATAAATGAATAATTATATTATTTATTTAATGTGATTAAATAAATAATAATAAATATTTTATCTATTTAATGTGAATAAATGAATAATTATATTATTTATTTATTTAATAAATAAATAATAATAAATATTTTATCTATTTAATGTGATTAAATGAATAATCATATTACTTATTTAATTTAATTAAATAAATAATAATAAATATTTTATCTATTTAATGTGATTAAATAAATACTTATATTATATTATTTATTTAATAAATAAATAATTTTGTGAATTTAATTAATTAGCTTTAATGTGCAATAATTATATTATTTAAAGAGTTTAAATAATTATGAATATTATGTATTATTATTATTTAACTGAAAGGATGTATGCATAATAGCACAGGAGTAACTCTAGGCTTATAAATATATGCATAGCCTCCTAGGTAAAAGTGAGTATGAAATCGTAGACAACCAAGAGAGAAAGAGAGGTGACAGCCAACCCAAGCAGAGGTGATGTTTCTGTTCCTTGATCCAAAGATTTCACAATCCTATATTTCTTGTGAAGGTGAATAGCAAAGAAAATTAAGTAGTGATTGCATCCAAGAGGTTATGAGAACGATCAAAGGTTGATCGTGAGTTCGTTTTTAAAGGGAAAAAAGCGTTTTTGCTTTATTGTTCTCCAAGTTGGTTTCTTTTCACCCTTTTTGCAAAATTAAATTAATTGATTCATGTTTAGATCCTGATTTTTTTGTTGGATAAAATTTTTAAAATCAATTTCCACTGTGGTTATTTGTTAACTATATTTTGGAAAACTAACAGATACATCTCCTAATAATTTGGTCATTGCAAATACGCCATAAATAGGGATCATCCAAAAAATAGGGTCACATATCACTCTTTAACTTTTCTATTTGGTGCTTCTTATAATGATTATGAATTGTAGAAGCTACCAATTAGTTCACCAAGTTAGTATACCATGGATGGGAAGAAGAGATTGCATAAAGATACTCGTTAAGAAAAGTGTCTCACAATCCCAAGGAAGTAATGTCCTATAAAAGGTGAGAAAGTCAACTCATATGATCGGCAACTAGATTCTTAAACCTTTTCTTGTCTATGTAAAGACTTGTATTTGGGTAGGGTTAAGAGATAGCCTTTCTGTCACGCCCCGGATTTCTGACCCGGGGAAACCGGTACGTGACTCCCCATTCACCCACACGGAGGGCAACGGGGTTGGATTACTAGATGCCACACAAGCAAAACTAACAATTACAATAAACAAACAAGCCACATCTTTTTTTAAATCAAAGGTTCACAAAACAACCATGTTCCTTACTACAATTTAATCCCTTAGTACATTTCCCTCCCTGGGGTTACATAAATCATCAAATTACATTACTGAAATGAACAATAAAATGGAGATGGTCTTCCACCTTGGTGTATCCACCTAACGCTTGTAAGTCCCTGGAAAACAAACAAACACAGTAGGAGGGGTGAGCAACCACAGCTCAGTAGGGATCGAGTCTCCCCAACCCTTCCCATGCTCCTAGCGGCTACATGCATGTGCACAGGTGTAGTGACGTGGCAGTATTAAGCAAATAAAGCATTCCACACAAACGGGCGTAACCTCAGCCCCAGCCACACTGGCTAACAAACCACATCTCAAGCAAGTAATTTAACCGCCTCTTCAGGCCACTGATTTAACCGCCTCTCAAGCAAAGTAATTTAACCGCCTCTTCAGGCCACTGGTTTAACCGCCTCTCAGGCAAAGTAATTTAACCGCCTCTTCAGGCCAGATACCAGTCATGCACACAACATACACCACGGTCACTCAAGCATAAAACCAAACACTTGGTATGCACCCGTTCACAAGTGCACAAACCCAGCCATTCAGGCAATAGAACAAACACCCAGCATGCATACATACACCAAATCACAAGTCCAGCCACACAGGCATATTACCAAACATGTAATAGGCATATACACACAGCTATATTCACACAGGCATTTCATCGAACATATAGCATGCAACAACAGAATCACACCAAAATGCCATTGAAGGCCAACATCCATATAGGAGATCACACCTATATGGATTACATATATATATATATATATATATATATATATATAAACAGATATAATCCATAATCTACCCTAGAACCCTAAAACAGAGGAGGATTTAGGAAGAACGAACCCCTACCTTGTATGTTCTCCTGCTCCCACTTCCACGCAAGACTCCGACCACCCATGCAAGACGCTCCTGCGGCCACCGAAGCTCTCCTTCCCCCCCCCCCTCTCTCTCTCTCTCTCTCTCTCTCTCTCTCTCTCTCTCTCTCTCTCTCTCTCTCTCTGCGACGGTGGCCGGAGCAACAAACCCTAAACCTAAAACAGAGGGGCTTCTCCTCCTTATATAGACAACACAACATCAAAACGACGTAGTTTTGATTAAGTGAATCCCAGTATCAAAACGACGTAGTTTTGATGGAACAAGCTATGACCTTCCCACATCCATACACACCAAAATATTCACAATTCCAACATGGTCCTTTGGGAAAAGATGATTAGAATGACAAAACCAAGGTAACCATGCAAAAACATGCCTGCACGCCAATTTGAACGTCAATTCCCCAATTGGCGTGCAACTCCAAATGCACTCAAACTTCACCTCAAGCCTCCTTGCATCTTGTAGAGGTCTGAGAAGCAAAAATATGTTTGCACGTGAAATGGGTGAATTCACGTGCAGCTCCAAATGCTCTGAAATTTCTGTGGTAGATAGAGGACCTCATTCTAAGCAACTTTTGTTCTTGCACGCCAATTGTTTGAGGCCATCTACTATATATATCAAAAGTGAGCTCCAAAATCTGCCAAAACAGCTTAAAACCGCATGTATTTGCATAGCATCTTTCTAGGGCATAAATGTACGTTATCACTTGTCACATGCACCTCCCAAAAGTTCCCTCTTGGGCTCATCTCTTACCTCAAACTTGTGCACCAACATCTAAGGTGTTTGTGGTTAACTTCTTACACACGAGGTCATTACACTTTCTTTGATGTTGAAAACATTTGGATGGTATTATAGCAGTCAATGTGAGCATTTTGACAATAATTGGGCCAGATTTTGGGTCGGGGCCCCGAGTGGGCCGAATGTTGGCTTTTTGGAGGGTTATTGGTTGACCTTTCATTTGAGCGGTTAATTGGGTGGAAAAACATCTGGATAGTTATATGCTTGGCATTTCGAACATTTTGACTGTGTTTGAGCTCAATTTGGAGTCCGTGACCCCAAGAGGTCATTTAGGATTTTTGGGTGTTTATTAATGAAGGAATATCCAGAAATATAAATAGGTGGAGGAAAGAGAGAGAACGCAATTGCATTCGTTTGAGCTGTGCGTGGAGGAGAGCTTGGGCTTGAGGAGCTTAGAGCCATGACTTAGTGATTTGTGGTTATCCGATTCATGATAGTGCCTCCAGGTAGGTGATTTTATCTCTCTATATGCATCCTTGTGGGATTAGCATGCATAATTTGGATGAAAATCATAGCTTTGGGGATGAACCCTAAAATTTGGGGAAGCCCGATTTTGTGTATTTACCTTCAAATTAAGGTTATTTTGGTAGCCTAATACGACTAGGATGAGTAGGAACTCATTTTAGGGTTGAATTGGTGCTTAGAATTATGTTTGTGAGGTCACCAGACTGAATTTTCAATGAACAGCATGTTGCAGACTCGTCTGGGCGAGTACAGACAACATGGTTGATGTGGTCGACATAGGTCGATGTGGTTGACTTGGGGATGGTCAAAGTCCAGTGTAGTCGATATCGACCAGGTAGTGTGGTCAACGTCGACCTATGGGAAGGTCGACATCGACCAAATGGAATTTCTAGTGAGCTCCAAAGCAGAGTTTCCAGGAAGCTGCAAAGCAGTAGCATTTCGAACGAATTTACATTGTAAACCATTCCATATCTCCACATTTAAGTAGTATACTTAGGTTATACTTAAGTATACTTAAGTTATATTTAAGTAATATACCTCTCCATTTGGATTCAAAGAAAAATACTAGAAAATCAAATTCTCACTCCTTCAAAATGTGAAAATTGGAAATTAGTACTGAATCCCAGAAAAATATAGTTTTTGGATCGAGGTGACTATTTGCACACCAGGGTTAGACCTCTTAGAAAAATTCCCAAAAATCAGGTTATTTTACTTATAATGGGAGGAACCATTGCCAGGACTTTTGATTTCAAGAAAACACTTTTTACGAAAATCCTCTCTCTTGGTCAAAATATGAGGATAAATTTGGGGAGACTCGCCTCTTACAAAGGGAGTGTTGTGAAACTTTAGTGGTTGATCTAGGTTACTATATCGTGCATTGGTTTGTCTACTGGATGTGTGTTTAACTCTGAGTTGGAGGAGATTAGAACCTCTGACTTTGGTTATTGTTGGGGTTTCCATGGGAAATTCGGTATGAAATTAACTTGATGTTCTCTGTTGTGGATTGTTTGAGATAGTTTTAGACTTAAAGGAGTCCATGGGGTGCCAACGGGCACTGTGATCCTAGTGAGGCTGTGTGACGAAACCTTTGTGGTTTATCATGGTTTGTTTGATGTTATGGTTGGACCATGAGGGCTAAGGTGTCGTTGGGGCGGTGAGGGTGGTTAGCACTATGAGAGCCTCATGGTCTGTTTGTTTGTAGGTTGGTTGCTATGGTTAGCTTGTATACATATGTGTATCGTGTGGGACCTTTGGGTCTGTTGTGATGCTATGTTTGCTTGTATATCTGTGTGTGATATCTGTATGATATGTGGGGTCATTAGGTCCATATGATATGTTTGATTTTTCCTTGTGGCATATTCGGTGGTTGAACTTGAGCTGAGTTGAGCTTTGTGCAGATGTACCCTTGTGTGGGTGTGACAGGTGGCTAAGTCCCCTGAGATTGTGATATATCATGTTGGGTGAGGCTACGGCCTAATGAGCTCTTGATGAGTGGATCCTATCGAGGATCATAGACAAGCTATGCCCTAGTGAAGGCAGGCTGCGATCGGTTATTAGGATCCTGTTGAGGATCATGGACAAACTGTTATGATGGGGACAGGTTGTGTCAGGTTGTGTCCTGAGATTGATACTGGCTATATCCTGATGTGTTGTGGATCCTGTTCTGATGGGGACAGATTGTGTCCTGAGATTGATATTGGCTATATCCTGATGTGCTGTGGATCCTATTTGGGATGGGGGGGACATGCCGAGTTTTGATATGGATAAGATGTCCTGGTGATGATTGTGACCAAGGTGAGTTACTTGGCCTGTGTGCCCTAAGATGATGTGATCCTTTGGGATCATGGGGGACATAACGAGCCTGATATAATAGGATGTCCTGGTGTGATTATGAGTTATATGGGTTGTGAGACTCCTAATGACAGGTGGTAGAGGCCCCTGAAATATTTTTGCTTCAGGTTGAGTCTTGATGTTTGTTGTTGTTTGATTGTGCATTGAGCATGTATTGCATGGTAGGATGTAGAGTTATAGGTCATCTACTGAGCTTATGGATCACCCCTACTGTTTTTGTGGTTATTGTTTGCTTTTCAGGTATTGTTAAAGCTAATGGAGGTCTTCCTTCCTGGAAGATTTTGCCTGTTCGTACTCTGAGGTATGGTATAATATGATTGCTTGTATATCTATCTTCTGATATACTATATTGTGTGGTGTAATTTGATGGTAGTGTACATAATTAACTATGATGTATGATTGTACTGGTTTGTGGTTGAGACAACACCCGTGATTTTGTCTTTTTTGATGCTTGTCACTAACCCCTTGAGCCTTTGAGTGCAAACAAGAGGAAGTCATGTTTCTAGTTCTAGGTTCCTGAAATCGGGGGCATGATAGTCTATGATCTTAATGTTGAATTTTTCAAGAAGCAACATTCACCTAATAAGTCGTGGTTTGACATCGGGCTTGTTCAATAAGTACCTCAGGGATGCATGATCATAAAAAGCAACAACTTTTGATCATAAGAGCTAAGAATGAAATTTGTTTAAGGCAAAGATGACTACAATGAACTCCTTATAGTTGCAATGTGCTGTATTTAGTGTCTTTGAGATCTAGACAATGACTTGTGGAACTCCATCTACTATTTTGAAAAAGAACGACTCCGACAACAAAGTTGGAGGCATCACACATCACCTTGGTAGAGTAGTCATATTAATATTTAATAATAAATATTTTAAATGAGTAAGGTCATATTAATATTTAAATAATAAAAAAATATTATTTTAATTATTATAAAGTTAAAATGTTAAATTGAATATATATATATATTTTAAAAAAATAATTAAAAAAATAAAAATAATTTTTTAAAATTAAATTAATCAAATATTAAATAAACTAGATGCTAATGATCTTATCCATCGGCTAATAACTCCAACGGTAATGCACTGGTTTTAAATAAGACCTATTACTTAACTTGCTTAAAATATAAACACGTATCGCTCATTGCATGCTCTCCTTAAGAATACACTGCCATTCTAATTGGTAACTCATCCGCATATAAGCCCACTCTCTTTTAATTAAAACAATACAATAATTCATAACAAAATATAAGTCCTCATGCACTTTAAATAACATTTGCACACGGCAACAAATTACAAATGCAAAGTAAAATTCTTCTGACAGAATTAGATAACTTATAATTACATAGTAAAATTTTAAGTTAGCACAAAAAAATAATATCAAAATTTAAATAATTAAATTAAAGGTAAAAATTCAATAAAATTAATACTAACTCCACAAAAGTGATTGAAAAAATCTTCAATACCTAAAATATATAAAAATATTATAAAAGAATTATAAATTATAAATTAAATGCATAAAATATAAAAAAAATAGATAACATTAATTATCATGTTTTCTACCTTATCAAATTATTTTATTATTATTGGGTTCAACAATTCAACAAAAAATTTAACCAAATGTTTTAAAACGCAATTTGTATACGAGGAAAAAAATCTCTATTGTCAACTATCCAATACAATTAACATAATATTTCCAAAAGTTAAAAGGAAATCAATTTGAATACATAAAGATATCATTACTAATGATAATTTAATAGTTAATACAATATTCACCACCTGTTATGGTTGTCGTTAGAGCTATAAATGAACCAAACGTTTATGAACAAGCTTGCATTCGATCCGATAAAAGATCATTTATGTTCGTTCGTTAAGAAAAAGCATTGTTCGCAAATAATTCGCAAACATTATTATTATATTAATGAACATGTTCGCAAATCTCATGAACAAGTGTTCACGAACAGTTTATAAATATCGCTCGTGGTTGTGAAAATTATTTATAAGTAGAAAATTAACAAATCAAGTAATATGTATAAAAATTATTTTATTACATTTAATAAAAAATATTTATATTATCATTAAATTTAAAAATTATTTATTTATTTATTATTACTATTATTATAATATTTTCATAAATTATATATAATAATTGTTTAAAGATATTAAACAAAGATAACATAGTCTAGCAGTTAATTAATTTTACTTTTTTATAAGTTTACGGTGTGAATTATTTTTGTAGTTTTTTTTTTTGATTTTATAATTGTGTTTGTAAATGCTGGTAAATAAATTTGTGAACACGTATTCGTGAACCGTTAGTGAATATTATAGTTTAAGGCTCGTATTAAATTCGGTTCGTTAATAAATAATAATGAATACATTCGAACACCTTATTATTTGGCTCGATTCGTTTTGTGGTGTTAATATTTGTAATATTGCATATCAATTATAATTCATATCAAGTCGATCATAGTAATATTTGTGGTATTGCATAATTTTAGTATATGAAAATGATATAAAATTTTAGTTAGTTTAGTTGGCACATATATTAACAACAAATTATTTCCTCTTACTAATAAATTAACAAGACATTTTTCATTAGCGCATGTATCAAAAATTCAAAATATTTATCAATTTAATTACTTGTAATAATTTTAAAATTAATTATCAGACAACATACGAAAATATTTTATTCATATACGCAACTCATCGCATCGCATTTTTATAGCATATGAAAATTTGTATGTGTTAAATAATGTTAATAAGACCCTTTTTTATTTAATTTGAAAACTTAGCATTTATTTTAATTAATATTTAATATATTTAATATTATTATGTAACATGTTTTAATATTTATTTTATGCCAACTAAAAAAATCATATACATATGTTACTTCATGCCTGTTTAATTATTTGTCAAGTTAATTAAGGTCAATGAGCTTAACACGAGGTTTCATGTTATGGTTTTCCAACAAACATGTTTTTAGAATTTAACATAATTAAATCCTATGAGCAGTGATATTTCAAATACAGAGACTATCATCTGTATGTAAATAAAAACAAATATGTATCCATTTTGCTCAGATACATATAATATCCATTTATTAAAAACACACATTCAGATTTTTTTTCCAGGCCTAAAAACGTGTCAAATCATAAACATGTGTTATCATTTGAAAATTAGTTCCTCCAGAAACAGATAGAAGTGCCAGACCTCAAACAATGCTCATAAACTGTACCAGGTGATACCAAAGAGAATCGAATGTGGGGGCTCGAAAAACCAAACGAAACGAAACGTACATATCATCATTCCAAGCTATATATTAATTCATATATATCACGAACCAAGTTTTGTGTCACTTAATCCAAGAAGAACTACATAAATCTTACTGATTGAGACGCACTGACTAATTTAATACTAGCTTAAATTCATCGAATTCAGTTATCAACTAATTTATATAAAAATAATCAAATTCTTTCTTCACAGTCAAATCCTCCGCTAGTAATCAGATTACACATTTAAAACCTTCCGTTACAACATTGTAACTCTCATACCAGTTGTTTGTTTGAAAGCTTTACACCAGACACGCTTCCATGCTGCCTCCCTGCACGTATCCCGTAACACACCCTGAACTGGCGGGCAACCAATGAACGCTGGGGTGGCAATTGTTCTAGTTGAGAAACTACTAAACAAATTTAACCCGCAGCTTTATCGGGGCTGTGTGCATTGCTATTATATGAAGTAAAAAAATTGGGGATGAAAATGAAGGTACCAAAAACACAAACTAAGCTGGAGGCACAAAAATTAACACTCCCATAAACCATTGTGCCACAAAAAAGCCAGCGGACCAGAATAGTCGCGGACTAGTACAGTCAATCAGCGTCACAGACAAACATAACTAACTATTCACAATCAGCTACATCTACACATTATATTTTTCCTCTCCAAATAATCGAAGACAAAACTTCTTACTGTACATTCTATGTCACCCCATTTACAAAGGCAAGGCCTAGACAGCATTTCATAAGTTAGAAATCTATTTCTTCTTCCGTAATGAAAGAGACAGTGGCTTTGGATACTTTAAAATTCTTCCCAAAATCCCAGATGCCTTAACAAAATGTTTTTTTTCCCGAGAGAAGCCAAGATCAGATCCTGAAAAATCTACAGCAGTATAATCAACATCTCTTAGGATCCGGAGCAATTCTGATGCACTGGCCTTTCCCTTCTCATTACCATTAACACATATACTGGCAAGGGCAGGAATGACACCCTCCCCCATGACCAAGTGACAGTACTGAATACGTTGGGAGCATAACGAAAGGAGAACAGCCACAGCATGCTCTTGGTCTTCATGACTTCCATCCTCGAGTAATTTGGCAACTGAAGCAATGCATCCCATAGTTGTGGCTATAGAAACCCTAGCCACTTCCGACTGGCACAGATTTCTCATAATAGCTATACAGTATTTCATAAGAGAACTATCAGGAATAAGAGCAACCAGCCTTGGGATGCACCCCATGGACACCATGTGAGAATGCATGTCACTATTTGATGACAAATTACATATAATTTTTATGGCAGGCTCCTGGAAGTCTCTTGTAGTGTTGCAGAGTGTTTTCACAATGTCCATGAGAGCACCAGATGCCGCAGCTTTAGATTTACAGTACTGGTGGCCGGACAACAATTCAACAATAGCCATAGCATCTTCACCTACTTCTGAATCAAGAAGAGATGCCAGAATAGCTAACACATGGTCATTTAAGTATTCTTTCTCAGTCCTGTGAAGGAACAAAAGGTCAATTACAACTGACCATGATAACCTTTCTTAGAGGGAAGAGTTTCTTTATAAGATGGAGGTGAGAGTAAAATGACAGGGAGACAGAAATAGAATGGTGAGAGCTAAAACACTATTTCAAGTTTAAATGAAAAGAGTATACAGATCTGAGTATAAAATAATAATACCAACAACAACAATGACATTAATAAATAAATAACATGAACAACTTCCAATTAATATACAGTGAAATTGAATAGAATGGAAGAATTAGGCAAATGATACGCTGATGTTACTATTACCTGCCTTTGCGAACAAATGCCAATAATAACTGACATCCAGATCTCAGAGCATTCACATCATGCTGTTCTTGAGCATCTTTCAGAAATTGAATCAACGGATCAACAATACTCTCAGATGACATGTAACGATGAGCTTGACCACTAGAAATCAAGTAACTTTTTGCATCCTCAACAAGCTTGCATTGGGATTCCCAGGAATGTGCAGCAAGTCCAGATAAGTACTCCGGCACTTTCTTATCCATAATTTCAGAAGAATGATATCTATCACCATAAACAGGCACCGACAATAAATTCACATCATCTGTGATCTTACCATAGTCAGTATCCAAAGAACCAATCGACAAATCACATAAATCCATTTGGAGACATATGTCCTTCATTGAACTGCCAAGACTAGAAATTGAAGCAGAATAAGCTTCCCATGTACTGGACATTGTTGGCTCCACAATTGGGTCCAGAAACACAAATCCATGCTCCTTGCACCATTTTGAAATTAGATCTTTCATAACAATATTTGGAGTAACTGAAAAGTGCGCCAACTTTTTCTGTGTTTTTGGACATGTGTCGTGGCCTTCATCAAACCACCTTTGTATCCAAACCCTATCAAATGTTTGTCCTGAATCAATGACAACTGGTTCATACATCATTCTGGAAGATAAAGGGCATATAAATTCCTCAGGAGGTACTGGTTTTCTAAATGTATCAGTTAGAACATTGTTCTTTTCATATTCTACACTGAAATCCAATTCAACAGATTGACCTTCAGCACGAGGAAATTGATTCTCTGTTTGATCTTCTGTAAGAAATTTTCCATACCTATTAAGAAGTTGCAAAAGATACTTCAAAACACACTTTTTCTGTTGATCATTATCGCCAACTTTATGTAGAAGCTTCTTAATGGATCTTTTCTCTATTAAAAGAGCCTTTGAAGATTTAATATCCAGCTTTGAAGCAGCAAGCTGAAGAGCTTTGATCTGACAATCTTCTAATGACTCTGATCCATATGTCTCTTGCTGGAACAATGCACAGACAGCCTTCCCTGCCTCTTCTTCCAATGAGTCAAGGGAAAATGTAGCCCCCTTAAGATCCTCAATTACCCTGGAGATCTACAATTAAAATTTATAATTGTTTTACCAACTCTATCAAGTCAAATATCAACAACAAAATTGAGGGCCCTATGACTACAAAGCGTAACTACAATTGAATATGGTTGAATAGCAGAAAAAAGGGTGCCCATTGTGTGCAAAAAAGTGAGCTAAATAAATAAATAGTGCAAAAATTAAATTTCACCATCTACATCACACACCAATATACACACACCTACTTAGAAAACGAAAAGGATTTTATAATTTATACAATACTGCCACCATATTATAAAAATTACATATTTGTTAGGGATCTAGAATAATTACCATCCTATATTAACCAAAGTTCAAAAGTACAAAAAGCGATATGGTCAAAGCAATGATAAATAATAATTTTTTAAAAAAGAAAAAAATAGAATAAAAATTATGCAAAAGTAACTTTACAATAATAAAACTATACTAAAAATTAAAAATTAAGTCTTCATAATTATTTATCAAATCAAAATTAAGTCTTTAAGATAAAATAAAGTCTATATTGAAAATTTAAAAACATCCTATCGCATCCATCATTCTTAAAAAATAAATATAATTGAAAAAAAAACATTGACAGCTTTTATATATATATATATATATATATATATTACAATTGAAAGGATGTTACTGAGGGACAGCAGACGATGTCGCTGGCTGCTATTTTAGCGATGGAGAAAGAAGGTTCGACGACAATCGACGAGAAGGTGGCTTTGATGACGGAGGAGGCTTCAACGATCAACAACAAGAGAGGTGTCAACGACAACAATAAAAGAGGAAGAGGTGATTGCTTCGATAATTGACAACAAGAGAGAGGTGTCAACAACAACAACGGAGGAGGCAGCAGCAATGACTTCGACAATTGATGACAAAGGAGTAAGAAGGCTTCAACGAGGGAGAGAGAGAGAAAGAAAGAGAAAGAGAGGGAAAGCTTTATTGATGGTTTCGAGACAAAGGTGACTTATTCCTATTTTTTTTAAAAGCCAATTTATATTTTCTTCAGAACAGACGCAGCCGCCTCATCTCATATTTTGGATGAGGCGGTAGAACAGGACGCCTCAGATTGCCTCACCTGAATGAGTTGGGTGTTGGCATAGCAGCACGGTTGAGACGCCACCTCAAGGCAGTGCCTTAGCTCGTATTTTCAAACGTTGATATTAACTAAACTCCCATATTATAGGTCATAAAATGCACTATACTTTCTTATTATATATTTGCCCTTCTTTGACACCATCATAATGGTTTAACACAAGAAAAATTACATTTTCCACAAAATGAAATTAATGATTATAAATTTCCCCACTCACACAAGCTTATCAGGGTGGTTAAACCCAAAATAACCCAGTATTCATGGCACGGTAATCAAGTACCTTAAAATCCCATGGCTGCAACTCCCATTTGGTCATATGGATTCTGGATGCAACCTATGTGAAATCTGTATGGAATCCTAACTTCCATCATTGGTTGTTCCTGATGCCAAGAACCCTTTCCATATTTATTTATTCTATACAAATATGATGCTATCAGATTTATTTTTCCATGCAAGAATTTATTTTTCATTTAGCCAGAGTCCCTCTGTTTTAGACGTAATGTTAAAAACAGTAACCCCTCTTTACTCTTATCCATTGTGCTTTAAAGCTAGCCCCTAATTAGGGTTTCATTTTTTGAAATCAACTCTCCTTCTTCATTTGATTTCCAACTCATGGTTGAGAGATTTGAAGGCGAAAATATTAGAATATACCCAAATAAATTCACATTTCATCATTTCAATTAGGAAGGTTTCCATGGTGTTTTTTTTTTGTTTTTTGTTGGTAGCATATATCCTTCAAAGTATACACGTGTGGGAAAGGTGTAAATTGCTTTGGATTTTGTGTTGTCTGGATCTAGCATGTTGGATCTGGTTGTTCCATTCATTAAGCAGTTTATGTTGTGATGAACCCATTGGCGATTATTCATGAAATTCATGCCCTGAAAAGCATCGTAGTGCTCCTATGAAAGTTGAGTCAGTAAATTATTTATTTACTATATGAGGATTAGTTTAACAAGAACCATTGATTAATTATATTGCGTTCTAGGATACATCTTACAAGTTGAAGCAATATGATAGGGAAATATGATTGTCTTGATCAGGGGGTCTTGGAGATTTCATATTATTACATTTGATATGATCAGACTCGGTAAAAAAATTGGAAATATTCTCCACAAATTTACCATCTTGGCATATTATGCTAACTAGGGCATCTGTATTTATAGGTTTTAACTATTATAACACATACATGGGTCGGGATAAACCCTACCAGGTATGCACTATAAACTCATCCTTTTAACAAGAAATAACATAAGAATAAAGGAAATGAGAATTACAAGATGAGAATGTACAAAAATCGAGGAATCACAATTTCACATACCTCTGTTGCCAACATGACGGGAACCATAGTTTGAACTTCACTCAAGCTTTGTTCTAACTGATCTCTTAATCTTTCAAATTTCGAGACCACATCACTCCCCTTAATAGCCTGAATATGTTTCAACAAAACCAATAGTAAAAGATTAATCAGTTGAAATCGTATTTTGGATAGCAGAAAAAAAAAAAGCAAAATCGGATCAGGATAGAATATAACTAAAAAGAATCATAATGTTAGGCTCGGGAATGTTCTTGACTCCATTATAAATTTATAAACCCAAACTGGGTGCAATTTCAAGTTCCCAAGAGGTTATTTTGGCCATTTGATTTTGGTCACTTCTTACCTTGACCCCTAATCACCCAATCAATTATATTAACTTATTATCTTGTATTTTTCCTTGTTCCTTTATTCTGTACATATATTCCTCACACAGCTGTCCTTTGGCCTTTTAACATCACGCTCAGAGAGCAAGCAGAGATAGGCAGAAGAGAGCATGAAAACAGCAGTGGGAGATTTAGGTTTAGTGGAGGCTGAGGGTAGAGTGTGGAAGAAGAAACCTTCTTGGTAGACTTGTTGGAACTCTACAACCTCGCCCTTGAAGATTTGGAGCTGGAGTACCTGATCTTAGGCAGTTACAGAGGCAAAACCCACCACTCAAGCCTAGATTAAGTCTTATTTTTCCCTTGTTGATGCATCTTTATTTGGACTTGATGTACTATGGACCCATCAATGATTAATATGTAGTAAGATCTTATGATGCATAGTTTCGTTAGACATTCATATTTGAATGTACTGGCATGGGGCCTTATTATTATTGTACTTTGAATGATAGAATGCATTTCATTTAGAACAGAAAACTCATTTATCATATGTTCGAGGCATGAAATTGTTATGTTATTATATGAACTGTACAGGTTAACTAATAGATGACGGACTATTTGAGAAAGCAACTGCTATATCTAAGCCACATTGTTGCTAATCACAAAACCAGCATCCTTTTGGATACGGACATAGAGGTCATCCAACCTAGCGTAGGGTGGATTCTAAGGTTGAGAATGCCACACATCACAGGTATGAAAAAAAAATATAGATTTAATTGCGCCATGAAAATGTCTCACCAAAATAAATAAATAAAATAATCAGTAAGGTTATGTTCAACAGCCTGTATTCAATGCATTACATATTCATCAAAATATGTTAATAAATATGATTGTTTGTATTAGAGGGCAATTAAATATGCAATTTAAAAACTGTTTTGCGTTTAAAAAAACAACAAAAAAAATGATAATATATTTTAACTTTACAAAAATACTATCACCCAAGGATAAATTTCTTTCAATTAAATGATTGTTAATCCATTGTCATTATATTTGAAAAAAATTGAAGGTAACTCTAATAAATCAATGAATATTTTTATATATATAAGTTAGTGATATAGGAAAAAAAATGTGACTCTTAAGAAGCATATAAAATAAAATAAAAATCACTTACAAATTAATTTAATACTTTGCATACTAAGGGTTTTTTATTACATTCTAATTTCTGCTAAATATGGCTAAAAAAGTCAACAAGATTATCTTATGTTAGTTTCATCTAATATAGTCTGTCAAATGCAGCATAAAAGTTTCAAATCGCACTATCATATATGTTTGATAGTCACATCATAATATCTATACATATACACACTTATAATTTACTTCCACAGTCTTGGTAGCATACAAGTATATCATATGTTCTTACCATCTCTACTCTTTCTCACTTTCTTTCTTTTAAATATTATTTTGTTAAGATAAATTTATTTCAGTACATTGACAATACAGTATATGCATGTGAATAAAGCAAGAAACTAGGATATATCTTATCTTTGTTTTCCCCAAACCATTTTTTAAATGCATACCATGTACAGCTTACTAGATTCACAGCACTGCTGAAGAAGTAACTTGGCCCTCTGAATAGCATTGGTGAGTGCACATAGCACCTGCATTCCTGATGACCATCCAGGGCGAGCCCCTTCTATTTGTGGAATAATTTTTGAGATTCTATCAACCAACTCCATAAGCTTTGTGCACATTAAATGATGCACCTGAATCTGCACCACAATTAATGAAATAATGTAATGCAATGCGAATAGAACAGTAAAACATGTTAGAAAATCAGAACACAGGTGAAGATTACTTTATAAAATAGAAGAAAGAAAAAAAACAACCAAAACAAGATAAGTTTCAAAATCACAAGATAGGTAATGATTATTTTTAAAGATATAAAAATGAAAACGGGAATCAGAACAGGACACTGTCTAAAACATTGTTAAGGAAATTCGACAGTCACCGCAATGGGGAATAATTTGATTATTTTCAATCAAGATCCATGCATTCCCAAAAGTTTCTCAAAAGCTCCTAAATTTTTTTTTCCCCATTTCACTGTCCAAACGATGGTAGTATGGCACAAACAAAATTTTCTTTTCTTCAATCGATCTTCTAGCTTTCACTTTCCCAGATTTCAATTCAAAATGCTTAGAAAAAAGAGCTTAAATATTATACTCCCCCAGACCTCCCAACCCACAAAGATTCTCCACATAAATCCATTCGGTTTGTAAATATCTAGTTCGCACTGTTTTTTGCATATGTTCTCAATATTGCTCTTCTATTTGATTTATAATTTTTCAGTGGGAAACATTTTTATAGGGAAAGAAACATGTAGATGCAATGGAATAATAAAACTAATTACACCATTTATTATCAAGAAAATAAAGAGGTCTGATAGGACAAAGTCAAAAAAAAAAAAAATCCTCACAAAAATATAAGCTGGTCAATCATTGTGAAATGCAGGGAGTAATTAATACTAAAATACACGGAAAAGGGGGCTTTCTGATTCATCCTTGATTGTTGAAAATACCATCTGATTGTTGAGCAATAAACTTACTGTCAAAGATGCCTATCAGAGAAAAGCAACATTTTTCAGTAGTAAAGGAATTCATTGTAGGAAAAGCAACTAAAGCTTAATTCTAAGATTTTGTAGGAATTCATTGTAGGAATTCATTGTAGGATCTAAATATCTAATAGATAAGGTTGCAAAAAGGAATGTTAACCCAACTTGTGCATTCCAAACTTCAGCCCCATACTTTCATCTTTCCTTGGGATAAAAAACACTATTAAAGAAAAATGTTAACTCTTGCTAATTTGGGTTGTCACCAGCTATTCCATCATGGTTCGAAGTATCGGAGGATACTGGTACGAGATTCAGGACGAGCAACTCGTAATTTTGGACCATCCTGAGTCAATCCTGATGATCTCAGCTTGGTGACTCATTTTGCCTCAATGGAGATCTTGGCTTAGATTTCTAAGATTTATTGAGGTAAGTTATGGTGACAGTTGGTCAAGTCTACTTTTCATCCTCTTCTTCTTCTTCTTCTTTTCTTCACATCTCTCTTTTCCTTCTTATTTTTCTTCTTCTTTCTTCTTTGCGCACGCTGTTGGGTTTGCTGTTGTAATGCCAAGATTCTTCCTCTTCTTTCGTATTTTTCTTCTTCTTCCCCACACTACACACAAAGAGTCGACAATGTACCCACACCAAAAGAGGTATCGTAGCCTATGGGTATTTTTTTTATAATGTTTAATTTTATTTATTAGTTTTTTGTATTTTATTTTTTTCATTTTGTTTTTTCTGGGTTTTTTTATTTTTTTTATTTTTAGATAATTAAGGGATCATTTGGTACGATAATATTATTTTTGAAAATATTATTCTTTTTTAAAATAATGGATTCAATAAATATAAACTATTTATGAGTGGTAAAAAATTATCTGAATTTATAGTCTTTAAAAACAAACATATTTTCAAAACAAATCCAAGTATACCAAATAAGGCCTAATATTTTGTAACTAAAATTAACAAATTTGTAAGTAATTAATACAAAAAAAATTTACAAATCAAAACAAATATATATATATTTAATAATTTAAAATTATTTTCCCTCAAAAAAATATCATACTAATTTGATAAAACTAATTTGATTAATAATTATAATTTTTTCGTTAAATAGCCATTGTGATTTTATTTGAATCATTATTTATTTTTATTATTTTACTTTGGATGTCCGATACACTACTAGATGTTGGTTGGAAACATAATATAGTTGTCTCATAATTTTCATAGTTTTAATATGATTGCCTGATTTTTTTATGATTTAAAAAAAAAAACTAAGCATTATTTCATGCCTAAAGTTGCATTTCACCCAAAATGCAACTAGTTGTCCATGATTGCAACTTTAAACCATGTATTTCATATCTTTAGTGGTCAGCTCAATAAGGTTTCATAAGATTGTATTTTTATATGCAATGATAAAAAAAATTGCAGATCTACCTTGCAAAAAGACAACCTCTCCAAGGCACTGCCTAGAAAAAGGAAGAAAAACAATTGACACAAAATGAATCCCCAAAAGAAATGAAAACGGCATCAAGAAAGAATAAGCAAGTGGCTTTGATAAATACTCCCACCAACTTGAAGAAGGATATTTTAATATTTTGACATTAAAATTTCAAGAAATTCCCACCAACTTGAAGAAACTCTATAGATAGACTTGTGTAGAGTCTTTCCAAAAGCTTACAAGACATGAAATGGATATACATGCAGCTAGTTGTTCATGATGTTTCAGCTGATGTTCAACACTAACATCTAACTTAAGGACATATCATATTTATTGATTACCAATGGAAAAGAACATTCTGTATTTTCAACAGAGAGAACAAGGATTCATATCCCATTGCGTTTCAAAATTTGAGGGCAAACTTCCTGTGACCTACCTAGAAGATAATGACTGAGAATGTAGTCGTGAGCCTCAACTCTCAAGCAAATGTATAGGAACTATAACTATTGGTATTTAAATTTAGTAATTACTAGGATGCATAGTAATACTGGGATTAGGGCTGGTTGGTTTGATTTATTAGGATGCATAGTAGGTTATCTTTTATCTCAAGTATATTCAGGGTTTTTTTCTTTTTCCTTCTTTTATTTTGAGGTTTTAACCTATTATGAGTACCCTTTCTTGCCCCTATTCGCTCTATAATTGTGATTTGTATCAAAAACTTGAATCTTAGTAAGATTGACACAGATGATCTCAAAATATAAAAGAATTCTATTTGATATTTCAATGCAGCGCAGTGAAAGAATTTCACATTTGCAGTCAAAACATTTTTATAGGAACCAAATCAGCAAGAGCATTAACATGAGACATGTACCTTTACAGCACAAGAATAAGGCATCACTTTGACCATCCCAGAAACATCAATGACCATCAAAAAGGGAATTGTACAGAATCTGCAAATTGGATATATATATATATATATAAGAATATAACTACATTTCTCCGAAGAAAATTTACTGTATTACTTCGGAGAATAAACAAATCTATGGCACTATGCTAGAGGTCTTGCAGAAATCAAAATCATGAAACCCAAAAAAATAAATGTTCTCATAGAAGAATGTATGACTCAAACAATCAATAAAATTTTAAGAGAGCAACGGTTACTTTAAATTCTTGAAATGCAACTTCCGTATCAATAAATTGTGGGAATCCCACTTACTAATTTCTGATAACATGCAGCTCAATTTCTTCAACTTTTTAGCATGAAAACACAAACCCCATCAAACAAAACCAAAAAAAATAAAGGTACTAAACAAAAACTGCTACAATAGCAAGTAATCAAAAATACTTTTTACTTATCAAAAAAAGTATAGCAGACAAAAATGCTGCATCAGAGATAATGCATGAACATGATCTGCATCAGCAACAACTAATCTTGGGAGTCAAGAATTGACAATAATATATGCTTTAAATATAGATCACATTCCAAAAAGACACACTTTAAATTTTCATTTCTTCAATTCTCAAATGCTATGATTGCATTGTATAGTGGGCCAGATCTAACTCTTCATCCCCAACAACATGCACTTAACGATGACTCAAAAGCAAAGGAGAGGGGAAAAAAATCTGTTTGATAGAGCATAAATGAGGAGAATTAAAAGATAGAAGGAAATAGAATTAAAAAGTAAACGATCCCCAACACATCCAACAAATCATTGACTCAAGATGAAAAATGAAGGGTTTCCACTAATTCAATCTAAATTCATATATCATAGCCCCCCCCCCCCCCCCCCCCCCCCCCCCCCCACACACACACACACACACACGCACATACATAGTGTGATGTTAGATTACACCTAGCTAGATGAAACTGATATATAAGAATTTTGGGAGAATCTAGAGCAAGTAGTATAAAATGTACCAAACATTGAAAAAATGTTAATTGTAGGAGACTTGAATGGCAACATAAATTAAGTTCAGAATGAGTTCAAAATTGTGCACGGAAAGTATAGTTTTGGTGACAAGAATGAAGACAAGAAGACTATTTTAGATTTTGCTACAAGGTAGACCTAAACAAAATGAATGATTGGTTTGAAAATTGAAAATCACATTTAGTAACATACAAAAATGGTCTAAATAGTAGTCAAATTGATTACTTTCCCAGTAAAGTGTATAGCCACACAACATCAAGTACTTGTAATAGATCTATGCATTCGTAAGTGGCAAAAGAGAACTAATCAAGCTAGAGCTATGAATAAAAAGGTGGTGCTTGAAGAAAGATTAATGCATGAGGCTGGCTAAAATACTGATGAAGATATAAATACCTTATGAATGAAAAATATCAAGTTGTATTAAAATGATAGCTATATATAACCCTGAACAATCTAGAGGTGGCATGCCACCAAATAAGAAATCGTGGTGATGGAATAAGGAAGTGACAGGCAACAAAAGCTAAAGAAGACTTTTATAGAAACCTAAAAAGTGTAGAGATAACACATGTTTTGATAAATATAAGTTAAGGTAGGAGAAAAGTAAAACAAGTTGTTTGAACTACTAGACCTAAGGTTTATGAGGATGTTTCCAGAAGATTATAGAGTAAGAATACAGAGATAGAGTGGTATTCAACATTAATAAAATAAGATAGCAAAAAATTTAGTATCTAAATGGCATAAGAAGCATAAAAAGCGAAAAAGAAAAAATCTTCATTAAAGATGAGGATATTAGAGAACGTTAGAAGATTTATTTTGATAAACATTTTAATGATAATTCTATGCAAGGTATAGACAATCTTTCAGTACTATACGCAAATCTTAACTATATTTATATACCCGGGATTATAGGTATGAGATTAGTGCAGCATGTAAGGAGATAGAAGACAAGGACCTGATGAAATTCCTGTTGAGGTTTGGAAATGCTGGGATGAGTTGGAGATAAAATAGTTGAAATTTTTTTTAACAATATTTGATATTATGAAAAGATATTTGACAAATGGAGAAAGAGTACACTAACGTCATTTTTAGGAAGAAGGTGGATATACAAACTATGAAGAAATAAAACTAATGAGTCACAATGAAAAAGTATGAGAGATTAATTGAGCATCAATTAAGACATGACATAAGCTTAAAATTTTAGAAAATCAAATTGAATTGATGGCAAAACAATCAACTGTGAAATTTTTTTTATTTAATTTGAACAATGATGGAAACGTTTAGGAAAAAAATATAAGATTTACGCATATTTTCATTGATTTAGAGAAAATACATGATAGAATTTCTTGAAAAATATTTTAGTGGGTATTGATGAGGGAGGGAATCCCTTTAAAATATATAAATTTGATTAAGGACATATACAAAAGAGCAAGCACTAATGTGAGTAGCAACGCGATAGTTTTTCCATTACCATAAAACTACATCAAGGATCATCCTTAAGGCCTTTTCGAATTGCAGTGGTTATGGTTAAGCTCACCAAACATAAAAAAAAATGATGTACCTTGGTGTATATCTTTTTTTTTATGACATTGTTTTAGTGGATGAGGATATGATTGAGCTTAATAATGCTAAATTGAATTTTTGGAGGAACACATTAGAGGCCTGAGGAGTGACAATTTTCGGTAACTTTTGGTAGAGGCATTTTAGAATTAGACGGAACACCCAGCTGCCAGGAGTGATAATTTTTGGTATCTCACATCCATTATTCAATGCAATAACAAAGAAGAAGGAAATGTAAATTATAGGATTCAAATAGGTTGGACAAACGCAACGCTTTGAGGGTCCTACGTGATTGTAGCATACCTCTGAAGTTTAAAAGAATGCTTTATAGAACAATTATAAGACAACGGTTGTGAGTGTTGGGCGGTTCAACAGATAACGAATACAAAATGAATGTGAAAGATATGTGCATGGTATGGCAGATGTGTTATAAGACTTTAAAAAAAAATGAAGACATTCGTACATGATTCGGGGTTGCTTAAGTCGAATTGAAAAGGGATAGAAGTATAAGATGCAAGTTCCAACATCAGCAGATTCAACGTAAAAATTCAAATATGATTTTGGTTTGTTAGGAACATGGGTTGTCGATATATATATTTTTTTTAATTGAGGAAAATATTTTAATGAAAATGGGTTGCCTTAAACTCTAGAATAAGAGCAGAAACCGTGAGAGAGAGAATTAAAATCACAGCGAAGCGAAGACAAACAAGACGACACAATAATTGAAAATAAAAGTACAAAGCAGTACCGGCGCTGCCAAAACCGATGGGGAATCACTACTCTGTCTGGTTGTTGGGGGCAGCCTAGCCCAGCGAGAGCCAGAAACCCCCGCTCGACAACGTAGCCCGATGAAGACGTTTAAGACGTTACGAGAGTTACCACACCCCCCCCCCCCCCCCCAGCCTCCTTCCTCGTACACAATAATCCTTAAACCCCGAGATGGAGATCCCTCATCGACCGACGGTGAAATTGAAAGAGGAAACAAACGTACATACAAATTTATAAGCGAACAACAACACAAGACAACATCGGTGTCTGGGTGAATTTTGGCGGCTGCAACTACACGCAAGCGAGGGAGAGAGAAGTTGGAAGAAATCCTCCGCGGTCGTCGCTTCTTCTTCCACGAAGGCGGAGGTGGAGAGAGAGAGAGAAGCTGACACTCATTTAGGGACGATGGCCCAAAGTTGAAGTCAAAGGGCCCACCAGTCTCCCCGACCCACTATGCTATTGTCATATATATATATATATATCTCCATATTTACTGGAAAAAAGATATTTCGCTCACGTCAAAATTATCACAGTAGGGAGAGGGCGGAGGGAAATCCTCATATCTATCTAGATTTGAAAGTGATTTTTTAAAAAAATTTGATAGCGATAAACCTTGCAGGAGTTTGGGAGCCAGTCCATACCTACATATAAAAAAAGACTTAAATTAAATTATTATACATTATGATCATTTTAAATTTTTGTCAAAAATTACAATTGATAAAATCCGAGAGAGATGCTCGAAGCTTTCAGGGCTTAACGTCTGTAGCATACGTGCTCGAGTCTTAAGGCTCAAACAATAATATGAGAGTTTGCCGCGTGATAAAAGATATTAATATGATTTATTTTAAGTCAGCCAGAAAAACTACTGATTATACTAAGAGCACTCGTATTTTTAATACTCGAATAATTACAATAGCTTTAGGACAAGACTATTGCTTTTCTTTTTCTTTTGAGTGGGGTTAGGAATTTTTTTTTTCCACCCACTATCTCATCTCGTTGACGTGTGTGCACAGATTTTCCATACCTTGACACTTTCCTTCATATTTCTTTTTTAGATTATGTGAAGTCAATCAAATCAAAGATAGTACTGTTAGGTCTGATTTTTTTCATTTTTTTATATGAAATAATGTTTTCTCATCCACACACGTGGACTAAAGTATGAAATAATATTTTCTCATTCGACGCAGAGGAGATACTTGACTTAGAGTTATTTTAATAATAATTTTTAATTTATTTTATATTAAAAAAAATTATACATGTAAATATTTATTTTTTTAATTTATTTTTAAATAGTATTCTTTAAAATAATTTTATTTTTATTAAAATAATTATTTTTATTTTTTCAACAAACTTTCTCTCTCCACCCTCACAAACCTAAAGCTTTCATTCTTTTCATTGAAACCGTTAGAGGGGAAAATTGCAAAAGAAAACAGATTGAATTGCTTACAATGATTTATTTATTTAATGAAAGCAGCAAAACCAACCAGCAACAAAAACAAAAGACAACAATCAATTGCCCACATGAAATTGAGACGTGTAGTTGTACAATTTGTGCGACATTTCCATTGGTGGCTCATTTAAAAATGCCCACCTACTCCTCGTCCATATCACAGTGGCAGCGGCATCATTTTGGGGGGAAGTAGTGTCAGATTGGAGGGAGGCGATTGCAGCGGTAAGGAAAAAGGATAGATCGGCATAGGAGGTCACTGCTTTCATGTCCAATCTTTACCGAATGTTTGGTAAAGATTTTTTGAAGTTGCCACCGCTGCTACCTCGCTAGCGATGTTTCATAGATCTCCTCCTCCCTATACATGCACAACCACCATTTGTGAGGGATTTGTTGTTGATGATGAAGATCTTCCAAAGGAGATAAACGCAACCATTTTTGGAACTTCAGACTAGCCACCAATCTGAACTTTCCACCTATCAAAACCTTAAGAGCAAGGAAAGGCATCAGGAGGAGGGGGGAGAGGAGGGAGACGATAGAGATAGGGGCAAAGAGGGCTAAGAGGGGAGGGAAAAGATAATATTATGTAGAGAATGAACAATAATTTTTTATTTTTAAAAAGTTACTATAGCAGTTTTTAAATGTAATAAAGAGTTTGCTAGAGCACATTTTTAACATTTGGCTCTCTAATTCTAAACAATAGAAGGCCTCTTAAAGTTGCTCTTAGTTGTGCCAAACTTGGACAATTATGAAATTTCAATTTGATTATATTATTTTTACTATTTTTATAGAATAATAAATAATAATATTCTATAAAAAAAAAATTAAAACACTTTCCTTTTGTTTTAGACAAATATTTTAACTAGCAAAAGGTCATGGTAAACAAAAAAGTGTGTGCAGGCGTGCTAAAATTGCATTAGTCCATCAATCAATTAAATAATTAATTAAAATTTTAATTAATCAATCAAATTATTATTTATTAATTTTAATATGAATCAACTAAAATTATACTTTAAGATTAAGCAAATATATTTATAAAAATTCATAACAAAAAAATTATCCATCAATATAATTGTCATGTAATATGATTATTCACTATAATATTTATAATTATAATCAGGTATCAATAGATTCCATTCAACCTTTATAATTATATCTTTGTCCATATGTTATCATTAATTTTCCAATGAGACATATTCATGATCTAATCATGAATTAAAATTTATAATAAATTATATCCAATATAGTTATAATCGTTTGTTTTATCTAAGAATCCCGAAGTAAATAACATAAAAATATCATTAGTCTTTGCATATCAACGCTCTGGATTATACGCATTTATCTTGATACTCCTATTATCTATAATATTATGTCTCTAAGATACTGAGATATTTAAAGCTCAAAATCTCTCACTCATTAATAAGTCAAGAGATACAAATTATAAATATGAGTTAATCAAATGGTTTAGATTAAAATCAATCCATAAATTAATCTAGTAATAGAATATATAATTCTGTATACAATGAAATAGAAATTAGTTGAAGAACTCATTCTATTATAACATTGTCCAATATGTATAATTACATATTGGTGTCACTATTTATAAACTTTTTACAATGATATTATATTAGATTATTCCCACTATAAAAATAGTCTACACCACAATCGTATCATAATAGAGTGTTCCAAACTCCATTCATTTATTGTGAATCAAATTTATACTTAGTCCAACTAGTAGATCTATTACAAGTATCTCACACGTATTCAATAATAGACTTTGAAAAGTAATGATACATTATAATACTCAACAACAAAAGAAATACAAGAATATAATCTAATAAATATTTAAATATAATATATTCCAGTTAATCAGAAATAGATTTTACATTATTAGAATGACACACTGCTTTATATAGCATTGTCTTAACATACTTTTTGCCTCATCACTACCATGCTAGATATCTTGTTGAGTAAGTAATATATACCTAAAGCACCTATGAATGGATGGAGCAATTAAAAAACCTAACTAATGATGAGATTATTTCAATAGCTCCTTGGATGCCCAAAATGAACATGATATACTTATGTGGTGAATACAATTGGATACCTTTATTTGGTTCATAGGCAAGAATATCATAAGCACCTCTCCAAGTAGGGAGACAATTGGAAAAGAGTCAAATCATTCTTGTTCTTTGTGAGATAAAATCATGTAACATCAAACATAACACTCCAAGAGAAGGAAGCATCGTGTCCCAAATGTGTAAAGCTTGGCATGAACTGCAAAAGATCGAGACTACCCTTAACTATCATGAAGTCCTTCCAACTTACCAATTGTGGCGCTAAACACTTGAGGGGAATTTTTGTTAGTAAGAAAATTAAACCCTAAGGTGCCTTATGTAAAGATAAAAAGTTGCCATTAAAAGAATCACTGAAAGGGTGCAATTGGAGGTCGAGGTAGTGCAAAGAAAAGATGTCAAGACATGGAGGCCAAAAGGGAGTGATGAAAGTGGACCATCAAGACATTAGGAGAAGAAGCGTCGTCAAACCTAAAACCCCCTTAAAAATAACTAGAGACTTACCCTAGTTCATATAGTTGCATCTGTAAGCCTATGACCCCATTTTATGTTTGTTTTAGTGTACCATATAGTTTTGATCTTGTATTTGTATTTTTTTTATTATGTTTGGGCTTATTAGAGACATTGACCAATTGTGTTCGCCTCGATTATGAATATATCATGTTTTTGCTATGTTTATGTGATTAGTTGTCGTGCTAATTTATTTGTCATACCTTAGTTATCATTTTTTATATATATTCATATAGGGCACATGGTGAGTTTTGGTAATCTCTTGGAGAATGTGGTGGATAAGGAGGAAATTGATGAGGTGGCATTTGTATTTACCATTATCTAACAAAACTTAGGGGATTTATCACATGAGGGTTCCAACCAAGCTATCATGCCCCCAAATTTCATAAAACCTAAAACTGAAAATATGACTTTCCCATGCCCACACTTAAAGGGTTAAGGTATTAGTGACAAACACCAATAAAGACTATATAATGGGTGTCGTCCTAAACATACATGTATAATCATACAACAAAGATATATCTATACATTCCCTCATGATATACAATCAACATAAATTAATATCAATAAAAATAAATATCTCAATTCATTATAATTTCCACAGACCCTTTTTTGGATAACAAATAAACCAACATTATCATGTCATTACAATTATCATATTATCAAATAGGGTGTAACTAGCAGCCAGCTTTTGGAACAACATTTAACTAATCCAATAGTACCTGAAAATCATGCTAACAACGTATGAGGTGAGCACGTGTACTTAGTAGGTGTCCTACAACCCCACACTACCACACAAGCACCAAAGCTAAGTACTACATGCTCAAGTGTATATATGTGTTAGTGTGGTGTTTTAATAAACCACATAACCATCAACTATATATATATATATATATCACAATATGTATCAATAGGAAGATTATCCCTCAAATAAATCACAACTCATTAAATCAGTACATTATCATGAAAAATAACATAGCATTTAACCTCAGTTAAGTTAATAATAACCAGTGCAGTCACTTAACTCATAAAGTTATACTATATCATCTTTATGTTTCAGACTAACAATATTATCACCTTAACTTTTATCATATCATAGAATGCCATCATGTCATATCATATCATATTGTTTTGTAACATTACTTATAAACAAAAAGAGAATAAACTACACATACAATACAATCGGATCATCAATTCACATCACAAGCCATAAAGCCTTAGCTTGTTACAATCCAAACGAAACTCAGACCTAAGCTTGTCAACCAGTAATTCATACATACAACAACTCATATATACAGTAACTAATACACACAATAACTTACTAACTTAAGGCTAGTGGCCTTATCACATAAATATTCAATCCTTAGCTCAGGCCTTAGCCTATTAAGTCGTAACCTCCCAATACACTAACTTAGGGGTCTTAGTTACTTGTCAATAATCATTCCTCCATTTCCCTAGCTTAGGGGCCTCAACTACTTATCCAAACTAACCTTTCACATTTAAGTTATCACGTAAACCGAAAAGTCTCATAATTAACATTATAAATACACACATAACCAAGTATATACATAAAAGCCATATCAACATAAACATCACAATATCTAAATTCCATAATATATAGTAACCATATAGCAACAGAAATTCCCCGTCCTACCACAACCTAGAAAAGACCCTAGTAGTGTCCACTCGCATACTCGTGGCTCACAAGCCCCGCACAACACAACCACCATGTAACATCACACAAAATCACTAAACAAGTTTTAACATCACAAAAAAAAATCATGAAGGATTGGATCTTCTACTTGATGGAGGATCTCAATTGTCTCTTTGTTTGTAAGTGTAGATTGTTAGAGGAGGAAAAGAGGAACAACTTTTGTTTTTTGTTTTGGGTGAAGGAAGAGAATAAGATAATGATGGCTCTGTTTCATCAGTGGATGAAGAGGCTCTATGCCTTCAGTGGAAAGAGACAAAGAATAATTCATTATTTTATTTGAAAAATAAATCTTAAACCATTTTAAAAGGAAATTTAGATTTGATTTGAGACCAGGAAGGGGTAAAATTTGACTTGAATGTTATATTGACTATAAAAAATATTTTTAAAACCATTCACATTTAGCTTTATTAATATCCAAACGAAATTTATTGTATAAAAAGGTTTTATTTACTTAAAAAGAGGTTATAGGAGTAGAGCCTGTATAAGGAAAAGATATAAGTATTTTTACTTTTACATAATACCTTGGCACTGGAGATAGCGAGTGTTTATCATGTAGCTCGAGCCTGAAAAAGGAATATGTTTTTAGCCCCCCTAATACGGAACACAAGAACTTAGAGCACTAGTAGCAAATTTCCTATAGAAGTTTATTTTTATTTATTTAGGGAAAAAATTAAAATGTTTTAAAATCATCCTCATAGCAAAAACTCTATATTTAACTTTCCTTATGGTATTTATATAGTGTTTTTCAATATATTTAAAATATTATTAAATCAGTATAATTATTAAATTATATAAAAAAAATTCTCATATCTTTTCTTTACATTTTTTATAATTTTTACTTTTATTTCATATTTAATTATAAAATATTCTTATTAAATAAAAAAGTAATATAAAATATTATTTTAATGATATAAAAAGTAATTAAGAGAATATATTATGATGTATATTTATAAAAAAAAATAATTAAAAATTAGTTGTGATTATGCTTATTCCATTGCAACTATTCACCTAACCCTACAACAAATACGATCAAGCTCGGATTAGGCACATACACCAATAAGAAGAAAAAAAACCATAAATTTTCATAATATTGTGAAGGAAAAATCTATTTGCAGGTAAATTACATAGGTAATCCGCACATGAGTACTCTCCCTGTTATTGGATTGATATAAATAAAAAACTTTTAAAAATAATAATATCAATCCAACGGTAATGAAGATGATCTTGCGCAAATTACCTGTGTAATCCACCTATATGTAACATTAATCTACCGTAAAAGATCATAAATTGTGTGCATCATTATTTTATAATTAATTTTAAAAATGTTTTGATTCACCCACACGTGTCTTGTACGACACCAAGAAATCTACTGTCACTTAAAAATTTCTAAATCTAGAAAAAACAACTCAATTCAAAGTTAATTGAATGATTTCGTTTTCTAAGTACTCAATTTAGTTGTATCTTTTATATATATATATATATATATAAAACTCAGTTTAGTATGAGTTTTGTATATTTTAGTTATTAATTCATATTAATTGTTAAATTAATATTGTATTAATAAATTTAATAAAATGTAATATTATTATTTTTTATCAAAATTATAATGTCGAAACACAAATCATCAAATTTAGTTTATCATTTTGCATAAAATGTTGAGTTGTCGTTTTCTATTTTAAACTCAGTTTAGTATGAGTTTTGTATATTTTATTATATTAATTATTCATTAATTCATAAGAAAATTTTAGTTATTAATTCATATTAATTGTTAAATTAATATTGTATTAATAAATTTAATAAAATGTAATATTATTTTTTATCAAAATTATAATGTCGAAACACGAATCATCAAATTTAGTTTATCATTTTGCATAAAATGTTGAGTTGTCGTTCTCTATTGCTTATATTTAAGAGCGGTGTTACAGTGTCACTGTTGTTTGTTTCCATCACAGATTTTTGGTGACTCAATTCACATATATCTTTTTTTATATTTATTTATTTAATTATATCGCATGAGGACCAGCAGCCTTACGTTTGTGAGGAGTTCTTCTTCTTTCGATATGAAGAGTGCGTCCGGTGGGGTCCAGATTCACCCAATGCCTAAACGCGGCTGGTTAGTTTTGTGTCTCGATCATCGTTATAGGATGGTTGACTCGCTCTCTTGTCCACTCGGGGAGTGCAGTGCACATCGACGGGAATGAAATACGGCTTTAGAGCATTGCCATATGCGTCATTAAAATGTAAAAATTAATATATATTATTAAAAAACAAGGAGGGGTTTCTTCAATAAATGCTACCTCGTTGCCGAGATGAATATTATTTTTGGCACGTCACTCGGTTGACCATCCAAATCATGCAAGCTAGCGGTCGCAATAAAATTTGAGCATTTGGTAAATTGAGAAGTGTTCACGTTCCTCGATGTCATATTCAGGCAATGTAAATAATGTTCTCATGCAAGGGTGCAACTTTATTTAGGATGACACCATTTGTTTGATTGTTTCAGTCTGACATATTTCATGGTTTCAAGTTATTAATGGGTCTTATAACACGAACCCAATCATGTTGACCTAAGAAATTTTTGTGCATGCCATGAGTTGAGTGTGTGATTAATACATCAATTCAAGGCTAGGCTCTCGAGTAATGTGAGGTTGGCATTGGCATGCAAGAAACAACTCTCAACATGACACAAAGCAATCTTAGTTACCAACATTTAATAGTACAAAAAGATTTTTTTACTGGAACCCCAAGAATAGACTTGTTGGAAAAGGTGGTATACGGATCATAAATTCACGAACCAGTTCAAGCTCATTTGAGTTTGATTCATTTAAAATCATTTTTGCTCAACTTATTTCAACTCGTGTAAATTTAAATTTAACTTTCGAGATCTTATTTAAGCTTAAATATTAAACTCGTTTTTCCAAAATTAACAAATAAAATTGTCGAATTCATTATCAAAGCAATAAATATAATATAAACACATTAATATAATAAGTTAATAATGTATATATAAATGGTGTTCTAAACTGCAAATTAATTTATATAACATAAGCTTAAGGTGTGGGTATAAAGTTTCTAAAAAAGTGCCCCTAATTTTTTAAAAAAAATTTAGTTAACAAACTTTAATTTTTTCATAAAATTTATAATAATTCTAAGCTAAAATCTATTATCAATTATTCTCATCTATTAAAAAAATAGAATCATCATTCCTTATAAGATACCTTTTTACTAAGATATCTATAAGATTCTAATTGACAATATTCTACTCACTCGAATCATAAATATTTGAATAGAATGAAGGCTAACATTCTTCATTGTTATCTTCATTTTGATAATTCTCATTCTCATTTTCATTGACCATGTCTTGATTGGAATGATGTTTTTCGTTCACTAAGTCATGATTATGAGTTTTTTTGTTCGTTTACTATGCCTTCATGAAGAGTTTGTTCTTCATTTACCAAATCTTAATTACTAGGTTATTGTCCAATGCCTAAATTGGAAGTCCTTGGTTGTTTAATTTCTAGAAACTACAAACTTCTGAAGATATTCAAATTGAGTTTGAATAAAAAATTTTTGTTTTTTTTGCATATATGAAAAGTTACTTTTTAGAAGATATGATTTAATGATGACTCCAAAAATAATAGATTAAAATTATCATATTATAATTCAACACACTTAGAAATTATAACATTTAAATATTATTCAATAATTAATTGGCCGATATTCAAATTATTAGTCACTCATTACTCATTAATTTCAAACTTTTCCAAACCAAAACTTTAGTAATATTTTAATTTATAACACAATAGTACAGTGACAATACATTCAACCAAAATCAAAAACCTCCATTATAATTGGAAATCATTCAGGGCTAAATCTCCAACAATTATAAATATTAAAAAAATATACAAAATCATATCGAAGAACAAATATAATATAATTAAAAACTAAAAATAGATCAAAATAAAAACATTAATATATAATTAATACATACTAACATCAAATTAAAATTATTCAATTGAATATATATTATATGTTATATTAAATAATATAATAGGAAAAAAAATACCTGCTCAGTGCTCTCTGTGACCGTGTTCGTGAGACGTGAGTGAAGTCATGAAGGGTCTTTGGGTCAGAGTCGTGAAGTCGTCAGGGCCGCAAGAGTGAGGCAGACTGAGGCGTTGGTGTTGGCAGTCGTCCTAGGTAGTCGTTTCACATGGCGTCAACAGTTGGCGAGGTTGTCAAGTGGCGTTGAGTCATTGATGTGTCGTGGCGAACAGAGAATCAGAGATTCGGGATCACGGCGGCCAATCCCCATTGGGTTGCGGAGGAGGAGGCGGAGCGCCAGAGTAGTCAATCGGTTGATGTGTGGTCTGCAATTGCGTGCGCAACGATAGGAGCATAGCAAGGGTGGACGGTGTATTGTGGAGCGGTGCCCTAGAAGACAAAAAAATACCCCTAAATTGTTCCATTGGACCGGGTACCCCAAGCGGCTGCCTATTGGGCCTCCCACTCGGGCCAGCCCTGAAATTTAGGCTCATTATGCATGCGAGTTACATACTACAAGGCTCAAGTTCAAGTATATTAAGCTTTTGGGCTTAAAATGCACTTAGGCTTGCTTATAATGAATAATGAGTCAAGTCTTTTGCCAATTGAACCAAGATTGTTACTTTATGGTTTTCATAGCTATATGCATTATTTAAGGGGACACTTTTGTTAATAGTTGTCATCACATACTTTTATCTAGGCTAGAGAGCACTTTAGAATTACACAATGGGCTTTGACACAAAAATTAAAAAATACAAGAAAGAAAATGATTTGGAATCATAATTAATCAAATAGGTGTGATCGATCAGATACCATTAACTAAGGAATAGAAAACAAAGTCAATGTTATAAGAGGAGAATATATATGTTTTAGAGTATGGTTTTATATGGGCAAGGTTTAACACTTTCGCAACAATAATAAATTAGTATCTACATCTGAGGATGTTTTACTATGTTTAGTTATTATTGTCATCACCTAATTTTTTACCCTGAGTCCATGAGATTGAGTATAGTCCTCGAATAACCATGATACAATGGTTCACAAATAAAACGTTACATGATGAAAATTTAAGAAAGCAAATGCGGAGTTGCTATCAAATAAATTAAATGTGTTATTAGTCACTCGGAAGGTTTGCAAGTTCAAATAATATGATTTGAGAGTTGATTATGTGTAGAGAAGTTAAAACACTCCTGCAATACTTAAAATTGATATATATCTCACTATATAAGAGTTTCTACTTATTTTATATTTTTTTATTGTTTTGTTTTTTTCTTTTTTAAGAAAATTTTTTATTTAAAAAAAGGAGAACATAAAATCAAAGGTCCATTATAGTAGAGATTTTAGAAAAAAGAAGAAAATAAGTTTCAACATATTAGGATGTCATGGACAATAAAAAATTACCATAATTAATTTTGACTCAAATAGTTAAAGTGTAAACATTAATTGCTTAACCATACAATCACTTGAGCCTTTATCATTTATTTAAACTTTGGAACATATGTTTTTTTTGTTGACATTTTCATTTAAGCATAAAAAGGGTAAAATGACAAAATAAAAGCATAGAAGGTATACCCTTTTTTATTTTATGATTTCTAACCTTTGTTATTATTATATTATAATAATTCAATAATCCCAACCACATAGCAAATCAAGAAGAATTTATGTGAATCAAATTTGAGAGATAAAGGATGAAGAAAGAAAATAAACTTGGAGTATGATATAGAGGTCGTATAAGATACAAAGAAATCCATATAGCTCTAAATGAACTCCTTTTCCTCACAACATGTTTTTATTTATTTCTTCTTCTAGCTTCTACATGCAAGGAATAAGAGTAAAAATTTCTTCTCCTCTTTGGTATCGAGTGGTGAGCTTGTTATTCTCCTTATGTTGGTGAAGAAATTTATTGAGTTAAGTGTTGCCCTTTCTTCCTTGTTAACGTGTCAATGATGGTGTAGCTTAAAGAGCAAGGAAATATGGAGGGGTTTATGGGAAAGGATGGACTGAATATGGTGAGGGTAGCGAAGATAATGGATAGATTTGGAATAAAGTTGTAAAAGGGAGTTTTATGGTGAGATTTGGGAGATGAATTTTTGTATTGTAGTTAAAGAGGTTTTAGTGGTTGTAAGAGTTGAGGTTATAGAGTTTTTTTGAGTTTGTGGATGTGATTGTGTTACTGTAAGGAGGAGTTGGCTTTAGGAGAGGATTTGTGGGTTTGTGGTTGCAAAAAATGGATTAAAAAGATATATAAGGTTTTGGGAGGTCGAGAGATGTGAATCTTTCTATGGATACGACAAAGAATCACTTAAATCTCTCTTCTCTCCCACGTGTAAACTTTAGGTATATGCTCTCTCTTTTTATTACATTTACTTAAGAGGCTTGGGATGAATTTCGCAAGCTCCTTGCAAGGCCTTTTATAGAATATTGGAGTTGCAAAAGATAAGAAGGCCAGTACCCAGTTTTTAACAAAAAATCCATGTCGGCTTTTATCATGTGAAACCAGTTGTCATGCAATCATTTCACACTTTTTTTCTTTCTTTGTCAAACTGTCTAGCCATCACTTTTGATAGTGGCCTACACAATGGTTTTAGCATCCATTGTAAGTGTTTGAACTATGCCCAACATAAAGTGACGGGAGGGATTAACTACAATGAGTTTAGCTTGGCCAATTTAAATAATCGAGTGGCTTCACTGAGACACATGTGACTTGGAGCAGTCAAAAGAACGAGCGAGGCCATGATTTGAGGTGGAGAACAATTTGTTGGAAAAATTTCATCATATAGGGTTAAACATGTAAATATTAAATGTATTGTGCTTATCTTTGGAAAAACCTAAATTAAAGTGATCTAATTAAGATTTTAAATAAGGCTTAAGGGTATAATTGTCATGAAATTAATATGTATATATAAGACTGTTATTTTTAATTTGATAAGGGGCTAAATTAAAAATAGCAAATACTATATATATATATATATATATAGGATTATATGGCCCCCAAGTTACACGATAGCTTATTAGGTCTGTATCTCCATCGATAGAGCTATTAAGAACTAGGGTTCATAAGAGTCGTGCTAATTTGAAATAACATAATCCGTTGATCAAACTCCAGCAATGGATTCAAGTATGCTTCCGATTTATTATTTCAGATCAAATAATTTCTAGGCAAATAAAGATCCTGCAATTATTCAAATTTTTACACAATTGACTTCTTAAAAGTTGTCAGATGTTCTCTCGTCTTGTTGTTATTATATGATTTGCATAACAAATCACTTAAAGAATCTAAACCATTATTACTCTTACATTTGATGACAGAAAGAAGAATTTGGTCTTAAAAAGATCTCTGATAGCATGTTTGGTATGCGAAATGAAATGCAATTGAATAAAATTTATTTCCATTCTTACATTTGGTAGATCTAAGGAGAGGTAATCTTTTATTACATTGAGATAAATATTACCCCAAATAAAATAATGTTCATTATCCCCACCTCTCATGATATGGAATCATTTTCCTATGTAGGGAAATCAAATTTACAATCATAACCTTCATCCACCACCTATCTGTCCGTTGTTGCCTAGATCCAGTTGACGAGTGTGTGGAGGCAATGGTGCGACTCAAGGGTGACGACATAGGGGTAGCATGACATTGGGAATAGCTGGGGGGATGAAAACGTAGGGATTGCGCAAATGATGACGATGCAGGCGGTTATGCGATGTGGTTTGGGGGGGTGACAACATAAGGGCAGCGTGATGTCGGTAAAGTGACAATGCAGGGGTTGCGCATGTGGCGACACAAGAGTTTTCATTCTATTTCCATCTTAATTTTTATTCCCTCTAAATTTATTTTAAAAGTTAATTTTACGAAATAGTGTGATTAATGGGTAGCATTGATTTTACCATAAGCTTATCTCGTAGAGTTGGCGAGCTTAAACGATCCCTTTTCAATAAAAAAACCAAAACATAAGATGCTCTTTTTTGAAGTAAAAATATTTGTAGTACTTTGAGGAAATCAATTGAGAATGTATTCATTCATCTACCCCTCCAATAGTTGTTTTGGGCACTTAAGTGATCCTGTTAAAACTTAAACTAAATTATGTGTGCCTTTTCTCTAACTTCTCCTCTTTACATCGATCACTCGTGGTTGGATTGAAATAGTAGAAGTTAGTTTTCATTAGGAAAAAATCTCTCAAGACATGACAACTCCTTAACATAAAATATTCATTCACCAAAAAATATATCATAAAGAAAAAGTAATCGAAATTAATATATGTATGAGGCAATCTAACCACCATGTGGATAACATTTATAATTAAATACTGCCTTTACGAGCATTGTTATCTTAAAGTACACATTTTTTATCACTGGATTTTGATGGTGCATGCACGTAACTTGCCTCGTACTCAAATAAGGCCCCAGGAATTCGACTTAAACAGGATATAGACTCGCATGGGAAAAAACTATACCACAAAGTTCAAGTAGACATTAACCGCTTTTTAGACAGTCATGATCATTGTTGGCAAAAACAAAAGGTGAAAGAATAAACACATGAAGAATCATTGACATGGATATAGATATGATCCAAATTATCAGAAAGTGGGGTTTCACTACCATTGTGTGCATGCCTAGGGTTTCAGGAACCAAATTAAGCTGGCATATCAACTAAACTAATGGTACATGTTTATTACAAAATAATTTGAAAGCTAAGCATATAGAACATTACTTCTTTGCTTTTAACCTAAGCTAACATCAAGGAGAGGATAAATTCTATTCCGCTAATTTAAAACCACACTGCATAATAAAAGCATCACATATTGAATTAATAGGCATTAAAACATCTCACTTATTTGCTTAAACATGACATGATAGACCATAATAGTGTCTCAAGCTTAAATATTTAATGTATATCAATAAGTAATTTTATTGTTCGTTTGAAAAAATAAATAAATTCAGAAATATGAACACGATCATAATAAAAATAGAAATTATATTTAAGTCACGTGCGGGGTTGAACTTAAAAGATTTTTATGATGCTACATGGTATGTGTAGATCCCAGGCTTCTGGCCTTAAGTCCGTGAGCAAATATTCATGATTAATAACGTTGCAGGCCATTTCTTAAAAGGGAATATCCATATATCTGAAGTTTGAAATTTGAAGTCTCAGTGCATAATTTGTCCAGTTATCTAAAACCCCCAATCATGCTAAGGGACTACTATCCAAAAACATAAATACTAGTGTAAACCTTTGGCAAAATGAAATGGCACAATAAAAAAAATGGGTAACATGAAACTCAAAATTTTATTTTACATGAATACTTGGCCAAAGTTTTAGAGATTTTTATTTTAGCTGTTTTTTTTCATTTAAAAAAATATTATAATTATTTTTAAATATAAAAAATAAAATAAAAATAAAAAATATTTTTATTTTTTGTGATACTGCCTAAAATAAAAATAACTTTATATTATTTTTATTTTTTTATTTTATATATCCCAAAACTATTATCCTATTTTAAGAACGAAAATTAGAAAAACATTAGCATAATCAAACATGCCCTTTTCTACAGGCATAATCAAACATTATCTAAATATATTTTATGTTTTGGAAACCTATGTCCTATAACTTTAGGTGTTCAATTATTGAAGAAATCTGCCTATAAAATATATTTGGATGAGCAAATAATGTATTATAAAAATCATAACAAAGTACGTTTATTTAAGTTATCTCTCAAAGAGAAAAGTAGATGAATATTATGTGAATTAATAAACTTGTAGGTGGTATCTCTCCAACAAATTTATATTCCCTCTATCCATGTCTATCATTTGAAAGCTACATGAAAACACAAAGACCTCGTAAAAACCTAAAGAAAATATGGAAAACTTGAGAAAAACACTAACTCTATCGTGAGTGATCAAATTTCTACCTAGGCTCAAGCCTTAAATTTATTCAAAGTCGATCTTGAATCCATCATCTTGTTATGCTTCTTTAAACCTATTTAAAAAATTTTCATCATCCCAAATTTCATCATTTGTTCAAATGATTTAAAATTATATATTTTTTTTATGTATTGTACTTTGATATTTAAATATTCAATCATTAGACCAAATATCTTTTTATTTAATGCCGATCCGTACATGAGCAATTTTTTTATTTTATCCATTTATATATTTTAATAGAGTTTTACTTTAGAATATTAATAAAGTTTCGAGCAAGTCATTCATTTGTCTTTGAAATGTTTTATCTCATATTCACTCGTGCATAAGTGAAACAAACCTAACAGTAGCGCAATACTTGGTAAATACGGAAACAGGGAGAGTGAGAAATAAAAAAAATACAAAACTAATGAAAAAAAATGTAATTAAACTAGTGAATAATTGTAATTAAATTATTTTTCGATGCTAATACGTCATTATGATTATCTATCATAACAGTACTTATAGAAAATATATGAAAAAAAAAACCCATAACTTGGTAGGCACCAAAAAAAAAGGACAGGAAAAACTGTAAAAAAATGTGTGAAAATTTTCACACCTAATTTAGAATGAAAACATATATAAAATGCACAGTAATATTTTTTTTATTACAAATTATCCTTATTAATTTCATCTTTTATTTTAAACATAAAAGATAAAATTAATAATACATGTAATAAAATTTTCTTTATTCCTTTTTTTTATTCCGACCACCAATATTTTTCCTTTTCATACCTTTTACATATTTTTTAAATTCAACCCATATTTTCCTACTTTACCAAGCAAAGGGTGTAAGAAAATTGGTGATTATTTGTTTGCATTGCATTTGTGAAAGAACAGTGTGCTTATTTGTTTTCGGAAGTGGAATAGTCAAATAACGCACTACAATAGTAAATGTGTTTTTATATTTTTCATTAATTTAAATGCTCAGTTCTCTTAACTGTTTTAAAAACTTAAATTATTTATAAATTTGCAAATCATGCAGCAGCATCCTATTCATTTACTCTGATTGCCAACAAACATTACTCATTGGTCTATTATGTTCGAACTGATATGCCAAGCACATGACAGGGGATTACATTTCTGGTTAAGTTTCCTTTTTGCAATAAGATGCTATGTTTTATTCCATGATCATAGAGAGAAGCAATACCCGTGTAATCTGATGCAATTTGAAGTCAGTTCATGCATTTGGGGATAACCAAAATCTTTGACCCAAGATGTAAAGAGAACTACGAAAGAAATGAATCCAGTCTTGCTATCGTTTGCAATCCTAAAATAAAAAATTTAAAAATAATCTGCTAGATTTGTTTGGACATATTCCTCCTTTTATCTGGCACACCACCATGGGTGTTTAAAACTATTATCCATTGTCCATGATTAACATAATCCGCTTTATAAATCTAAAAACAACGTATTTACCATTTAGCCATTTTTTAATTAGAAAGTCGATAAATTTTATTTGTTTCACGACTTTGAGTGTATGTACGTTATGTATATGGCCATGTTACAATGTAATTTTAGGTCATAAAATTTTTCAATAGACATTAAATATTTAATGATAATTTTACTATAATTAAATAAAAATTTAATATAAGCCATGAATGCAGTTTTAAGTTCTAACATTTCAAATTAAGAGATTTCACTTTTATATGATCTTATTTTAGCAAAACTATATGTGCATGCATATAAATCTCTCTCTATGATAAAGAAAAAAAGTATTGAACACAAATATGCAATCATAACCTATTGATTATGATTGTAGTTTCATTTAACTATAGTAAGTATTGTAATAGATATTGTAACCGATGATCAGTTAAATAAAAATATAATTTAAACTATTTAATCATGATTAAATAGCCATCGCACTCACATTCATTGTACTTAGTTTTTCATTACTAAATAGTAATACAATTGATTGAGCCCCAAAGGCTTGTTTGATTACTTATTATTAAAATGGATTTCAATTTTTTTAAATAGAATTTAACTAACAAAATGTATTTTATACACATATTTTCGTAGGTATTACTTTATTCAAATCTTGATTTGAATAAACTAATGAGTATTAAAAACATCATGCTTTTTATTTTTAAATATAAATTTATTTTTTATGTGAGATCTAATTTATTTTTTAAAAAAATTTCTCTCTTTCTTTTACTTTATTATCAGAGTCTATTATATTTTTTAACAATTATTGTGTAACCTAATTTTTTTAAAATACACTTTTTAATACACATTCTTTCTTCTACCAAAAATAATTTATTTTTCAACCTCATAATTCAAATCATAAAAAAAACCCACGCATACATACCAAAGGGCCTTTAATATTTTCAAATTGAGCTTAATTATTTTAAAATGTTCAGAAATAAAATTAACATATCGATCCAGATCTCATATATATATATATATATATATATATATATATATATATATATATATTTGAATCGAATCTTTAGCCACTCACGAATAACTTGACTCATTTATGGGTTTTAGTACAATCAAACAGCACGTTCAATAGACTAAAAACAAAATAAACTTACCTTTTAGCATTGATTCTTCACGTTTCCTTGAATTTTCATTGCCTCGAGAGTCATTTGTCTTTCTCGTCCGCAACATATATTCGCTAATTAAAAGAGCTTTTAGCCCACTCACCATTTTCCGCCTGCATGCGTATAAAGAGCACCATCAGTAGTCCTATATATCCGTACCACTTCTTTCCTCGACTTAAAGTTTTCCTCCATCCCTACTAATTTTCATTTAAAACTACAGCATCTGCATCTTACTCACTTTAGCAATGGCATCCAACAGTTCCTCATCCTCGTACAATGCTAGCTCATCATGGACACACAAACAAAATGAACGTTTCGAAAAGGCTCTGGTGCAATTCGACAAAGACACTCCCGAGCGCTGGGAGAAGATTGCCAGGGTTGTGGGTGGAAAATCAGCAGAAGAAGTGAAGCGGCACTATGAGATCCTGCTTGATGATCTCAAGACCATTGAGTCTGGGAAAGTTCCATTCCCCAATTACAGGTAGATGAGAGGAAAGCCTAAACTATATATGTACGCAGGTAACGCACGTTTCTAACTACTTTCTCATATGGAACCAAGCATGCATATCACAGCTAGGTTTCTACGTACCACATTACCATTAAACCAATTTTCCCATTTGATATCTCATATATATATATATATATATATATATATATGCATTAGCCGAAAACCATTACTCATAAGTGATCATTAGTGGATATATAATGCTTCCTGGACCATCTAATTAACATGGTTAGACTGAGTTAGCCGGGTCATCCTCCCATGCCATTAAATGAAGGTATTCCTGGGTGAGGCAATAAATAAGCTTGGAATTATTATGATTAATAAAAGAAGAAAATGCTACTATTGTTAACATGAACAAATACACTAAGTTCCCCTCTACTCTACCGTTTATTAATTTATTTTATTTATGAGTTAGTAACCATATATCCAAATGACCTACTTTCTAGTTCCGAAAATTTTCATCCAGATTTGATTGCAATAATCTATACAAACTGTACTAATTAATATTATATGCCCACTTTTCATCATTCCTTTAAACTTTTGATTATTCATCTGCTTGGCTTTGTTTATTTCGTCTCATGATCATATGAATCAAAATATCCCCATATGACTGGCTGCTTTCCAATATATGCATGTATCCAGCAGGCTTCGCAGTTGTTCTAAACTTGAGGTCCAAGAATCGAATCTGACTACCATATATCATCAGCTGCACGTATCTATGAAATAAAGCGTCAATAGTCAAACAATCAGGGCCATTGACACATCTTTTCTTTACGTTCTTTTTTCCTTTTCTTTTATTTGGGTTTCGGCAGTGATGTATGCTACTGGTTCTAAGAAAATGACGTATGAAATGAAAAGGCCCTTTAATTACCTCATCAATAAGCCTATGTTTAATGCATTATCGTTTCTCTTTCTTTTAAGATGAAATTTGGATTTGTATGATCATATCCCTATCAAAGTCTACTTGTTTTGGCGAAGAAACAAGTGCCAAAAGAAAGGGATTGGTTCTTGAAATATAACCATTTATTGATTACCGTTAGGAATTGACATAGAAAATTAACCGCTCATAGCAATCCAATAAAGACAACAACGGACGCAAGAAAAAACGAGACAGGGACACCAAAATTTAGGTGATTCGATCAATAGCTTACATCGTTTTCTTCCTCTTTGGAATTTTGATACACTTGCTCTAATTAACTTCGTAACTTTTTTGGCCTCTTTCTTTTATGATACTTATATATAATATATTTGATTGTTCTTAATATTCCTCGTTATTTCCTTATTCTATCCTATAATATCATTTCTCTAGATTCATCAAGTTTTACTTTCCACACCTTTAATACAATTTGTCATCTTATTCTACATTATATTAGAATTAACCTCATCTTTTCAATTCATCTACTTGATTAATTTGCTAACAAAGGATATTTAAATGTCCCCTAGTAATTTTTACTATTTAATCATACAATTTAAGACATATCTCATTTTCCTATGCACCTTTCTGAAATGAATTTTTAACTCTAATAAAAAACTATATTGTGTATTTACACATTCCCTTCATATAGTCTTACAATTTATACAATAACTTTTTCCTATCTTCCCTGTCAAAAATATAGATCTATTTGGCTAGCATTCCCTCTAATCTTATACTTGATCAAATAAAAGTCTAATTTCTTAAATTAAGTATTCATTAAATCAAATCATAAGACACGACAAAGCTTAAGATTTCAATTTCTGTATCATTTCTACTTATAAAACCAAATTTTTTATGGACATTCTTAAATCCACTATGACAATTCCCTTGATGTTCATTAAAGTCTCATCCAATGAAAATCTTTTCTTTAACGAATGATACATGCCTTATTTTTGTTCTTATTTCTACCAGTGATGGCCCAGACTACTCGTAACATAATATTATTGGCTTTTGGGAATTACCCCTATGATTTTGTTTTTGATGGGCCCTCCACCCCCAAAAGGTATTGTGTTAGGAGAGGTATCAATATGAGACTTTACATTACACCCTCAAAAGGAGTCCAGCATCCTTGTTGGCACACCAACCCATGATTGGCTCTTATACCATATATGACGTCTTAAACCACCAGTAATACAATATTGTTTGTATTGGGACATTACTCACACGGTTTTGTATTTAGTGGGCTTCAAGGACTCTTTAGACATCCACCTCCAAATGGCCCCATGCTAATTACCATGCCACCTGAAGTGTGTGTTTCATTCCCCACCTTCAATCGATGTGGGACTTTACACTACTTGTATACTATAATTTGTGGTCTCACTTACACTTATCTTGAATGCAAATAATTTTAATACTCCTCTTGATCATAATCTCGGCTAACTTTACATACTTATTTGTGAGAGACCATGTCTTCTAAGATGTTAAAAGTAAACTGTAACTAAGATTTCTAACTAAAGCCCTATCTTAGTTCTTGTGATATATACCCTATCCAAGCATTGATATATATGACGCATTGCTTATAGACAACGACCTAATAATCTTTGCCCATTTATCATTCATCTTAAAGATGTAATCATTCCATCGTATAATAATTTTAACGACACTTGTAAAAAGTGTCAACAAAAGCATTGTTGATTTACTTTTTTGTAATAGTGAGAGAATGACCTAAGAGTTTTCCTTATTTCAGAGTTAATATTGTAAGATATGACGAGTGTTTGCGTTGGTTGTCACAAATCTATCACAATCTTCTTCCTTAATCTAAGCTCGAGACCAATAGTGCTAGCATAAAAGGAATTCAATATGATTTTTCTTTATTATTATTTTAAAAATCCTTAACTCTGAAGTTACAATTACAATGTTTGGAATGTATTGTGGTGTGGCTATGGGCATGAGCATGATTTTCTGTATATATTTCAAGGTGAAAAGTTAGCAACAACTATTGTCATCCCTAAAAATCACTTGCCAATATATATTTTAGGTTTTAAATATAATGCATGTTTTATGTAAGTTATCATTATAATTATGAGTTGATACAAATCGAGTATCATTTCATCCATTCCAACCATACGAATTTTGAACACTATATTGCTGATTGTTGGATAAAAATACTAAATAGGAAAAAAAATCATGATAACAAAAATTCAATTGCGAGTTTTACTATTTTTCCATAAAAATCAAAATAAAAAACTACGTGGGTTATTTATTTTGAAAAAATAAATATTATAATTTGATTAGACAAAAAATTAGAAAACAATTAATAAATATTAAATGAATTATGATAAGATATTTATAATATATTTATAATAGTCGATGATGAAAAAATATTAAATAAGTAATAGGTTTGGGTGCGCCCTCCCATGTATGCATGCCAATTTTCATTGGATATTTCTAATTTGTTTATCCATATAATTTCAAAAAGTGCAATGTTATGCACGATCAGGATTGTATAATTGGTGAGTAACCGTAACGGTATAACAACATATTAAATCATCAAATAAAAAAAAATAAAATTAAGAATAAATCACGACCATTCATATTAGTTACGGTTTCATAATAATACTGCGAACTGATTTTACATACCACTCTTCTTTCAAAAATATAATAACACTCAACTAACCTATCAACATAAATACTAACCAAATTCGTAAAAACAAGGTTGCAAATACAATGTTTAACCTAATTTAGTTTGAACTTAAAATGCATAATGCATCTAATATATACCTTTCTTTACCCAAAAAATATCAAACTAGTTATTAGATTACACAAGTTTAAAGTTTTGCTTATATAGCAATGAATTTAGTCTTTGAACTTTTTTAAAAGTTAGCTGTGAATATTAAAAGATAAATTTTATTACTATCCAAAAAAATTAAATAATAAAATTAAATATATTTCATTTTGAGCATAAAATTTATATTAATAATTTATATATTGTTTTTTTATTTTCAAAATGGTTACAATTGATATATTAATATACTATATGATTTAGCAATAAATGAATAAAAACCTACTGTCATAAATGATATTGAAGCAATTAATTTCATGAAAATTATAAAAAATAAAATAAAAAAGTGAATGATTAAGGCTATGTTTGGTATGTTTTTATTTTCAAAAAGGGTTTAAGAAATTATATTTAAAACCATTTTCAGTCAAATTGGAAACACATTTTTTTGGGAATTGTTTTCGGTCAAGTTGTTTTCAATGTTTTTCATCATTTACGTTGGACTGGAGCAAACGTCAGCGCCACTAGATTGGAAGGGGGGGGGGCGCAGACTGGATCTTGGAGGGAAGACATTGCCAAACTATGACCTATTTTGCTAATGTTGTGCTTTTAAGAGAAGCTGCTTTTAGCTATGTTGAAAAAAAATTATTAGAAAAATAAGTAGGTGAGTGTTTGGTAAAATATGAATATAAAAATATTGTATAATTTAAAAGTAGGTAATAGGTGTTTGGTAAATTAAAAATAAAATTGTTGTAGAGATTGAAAAAGTCAAAAATATTCTTTTTCCATTATAATTTTTTAATAGGTTTTTTTAACCTTCTCCCTCCCCAACCCTCTATCCTTTCCACAACCTACCCAAGCCCGCCGCCGCCCTCCCCCATCCCTGTCGCCTAAGCCCCCTTCCGTCACCAAAAAAAGAAAAAAAACATTGTTGTTATCAATACCAAAATCGTACAACCAGATAAATTGACCCAAATAGATATTGATTTGGATTTGAAACTTGAGATTTAGATTTTAGATTTGGCTTTCCTTTTCTCGGTAGGAGAAGGAGAGATGACAAAAACTTCGTCGTCACCACCTCCATGGTCCTCCTGTGGCGGCGCCACCATAACTACCGTCGCCTTCGCCATCTCTGCCACTCTCCTGCCGAACTCCTCTGCCACCATAACCACAAACGCCACTACAACAACCCAATAGTATTCTCTCTCTCTCTCTCTCTCTCTCTCACACACACACACACACACACAATTCCGTCTCTGTCTCTTTCTTTATTTGGTTTATTCAAATTGAATTGTTTGTTTCCTTCAGCTTGACATTGACGTCCATGGCCGTGACAAGATTCGAATTAAGACAACATTAAGCGTTCCGGTAAGAGTCCGACCCATGAACGGATAGTATTTTTAATTTTTTAAAAACTACTTCATAAAAGAGTAGATTCTAAAAGTAATCCTTGAACTACTTATGTTTTTGAGCCTAAAAAGCAGAAACTTTTTTTATAAGTATTTTTTAAATTTACCAAATACCCTTTATTGCTCCTGCTTATAAAATAAGTAGAAGCAGCCTTCCAACAGCAATGTCAAATTGGCCCTATATCTTGGAGGGGAGACGTCACTGGATTGGATCTTCGAGGGGAGGTGTCGTTGGACTGGATCATGGAGGGGGGGTTAGCCGGCATGAAAGATGACAAAAAACCAAATTTGAAAACATCCAAAACATGTTTTCATTTTTCTGCATTTGAAAACAACTTATTTTTAAAAGCCAAAAATAAAAATAGTCACAAAACATAAAAAGTTAGTGCTATTTGTATTTAAAAACATAAAACTATTTTTGAAACATCAACCAAATATCCCCTAAATCAACCTAACAAAGGAAAACAATAAAAGGGTTAAATTGGTGATAAAATTTATAATTATTAAATTTCATTTGGAGGGAACCACTTTGGGGGATGTAATCACCAAACTCTATTTGAAGGGTGATAAAAAAGAAACTGAGTCTCACGAATTATTTTTGGAGTGTAATTGATAATCTAAAAAGTATGATCTACGTCGCAAAAGCTAAGCCTAAGAGTTAGTTACGTATGAGGAATGATTAACACCTATACAATGCTCTTTAAGTACTAATATTAGAAGTTCAGAGCTTTCTACTTATTTTATTCACTTTTACTTGGTTTTAATTGTCTAAAACTAGGTTTATTTATTTGATCCTAAAAATGCAGAACCCATGCTAAGTAGTAAAACACGAATGTAACTCGAGGGGGGAGCACCACTTTATTGGAACCAATTTAATATTGATCCAAACCATCGAGGATAGACATTTGATAAGCTTGTTTCGAGCATTTTTCTACCCCGTTTGACAATTTGAACTCACAAACATCCTAGAAGTTTTTACATTTTTTATTTTCTAAGTTTTTTGTTTAAATTGGAATTAGGTCTAATTTTCTACGAAATAAAAAAGAGTTATCATAAAAAAGAAAATTGAGTAATCCAATGTGAGAGGAAAGGGAGAAAACATTTGTAGATTTTGCTTTGGGTTTTCAATGAAAACATTTATTTTATTTTATTTTAGTTTCAATAAAAACATTTTTTTAGTTTTTATTTTGAAAGGTACAAACAAATTTGTTTTTGGACTTTTTTAAAAGAATTTTTGATTTTTAATTTTAAAGATTTTTTTTTGCATTTTCAAAGAAAACATTTTTTAAAACCCTTTTTTATTTGACTTGAAAGAAAGCATTATTTATTATTTGAAAGATTTTTTTTTTGTTTTTTTAAGGAAAGTTTTTTGTGTTTGTTTTGTTATTTCTTTTATTCATGCAAAGAAAAAACCCCTTTTTATACATTTTCTAAAAAAGTGCGTGTTGAATCCTATTTTGTCGGATTGGACATACACATTGATTGTTTGCTTTAATTTTTTTTTAAATATTTGTTACCTATTTTGTATAGATAAATAAAGAGACGTAATTATCGATTCAAATGATGCAACTTCAATGACTTCTTTAAAGAGGCTTTTAAATGCCAAAGATCCATTCTTAGGTGATATAAAATCAAAGAGACGTAAGTCTTGACCGCGTTTAAATTCGAGGTGAAACGAAAAAGCTATTGCCAAAACTGTACTTAGACCGCTAACTGTGAAAAATTAGTGGCTAATATTCAAAACGACACTACAAATCAGGTCATGAATCTCATTTTCTTATTCTACTAATTATTTTGAAAATTTTGATATATATATATATATATATTGTATACATTTGCTTCATAACTTATTTTAAAAAAATTTAAAAAAATTTAATAATAAAATAATTTAAGAACGTGCATTATATTATTGGTACAAAAATAAAATTTTTTTTTTAAGAAAAAATAATACATGAAAGGTCGTTATGATTCCTGAGACAAAAAATAATTTTTTTATCTTTTAAACTTTGGAAAAACCCTATCCATGTCGACTTGAGAGCGGTGGAAATAATAAAACAAAAACAAAAATAACAAAAAAACAAAACAAAATTTTTAAAACAAAATCAATCGCTCAACCCTTATCTCCTCACCTAACCCGTCGTCTTCTCCCCTCTTCACCTATTCCTCTGTCTTCTTCCACGCGTCCGGCCAACTGGCCAAGCCATCGGAGGACCGCCAGCGCCACGCCCACCGGACCACTGGAGCTCCATGATGACATCAACAGCGCATCCCTCATATCTCTCTTCTCTTCACGACCAAACGATGGTTAAGCCCTTGTTCCCTTCTCTCTCTCTCTCTCGGCCACACCCAAGCCAAGACCCTACCCAACCCAACCATGGTCAAGCCATCTCTCCATGCTGCCTCCAGAAAACCCTAACCCACCTCTCTATAAAACCCAATCAAACAATCAAAAAGGGGCTCTCACAATCCAATATACCCAATCAAAAAATTACCTATCTCAACCTCCATTGTCATTTCCCTCACCTTTAAAGAGAGTCCCCCGGCCAGAAACTGTGCCTCCAACCATCACCACTTCAAAACCAGAATCCACCCTCCCTAATCCTCATCGTTCTTTTCTCCTTCCACCAGTACCGGTCCCTTAATCTCAAACGTTACAAAACGACTTCAAACCCTCATCTTGTGTACAAAAGCTAAGGGAGACATCCATCAAGGGTGTGATGCCTTGCCTGGTGCTGTTCGAATCACGAAGAAGAAGCTCGCCGCTGTTTCGTTGATCTCCCGGTAGTCGTGGAGCAAATGGTGGAACCTTGCTGTGGCCGCATCATACGTGCTTGTTGAAGCTCGGGAAGACAGAAAGAAGGCTGAGGTTGGTTTGGCGACTGGACAAAAGGTCTGTGTGGGATACTGCTGTCATCGTGGTTTTTTTTTTAATTTTTATTTGAATTCTTGATGAATGTTTGTTTATCATTACATGAGATTCGTAGATATAAGTTATCTGAATGTTCGTTTGGTGTGTTATTTTTGGGGATATTTGCTGAGTGTGATGTCTCTTCTAATATGTCGCTAATCTATGTTTGATCTGCATCTCTCTCTTCCATTCATCTCGGCTTCTAGTGTAAGGTTGGTTTGATCCACAGGGTTGAAGAAGATTTGTTTATGGTGTCTTTAGTTTTAACTATTTGTTGTTTGAATCGTCTGGGGTTTTGATTTGTTGTTCTCCTTTTCTTTTCTTTTCTTTTCTTTTTTTTGGTTTTTTGCTTGTCTCTGTATAAGTTTAGATTTCCAGCTTTGTGATTTTTGTGTTCTGTGCTTTATGTCTCTACATATGTTTTAGATTTTCGTTAGTATGTTTAAATCTCTGCTCTGCATAAAGTCATGTCTTAGCCCCCCATGTTGGTTTTGGCCATGATTTGGGGATGTTGTTGTTGTCTGGGATTTAAAACAAAAAAGTGAAGAAAAGAAGATCATTTCTCCACATTTTATCACGATTATGCAGATCATGTTTCTTATCTTCTGCCATATCAGTTTAAAAACAATTTTGTCTTCCTTTAAATGTTGTCTGGATCCTTGGACTCAACGGTTCTGGGGAATAATTTCAAAATCCACTACTAAATGTTTTTATATATCTCCTATGGGTTTAGTTTAGTTTCTGTGACTTAGGTAGTTAGGTTTGTATATATGTTCTGTGGTTTTCCATTGTTTTTCTTTCGGTTACTTTTTTATGTTTTTGAGGCTTTTTTGTTTCTTTTTCCTGGTTGTAATAAGGTCTTTAAGGACCTTTTCATTTGTAATACGTAAAAACCCCACAGGGAAAAGAAAAAGAAAAAAAAGAGTAAAAAAGAGAGTTTTTTTTTTTTTTTCAGATGTCACTCCCACACAAAAAATACAAAATACAAGTATATGAAATAGATTGTTGATAAAAATGAAAACCCAAGCACATATCATCGCTTTAATAAAATATACTGAAATAGTTAACCCCTAAATTGTTTCTTAAACATGGACAGCAATTTGTTTTTCATTGTTTTATAAAATGGTTTATTAATAGATTGTTGACAATGATAACAAAAATTCAATATGCTATAAAAAAACACGGAACATGCTAGTCATATGAAAACACCCAAAAACAGATATGAAACATTAGCCTAGCAAATATAATTAATCATATGAAACACATAACAACCATGAAACATATGAAAAGAAAAAAAAACCAACAAAACCCAAAACAAAATGTGCACCGAACCACCAAAACAAAAATAGGTAAATTATTTTTTATCTGATTTCATTTTTATTTGATTTTTTTAATTTAAAACATGGCTAGCACCAAGATCACATGAAGCAAGAACAAATACGTAACTCGGGACATACTTAAAGTGATCATAATATATAACAAAACAACCTGCAAAAATGCAGTGACACAATGACTCCTATCAAAGTTAAAATTATTCAAAACAAACTAAATGATGACGATTTATTCTTCTTCGAAGAACGAGATCATATCAAAGGGCATAATATATCAAATATAGATCATGGTGATGCAAATTGCAAAATAGCAACACAAAATATCCTTTGGAAAAAGTAACACAACATACCATTGGGACACAAAGTGAGGAAGAGTACAACATAGAACCATAACAATACAAAACATATTGTTGGGATTTAAAATCTAAAAAAACATATAAACAAAACAAGCTAACATAAACAAATCAAGGGCACTAATATTATCACAAAATGTGGCTGAGGATTGATCATGTAAAAAATCTAAAGAAACACAAAACATAGACATGAACCACAACAAAAAGATTTTAAAACAATCTTTAATCCTAGGAACGGTGTAACAACTTTTTTTGATCCAATGACTCAATGAACTCCACAACCTCCTAGGTTTTTCGTCTCCTTTCTGAGCAAGCAGTAACACATCTCTCTTCAATCCTATGAGCTGGACACTCTCCTCGACTCCTTAGTTAATAGTGGGTGAGGGATTGAGGATTGAAGATAAGGGAATTAGGAATTGTATTGTTTTTTAGGTGACAATAGAGGATGAGGGCTACGAAGGTGGCCGGCCGGCGAGGTGATTTTCGGCTAGGGGGAAGCTCCTCGATGGGTAGATGGAGATGATAGGTTAGTTTGGTAATGCTTTCACCATGATATTTTTGCTTATAAAACAAACACAAGCATGTTAAGTTGTTTGGTAAAAATACAAAAAATACTTATCTAAAAAGTTTTTGTTTTTTAGGTAAAAGCATATAAGCAACTCCAGAGTTGCAATACTTTATCAAAAAATAGTTTTTAAAATGTTAAAATACCAACATTGACCCTAAATTGTAAGGATACCTTTGTCTTTTAAATTTTCACAATAATTTTGTTTTTATTTATCAAACACTTATTATTTGCTTTTAGAATTTAAAGTATTTTAAAATCATAATTTACCAAATAGTTACCTACTTATTTTCATAGCAGGGTTTTCCCAACATAATAAAAAATAACTTCTTTTAAAACACAATATTACTAAATTAGGTCAATATTTTGTATTTTAGGTGTTTTTTAAAACGGAAGCCCCGAAAATTAGCTCGGCAAGGTTTTATAGGATGAGGATGGAGAGGGCTTAAGGTTTACCATCGTTGATCATGGGCTGTGGTGAGATCATGGTTATAGCTCAATTCATGCTCTTCTCCTATATTTCGTGGGATAAAGGAGATTTCATTTCAGATCTTCCAAAGTATGTGTAACTGGCAAAGCAACCTGTAGCCCAATATTATCCCGTTTAGCGTTCAATTACAATTTCGGTTTTATTTTTGTAGGGTTGGAACTCCCAAAAGGCTTTGTGCAAGGAGAGGTATTTACTCCTTCTTAAAGAGCACGCTTTGTTCCTCCACTTCATCCGATGTGGAACATTACATCCACCCCCCTAGGGGCCCAGCATCTTCGTTAGCATACTCTGCACGGGCCCTGGCTCTTATACTATTTGTAACAACCTAAGTTACCTATAGCCTGATATTGAAGGGGCTCCTCCCGCACGAACTGCCGTGGAGTCTTTTCCGTCCGCACTAGCTACACTTTCTGCCTTATCTCTCCTCAAGTAACATGCATAACCTCTCGGTTGCACTACCTGGGAGACGCCTTCCAGCAACACGCTGCTTGGGGCATGATACGCAGCCTCCAAAAGGGCTTGTGCTAGGAGAGGTATCCACGTCTCCTTAAGAGCACAGTTCGTTCCTCTACTCCAGATGTAGGACATTACAATATGACTCTATTTGGTCAGGTGGAGGAGATAAGGAGTAAAGGGGAGAGATCATGGGCGAAGAGAGATGATGAAGAGAGGGGGATGGGGTAACCATGGCTAGTGGCCTGATGGTTACATTTTGCTAACTATGTAGTGAGCAGTTGTTGCAATGATGACAAATTTTTGTAACACCTAATCCAATGATTGAATAAATAAAATGTAGACAAAGCTTGAAATTCCAACAATCATTTGATCTTTGGTTTTAGAGACGTTAAAGAATTAATCGTTCAATTCATTGCTAAAATCCCTCCACTTTCTTCCAAGGTAACTTAACGCATAATGACCCCATCGTTTTCAGACCATGTCATCGTCATTATGAAATTTCAAAAGTTACATCGTTCCATTGATGACATTCCTCCCCACCATCATCAGTGCCACTGTCCTCATCCACGTTATCATTTTCATCATAATCTACATCGTCTCCATCCTCATTGAGATCCCGCATGGTGGGAAGGTAATCCTTTGGGAGGGAGGATGTAGGGAATCTATTGTTTTCATGTGTAGGCAGGGAGGTTAATGAGGTACCATGAAGGTTACCTTGTGTAAATGGTTGAACAGGTTGCTTCCCATATCAATTTAATGAAACTGTCTAACTCTTTTGATGACATTTTTTTTACTAACCTAAAATGGAAAGAAAATAAATATATATACACAAATTTAAGTGACATAGATAGTTACAGTAAAAAAAATATATGCATATTAATTAACATATATATATATATATAGCCAAATTCAACAAACAAAAATTATAAATTTTCTAATTCCCATATTATGAATTCAATAAAATATGCAGTTAGCATTTAACAATGGACTTCCTTTGTTTAAGAGCTGAAAATCATATGCTAATATTCATACCAGATGAATATTAATAGCACTTTGAATTTACTTGAAAAACCATGATAATAATGCTGGATTATATAATAATGTCAAATGTATCCAACATGAATTGCACCCATTTACGCCTAGTTACACAGAAGCATTCTACCTAATCATAATAATGTGCTATTTCTATTTTATGGGTAGTTAGGCACCATTTTCATAAGCATCCAACCATGCAACTAGGTTTATCTAGCGACAAAACTGATGAACAAATAACCTTGCAGCATCAGGCGCATATCATACATATTCACTAACTAGGCTATACTAAACTTGTTAGCACCAATTGCAGCAGTCAACATCAGGCAACAACATGTTCTTGACTCACTCGTAAGCACATACCAATTTGGCTTTTGCTTGCATAATATGATGACTTCTGGGAGGAAGGTTGTCTCCTTGTTTGTTACTGCAAAAATCAGTGTACATACAATAATTTAACTATGTTCCAACATCCTATAGGCATAGACGATTTATCTGTAAAGTCATACAACAGCCAACATTTATTACACAACAGATTAATAATATCTTTACTGCTGTTCAATCCACCATTATAAATGTTATGTTTATATGTAAAATTCATACAAACTTAATACAAAACATAGAAGTCATCATTTTATCTCCACTACCAATACTAAAAGTATGTGAACATCTAAAGTAGGGAATCAAATTATATCATTACAATAATTTTCATAATTTATGTGGTGAATGGCCCTAACAAAATGTCCCTTCAATATCAGCCTAAGCCAAACCAACTCTTTCATGCATCACATCTCTTTGTATATCAAAGCACTCATTGTCCTGATAGTTGTCATTGTCATCATCGTTCTCTACTCCATGACCAGCATCGAAAACATCTCTTGGCTTTATATTGATAATAATGACCCAATCTCCTTGTCTTTGATCTTTCACACAGAATATTGGAATTGCTTGGGTGGACAACACATAAGGTTCATCATACAAATGAGAACCTGTATGTATCAAATGTGAAAATTTTACTAACTCAAACCCAAATATATCCTTCTTGTAACCTCTAGTAGAGTTAACATCTGCTCAATCACATGTGAATAAAATGTGTCTCATATCCTCGGTGTAGTATAACTTAATAATATCTACCAAAATTCCATAATATGTCGGGCCTCCGTGTACAACAACTCGGACTCTACAATTCTGTGTTTTTTTGTATTCTTTGTAAGCCTTTGTTCGAAACTTGAAACCACTTACAACATAAGTCTTCATTATTCCTACTTCTGTGTTTGGCCCACGAGCTAGAACTTTTACATTATCGCTCAAATTTTGATCTTTGCAATTTCTTATAAGAACCTACAACCGGAGAAGGCATATATAAAACCATACTGCCATTATAAAAATATGAGTAAATTAAATAATTAATGGTATGACAAAAACTACTTACATATTCAGTTTCACCAAGTCTATCCATTTGGTACACTTCATGTAGCATTAAATCCAAACCACCTTAATTCATATAATAATCATAGGTAGTCCGATTTTCCTTTGTACTCACTTCATAAAAAGATTCACCATGATGATACCAATGGTCATAACCTATACTAAAACTATATACCATCACATGATGAAGAACTTCAGGCGTACTCAGGACATATGAGTTTACGCAATTTACACAAGAGCAAGCTAGCATCATACAGACGTGTGCATGTTTTGAAGCAAATTCTATAAAGTTGTACACTCCTTGGCGATATTCAGTACTTAATTTAGGTTTTTGCATCCAACTCTTATATGTAGTTTTTCCTCCTATTCGCAAATGATATTAGAATAACTAATAACACAAATCGATGAACATTAATATAAGTGTATTGATCACAAAATCATGCTAAAGACAATAATTATCCAATACTTAGAAAACCGTATTAATATATGGTTAAGATACAATTCATTATTGAACCCTAAAGATGAAATAGCTTTATTATGATTTTTAGCCTTCATTATTATCATGAGTTAATTTATTTGGACTTTAGACCTTATTTTTTAAGTTTTTATTGTAATATAGAACCTGTGAAGAGCTTATAATTGATAGGCAAATAGTAATAGGATGGGAGACTACACACAGGTAGAGCCAGATGCAGCAAATGAACTTATATTTTCTAACACACAGATAAGTGCAAATCATCACACGGTAGATCTACGTGGTGATCCAAACCATTGTGAATACTAGGATGAGGCATGAACTTGAACTCATCAACAAGCGGGTGACACTCCATGATGAACAGCTTAAGGGGTGTTAAATGATGTTACAACGTTGAAGAAGAGAAGAGAATAGATAACAATAATAGTGCTTACACAGCTTATAATTGATTTTGAGAAGCATATATCTCACGGGAAGCCTACATTTTAGCCTATAAAGTAGGAACTACAAGTGTACTTATGGAGAGCCTACAATACATGAAGCACAGACACAGTAGCAGGTACGAATTAGGACACATGCAACCTATAATTTAAGATATACAAACCTTAATAGGAACAAGGAGAGATTGTAAACATTAAACAGATTAACAACAAATCACCTTATCATAAAATACGTAACTGATATCACCAAAAATATGTTTTCAAACAATACAACAACAATTGTATCATAAAATTGAAAACAAAAGAAAATTATACAATGAAAAACAAATCAAACATACTGGGAAAAAAAGGTAAACAAAGGAAATCATAGATACTTTAAAAGGCTTATAAATACTAAATCATAGATGCATCGAAAATAAATATGTACATAAACTCAGTACCTCCCAATAAATATCAAAGACAAATAGATCTTGTAAGAGAGAATAGATCGGAGGAAGAAGATAAACACACGAATAGATCGAAGGAGGAGGAAGATGAACTATAGATCGGTAGCGACAACAAGATGGTGGCAATCGATAGTGGCACCAAATCGACCTAGGGCGAGAGAGAGAGAGAGAGAGAGAGAGTGTGTGTGTGTGTGTGTGTGTGTGTGTGTGTGTGTGTGTGTGTGTGTGTGTGTGTGTGTGTGTTCGAGATTGTAGTGTTGTATTTTTTTAATGTGATATGCTAATTGAGGGAGATAAGATACATTAATTAGAGATATTTATTTATTTATAACTAAAAGCAATGACGGTGATTTATGGACATGTCACCATTGATTAACCTGGTAAGGCATTTTATACACCACCTGTAGAGACCTGTGTTTAGGTTGATTTATGAGATAGTTGTTATTTGGTAATGAAGATACCATTTTGGTATTGTGCTCGGTGATACGAGCGTTTTGGTTGTAGTTGGGTCTAATTTGGAGTTCGGGACCCCAAAAGGCTAATTGTGTAATTTTGGGTGTTTATTAATTAAAGAACTAACAAAAAATATAAATAGGGGAAAGAGAGAGAGATACTTCCAATGGGTTTGTCATTTACGTTTCCTGGCTTTGGTGAAAAAGAAAGTGCAGAGAGAGCTTGAAGGTAGAGCTTGGGTTTGGGGTTGATTCATCCGTAAATCCTTACTAAGTAGGTGATCTTGAACTTCTTACCTTACTTTTGTTTTGATATGCATAAGTTTGTCATAATTTATGAGTTTTAGCATGAACCCTAGATTTTGGAAGAAACCCAATTTGGGTGGAATCTGGTGATTTAAGTATATAAAATATGGTTAAGATTTAAATAATAGTTGTGAAGATATATTTTGTGATCTGGGGGTTCTATAAACTGTGTATTCTGTGTGGGTTGTTAGGAAGTCAACCATGTAAAACTTGTACCTAGATCTAGAACTATAACCTGGATGTATATATATACACGTGATGCATTGTTACTGTGCGGTTTAGAGGCATTTAGGACGCATTCGGCGGTGTAAAATTGTAGTTTGTTGAGTAAAGGTTGGTTCATGAGCGTTTGGGGGTCGTTGGGTTAATTTCCAGATGAATAACAGTATGGAAACAATAATGAACAATAACCTAGTGAACAAAAGTGTTGGTGCGTCTTGGAGCCAGATGGTCAAAGGTTCAAGGGTCGAGGGTCGAAGGTTAAAGGTCAAAGCTTCAAGGCAGAATCTTCGAGTCAGAATCTTCGAGACAGAGTTCTACACAGCTTCTGGTCAGGATCTTCGAGGCAGTCTACGGATCTTCGAGTCTGCATTTCAGATCAACAGCTTCGAGCCAGATTTCTACACAGCTTCAAGGCAGAGTTCTACGAAGCTTCGAGTCAGGATCTTTGAGGCAAATCTTCGAGTCAATAGCTTTGAGTCAGGATCTTCGGGGCAGATCTCCGGGCCTGTAGTTTCGGGTTCGAGCTTTGGGGCAGGGCTTCGAAGCTTCGAGGCAGGGTCTTTAGAAAGCTTGTTGGTCCCGGAGAGCCTTGTAAAGACCCAAACCTAGGTATGATTGGAATTAACCCCTGAACATAGTGGGGAAAATTCATTCAGCAGCGTAGCCTTAGCATTAACATTTTTGGATCATTATTGTTATTAAAATGGTGATTATTATTATTATTATTTATGTAACTATTGAGTTTATTATTATTATAATGTTAATACCATTAAGATAATTATTGAGGTATTTTGAGTTATTATTATTACAATTAATGATATTACTATTATTATTATGTGATTATTATTAATCCGAGTATTTAATATTGAGACCTGATTACTATTATAATGTTAGTATTACTAATATAATTTAATAATACTTTAGGTTAATTCTTATAATGAATTATTATTATTTTTATTACTATTATTGATATTCCTACTAATTCTATTATTATTATTATTGTCATTTATTATCATTATAATTTTTATTGTTGGAATTATTAAGGTTGTTGTTATTATTATAATGTTATTATTATTATTATTATGGACGTTATTATTATTATTAAGTTAAAGAAATAAATGTATTGGTAAATATATAAAGGAAAAGAAGGGGTAAATGTAGGGTTGGGGGGTTCGTGCGTGCGTGGGATGTGCTAGTGAAGAAGGAGGCAGGGTTTGAGAGCAGCTGCGTTCCATTCCTTCAATCCTTCGAGGCTAGATCCAGGTAGGTGATTCTTGATTCTTCGTTTTCATATATGTATATATATATTCAACTTCTTTTTTTAGCTGGTTTTTGAAATTGATAAATCAAGCCTGCGGTGTGTCTGCACTTCTTTTCTTGTTCAGCCAATTTCTGCCACTGTCTACACCCTTTCTTCCTAATTACCTCTTTTCCTTTATCACTCCATCTCCGCTTAACTCTATTATTATTATTATTATTATTATTATTATTATTATTATTATTATTATTATTATTATTGATGATGCCCACTTTTTGGCATGATTTAACGTGATGTCAATCTATTTATTTAATGAAACCAATTCTCTTAAAGAAATATAACATATATGTGGTGATGCATCCCATTTAACCCTATTATTATTATTATTTGATCACTAGGCCGTGGCCTAGTGACTTTCGTAAAGCGGCAGGGGCAGCCCCTGCTGCCCCTTGTGCACGATCGTGATGGGGGTGGCTGCTCCTGTGTCGCCTCCATGTGCTTAGACGGGCCTGGACTGGTCTTGTCTTCTCTAGCCCTTCAAAGGTTTTTTTTATTGTTTGTGGTCTGTTTTAGATGGGTTTGTTTTAGGATTTAATTATGAAATTTTATGTCTAAATAGTTGACTATAAATATTATTTGTAACTTGAAGTTAATTATTGGGCATTTTAAATATATTATTGTGCTTTAAATTGTTCAACATGTCAAATATATATTGTTTGGGTTTGAAATTGTAGTGTGAATAATATAAATATTTTTAGACTTGATATTATTGATTGACATTGAAAATATTATGTGTAGCGTGATATCTTTAATTTGAAATTAAGAAAAGTATCTCCGGCTTATTATTAATTGTTAGATATATATATATATATATATATAAATTGTGATTCGTTATTATTGGTTTGATGATTTAAATGTAATAATATTACTTGTGGTTTAATATTATTAGTTTAACATTAGAATGTTAATTGTTGTTTGATACTATTAATTTGACATTAACAAAATATCATTTGAATCATTATAATATTAATAGTTTGATATTATTGGAAGCTTGATATTAATAGTTTGACATTAAAAATATTACTTGTGGCTTGATATTTATAGTATGACACTATAAATATTGTTTGTGGTACATTTTTACTGGATTAGTGATTTAAATGTTTTGTAAAGTTATTGTATTGAATATTGATTATATATGTGGAATTGGTGGTAGAGCTGGTTGGGTTAACCGTGGGTCCCATATAGGCTGGCAAGAGGCCACAGGTCCCCTATGTGGCTAGTTAACTCAGGTCCCATATGTGGCGGGTTATCATTAGGAACACCGTGGGTCCCACATATGACTATTTTGGTAGTGATTGGGATCCTTGGAGTTAGTTGTGGGAATCCCATGGATGGTTGGATTGTTTGGTGTGTACCCTTAATGAATGAAATGTAATGTGTGTGATGTCATATTTTGTGATTAACTGTAAGTTTAATGTGATAGAATAAGACACTACACTATCACAAGCATACACTGATCATCCAGGCTTAGGATTTCATGTTATAGGGTGGTGAGAAGTTGGAGATCACCTACTGGCATTTGTGCTCACCCCTACTTTGTTGACATGTTTCAGGTATCGACCCATTCGCTAGAGGCTGGTCTTGTCACGCCCCCGAATTCCAGGGAACCCGGAACCGGGTACATGACTTCCCCTTGCCCGCACCCGAAAGGTCAAGGGGTTGGTGACTAGCACCAATAGAGACTACACCGCGGGTGCTGTCTCAAATATGCAACCCTGTACGATCATACACCAAGGGTAATCCTGTACTTTCCCATATATCATCATGCATACAAAGAGTCAAACAGTCATACAGACATCACATCATACAGTATGCAAATACAACTGTCCACGAACTCATGTCCGGGATATCACATAAAACAATACAGAATATAACTGTATCATACATCAGAGTAGTGGGCGTCCTCCTGGAAGAAAGTCCTCCACTAGTCTCGGGTCACACCTGAAAAGGGGTAAACAACAAGTAGGGGTGAGCGACAAGCTCAGTAGGTGACCCTAACACTCCACATCATGCAACACATATAAGTCTATATTATATGCTCAGTGTAGTCGTGCACCGTGTAGTGTGCACAATCATCGAGACTCGACCTGCAACAAACATCAGGACAACTTGTCCACGATCCTCCATGGGATCCCAGCTCGGGGCACTCGGCCCTAGCTCCACGAGCTCAACGGCTCAACTCAGGCCTTAGCTTGTCCACGCCGCAATATGCCCGGCCACGGTCGCCACACGGGCTCGCCATCGGTGCATATGCCTGCCACGTCAACCACATAGCACCATCGGTGCATCACGGTGAGAACCCAAACAAGTCACGGAGTCCATGCCCCAATACCTCACATCAACATACTAACATTAGTATGGCATGTCATTCTCAACATTTCCTTTAGAATTGTAGCCGGTCTTCACAAGTAAATCCTCAACCCTTGATTTATGAAGGAAGTACTCATAGCAGCCTATTTTCTTGAAATTAAAAGTCCCAGGCATTGGGTTCCCTTATCATAAATAAGATAATCTGATTTTTGGGGATTTTTCCGAGATGTCTAACCTCACTTTCCAAAAATTCACCACTACGAACTTTTGGGTTTTTCCGAGATTTTACACTAAATCCCAATTTTCACATTTTGAAATAGTGGGAATTAATTTTTCTAGTATTTTTCTTTGAATCCAAATGGGGGGTATTTCGTTATTTACATTGTAACTTAAGTATAATACTATAATGGTTTACAATGTAAATGTCCAGTGCAGTGCAGTTGCACTGCTGCGGAACACTGTTTCACTCCTACGGATTTGATGCTCCGGACTGATGCTACGGATCACTGTTTCACTGCTACGGATTTGATGCTGCGGACTAACTACTCCGGACTAACTCCTCCGGACTACTGATCCGGACTACTGATCCGGACTAACTCCTCCGGACTAACTCCTCCAGACTAACTACTCCGGACTAACTACTCCGGACTACTGATCCGGACTAACTCCTCCGGACTACTGATCCGGACTAACTCCTCCGGACTACTGATCCGGACTAAGTTGCCGACTCCATAGTTGCTGACTCCACAGCTGCTGACTCCATAGCTGCTGACTCCATAGCTGCTGACTGGTCCGTCGACTTTAAAACTCGCCCAAGGTACTGTTCATCATCGTTTTTGGCCTATTCTTCGTCTGGAAGCAACCCAGTGACCCCCCAGACACTCATAAACACATGTTTTACGCAATAAACTGCGATATTTACCTCAAAATGCGTCCTAAACGCCTCTAATTCGCACCATAACAGCAGAAAATACACACAAATCATATATTCATCTAGATCTAAATCTAGACTTCCATGGTTGACTTCGCAACCCTCATAAAATGTTGGATCAAACCCAGAATTTGGATAATGCTGATAAAGCCTTATGTAATTTGATCTGAGATCTTTTGTGTTTATTTGATCATTGCAGAAGGTATGTCACTAATCCAAAGATGCACTCGTGAGAGCAAAGCTAAGGACAGGATACATAATCCTGATCCAGGACAAGAGTTAAGTGTCGTCAAACACTTGGTAAATAACCAAGTAACAAATACATACGGAATAAGGAACAATCCTACGGACTAAGAACTTAAAGGATAAGTGCGGAGTAAGGAAAATAAGTGCGGAGTAAGGAAAATAGATGCGGAGTAAAGAAACCAGATGCGGAGTAAGGAATCCGGACTTATTACTCGCCCGGAGTAAGGAACTTACATATGGAGTAAGGAACTTACATGCGGAGTAAGGAACTTACATACGGAGTAAGGAACTTACATGCGGAGTAAGGAACTTACATACGGAGTAAGGAACTTACATGCGGAGTAAGGAACTTACATGCGGAGTAAGGAAGCGCCGACACGGACTAAGGATTCCGATCTGAATAGATACGGAGTAAGCAACCACCGACACGGAGTAAGGTTCCGAGCTTCATTAACTACGGAGTAAGGAAAATTACACCTGACCAAGAAGACACTTGCTCCAACAAAACCGCATTTAAAGTTATCGGCTCGTCTTTGTCCCGATGTAAGACGAATGCATTTAGAACAAGAAGAATCTTACACGTGGATCATCCGGATATGTGGACACAACCTTAATTGTATCTCGGAACTCACAAAGACACTTATACTCTTCAAATCCAAGATCTTGAGCTCCACAATCCGCAGCGATCAAGGCGGACAGATTACCGAGGGATAGTTAGTGCGGAACGCATTCCGGAACTTCAAGTTCCAAGGTTGTCTCTTAGGAATGTTTTGTATAAATATTCATACTTATACTTCATGTAGAGGTGTGCTCAGGCGGGTAAAAATAGAAAAGGAACTTGGCTAGTGTGTGAGTTCATTGTTGTAAACGAGTGTAAGAGAGTGTTTGCTTCTATTTTGTTGTAATCACCTTGTGATAATAAAACAAAATACTTCCACTATCCTGGTTATCTTCCGCAGTGATTCTATCACTTAAACTAGATAAGTCTTTGTGTCTTGAGAGAAAAGAAAGAGTTCGAATAAGAGCCTATTCACCCCCCCCCCCTTTAGGCTCCAAGGGACCATCAAGTGGTATCGAGCTAGTTATACTTCGTTCTAAGTAGAGATCCCACTCTTTCAATCTCGAAATGGCCGAAGAAAGCGAGATGCTATTCAACACTTGCCTTAACTCCGGAGGTGCACAGGAGCCCATCCCGAATCGAAGCGGCGGTGAAAATGTCGACCCACCACAACCTGCTGCTGCCGCCGCTTCTCAACCACGGAGTTCCGGGTTTACTCTAACGAAACCGCCCAAATTCACACTTGAGCTTTTCTCCCAGTGGAAAGCTCGCATGAAGATGTTTATGGTTTGCCATGATCATCTTATGTGGCCATGTCTTCATCAGGGAGATTCCAATTCCGATGACTATCGGAGAACATGGAGTAAGGAGGCCAAAGACCGATCCTGAACTTACCAACGATGAAAGAGCCTGGCGAGCGCTAGTGAAAAGGCTCGGCTTATGTTACATCGTCTTTGGATTCCGAGGCTTTCCACGGACGTCCAGGGCTGCACGACAAAGAAAAGTCGTTTGGGACAAACCGACAATCCTCTATGAGGGGAGTCGGTCCCAGGATGCAGAATATGATCTGTACTCTCAGACGAACTTTGAGAGTTTTAATCATAAACCGGGCGAATCACTTGAAAGCATCTATCGGAGATTCGGCAAGCTCATACTTGAACCGAAGACTGTCAATGAGCATTACTCTCAATCCCGGATCAATGACAAGTTCTTTCGCTCCTTGCCGGATCGCTACTACTCCAAACAACTCCAGATGCAATCGGACAAAAAGGCGAGATGTTCCCCTTGAAGAACTATATGGAGAGCATGGACTCACGAAGTCGGGTTTAAGTACTCGACGAGAGATGAGAAAATAGCTCGGAAAGAAAAGGGGGTAGCTCTCAAAGCTACGGAATGTCTAAACATACTTGAGGAATGATGATACGGACGTATCCGACAATTCGATTCGACGAGGAGGAGGAGATAGCCATTCTTGTCAAATCCTTTGAGCGATTCCTACGGAAAAGCAGAAAAGGGATCGAAGACGCTCATCATCATCGTTCCAACGGAAGGAGCGACCGGAGTCCGGTTCCCAGGAATGTTTCAACTGTGGGAAAACCGGTCACCGGGCCAAGGAATGCGAGTCCAAAGCAAAGGTGGCCGAGAAAAGTGACAAGGTAAATCCTCGCCGCTCCACCTCGGATAACGGCAAGAGCAAGAGAAAGGCGCTCGTGACAAAATACATGAGTGGCTCGGAAGAAGAGGAGGAATCCTCGGATGATGAGCCGACCATTAAGCCGAACGTCCGCCTCATGGCAAATCTTGAGGTACCTTCTATCTCTCGAGCTCCTGAGTAAATTAGAATCTCTTACTATTGCATGTGATCATGAAAAGAATGAGAGACTAATAATTACTCAAATGTACAAAGATATGGAAAGTCGGAATAAACGTCTCGAATTTACTATTAATAGACTCGAAAAGGACGTCATCGACTTCAGAGGAAAGGAAGCTTGGTATCATGATCTAAGAGCTGAAAATCATTTGTTAAATACCAATCTCTCAGGCCTAAAAGTTATAGTGAAAAGACTCGAAAATGAACTGGAACAGAAAAGGAAATAAATCGTAAGTGGCTAAAATCCGGGGAAATAGCCTCTACCTTTAGGACCGACCCTGACGACATTCGAGTCAAACCTGGCCTAGGTTCGAACCATCAACCTCCATAGCTCAAGCTACCGAGTGTCCTCCGGATTTCACTCCTAAACTAACCAACTTATATCCTGTTAGTACATCTAAACCGTTGGATGGTTTCATTTCAGGTGGCACCATAGTATATGATCAGGGAAGCAGGTCATATCGCACTTCCCGAAGCGGTAGCACCCGTAACTAAAGATGAAGGGAAGGCTGCTGCAGTTAAAGCCAAAACCGTAGCACCCAAAAAGAAAGACAAGGCTAAGGCCGACGCATTTAGGGCCAAGAGCGCGTCACCCAAACGTAATGGATTAGGCCACGAGGAACAGTAGAAAAAGCTGTAAAATCTAAGAGACTGTATCCCCTGGTTGTACTTCACATTATAGTGTCTGTTCCATCCGTAGGGAAATGGGTCATTATCACTATGAATGTTGGAGTCTATCCGATAGCCGGCTTTGTAATCAATTTCAATCAAATAAAGATCGGTTCAATAAAAGGGGTTCTTCGAGCAAAACAAGATCTAAATCTAAAAGGAGTGTCTCTCCCAAGAAAACCCAAACAAAAGAAGCAACCGAAACTAACAAGTTAATGTCAACGTGGAAAGCTAAGAGTCCTAACAAAATCAAATCCGTAAATGTTGACAATCTGCTTGCTCACTCTAACCGCCTGAAACAAGTTTGGGCACCAAAAGTGTAAACTGTTGTCTTTCAGGAGCATCTCTTGGAATGAATTGCCGGATCACTTGAAGTTAAAGATCAATCAAAGCAAGTGGATCCTTGATAGTGGATGCTCCAGGACATATGACGGGTGACCAGACTCGCTTGTAGAAGTTAATGATAAACAAGGTCCATCCGTTTCATATGGCGACAACAAGAAAGGTAAGACTGTCGGGTATGGCACTTTAACTAACGGCTGTGTATCAATCACTAAAGTTGCACTAGTCGAAGGTTTAAAGCATAATTTGCTAAGTGTCGATAAACTATGTGACAAAGGATTTCTTGTTTCCTTTTTGTCCAACACCTGTACAGAAGAGAAAACTTATCCAGGAGATGTTAAGTTATCCGGATCAAGAGATGGGGACATATATTCAGTGGTCTTAAGAAATAATTCTTCGACCCTGTATGCTTCCTCACGAAAGCAACAGATGAAGATAGTTGGTTATGGCACAAGCGATGCGCACATTTAAATTTTAAGACTTTGTCTAAATTGGCGTCACTTGATCTTGTCACTGGTCTACCCAAACTCAAGTTCTCCAGAGACACTCTCTGTCGAGAATGCCAACTTGGTAAACAGACCAAACACGGCTTTAAGAGCAAATCGGTTAACTCAATAATCGCTCCTCTCGCAACTTCTTCATATGGACCTATGTGGTCCTATATCTGTTTCATCACTAGTCAGTGCGAGATATACTCTTGTGGTTATCGATGATTACACCAGATACACATGGGTGATGTTCCTGAAATCAAAGGATCAAACTTTTGAACATCTTGTAGATCTCTTCAATTGGATAAGCAACTCACAAGGACCGAGCATTAAATGCATCAGGAGTGATCATGGTACGGAATTTGACTTTTCGAAATGAGATCATATTGTTCGAAACAGGGGCATACAAGATGACTTCTCTGCTCCCCCGAACCCCACAACAAAATGGGGTAGCCGAGCGCAAGAATCGAACTTTAGTTGAAGCTGGTAGATCCATGTTAGCCAGGGGCAACGCTTCCTCTCGGCCTATGGGCTGAAGCTGTGTCCATTGCTGCTATGTTCGAAACAGAACTCTAATAAATAAATCTACCATGAAAACACCCTATGAGATGTGGAGAGGACGAAAACCTTCAATTTCACATTTCGAGCCTTTGGGTGTACTTGCTATATACTTGATAAATGGCAAAGAGACCCGGAATAAATTTGAACCAAAATCGATGATGGGATTTTTGTCGGATACTCACTTCATAGCAAGGCTTATCGGGTCTTCAATAGAAAACTTTTTAAAGTTGAAGAATCTATCCATGTAACCTTTGATGAAGCTAATCTTGTTTGGTCAAAAGTCGGTCCTTCAAATTCCAATATGCAGGTCATGGACGGCAACGTCGATTACTCGAAGTTTATGAATATCCCTGTTACACATCCTGACTGGTATCCTGACCAACCACGTGGCATCAGCGAGACACAACGAAATTTTATGGATGATGCTACGGATGATTCGACTCCTGGACTACCACTTAGCTCCGGACAAACTCCTACGGATACACAAAATCCCGGGGCCCCTTCAAGTTTGTCCGGACTAGTTAACACTGGAAGAAACAGTGTTGCCAGGAACCAACTAGTTCATCCGTACCTCTAATTACGGGCGAAGCTCAATCGGTCGATACAACTGAACCACCCAATCTGGAAGAGCTTCAAATTGTTCAAGATCAACCAACACATGCACGGAATTATAGATGGACCCGAAACCATCCCTCGGATCAAGTGATTGGTGATCCTACTGTTGGTGTAAGAACAAGAGCAGCCACCTCAAACATGAGTCTTTACTCATGCTTTCTATCTCAAATAGAACCAAAGGTGGTAGATGAAGCTCTTCAAGATTCAAACTGGATAGAGGCCATGCAAGAAGAGCTTGAATCAATTTAAGAGAAATAATGTGTGGACCTTAGTACCAAGGCCTAAGTCTCAAGAAGTCATTGGCGTTAAATGGGTGTTCCGGAACAAGCTTGATACGGATGGAATAGTAATCCAGGAACAAAGCCGACTGGTAGCCAAAGGATATCGTCAAGAAGAAGGAATAGATTATGATGAAACCTTTGCTCCGGTCGCAAGACTTGAGGCAATCCGAATGTTTCGGCGTATGCTTCATATGAAAACTTCATAGTTTATCAAATGGACGTCAAGAGCGCATTCCTGAATGGAGACCTTCAAGAGGAGGTGTATGTTGAACAACCTCCCGGCTTCATTGAACCTAAGGCAGGACATCTTGTCTACAAACTTCGAAAAGCTCTATATGGTTTGAAGCAAGCTCCAAGAGCCTGGTACGACACACTCGTCGAATTCCTACTTGCTCATAACTTCCAAAAAGGGAAGATAGACACCACCCTATTTCTACGACAAGAGAAAGGACACACTCGATCGTACAAATATACGTGGACGATATCATTTTCGGATCAACGAATCCGAATCTTTGTGAAGAGTTTGCTAAGTTGATGACAGGCAAGTTTGAAATGAGCATGATGGGAGAACTGTCCTACTTCCTCGGAATTGAAGTCAAACAATTAAAGGAAGGAATCTTTATCAATCAGGCTAAGTACACTCGCGATCTTATTAAGAAGTTTGGTATGGAAGGTTCATCTCCCGTCAAAACTCCAATGCCTGTCGGTGCCAAGTTAGATCCGGATGTGGACGGCATATCGATAAATGTGACTAACTACGGAGGGATGATCGGATCCTTGCTTTATCTTCAAACAAGTCGCCCAGACATTATGTTTGCAACTTGCATTTGTGCACGATATCAAGCAAATCCCAAGGAGTCACATATGCTTCATGTAAAACGGATATTAAGGTATCTCAAAGGGACGATGAATTTGGGCCTCTGGTACCCAAAGGAGTCCAACTTCACCTTATCCGGGTACTCGATGCCGACTTCACTGGATGTCGCATCGACAGGAAAAGGACAAGCGGTACGTGTCGGTTTCTTGGAAATAGATTGATCTCATGGTTCGATAAGAAGCGAGAATTCCGTATCAACCTCTCTGCTGAGGCGGAATATATAGTCTCTTTGGAAGTTGTTGCGCACACAGCCTACTTTGGATGCAAAGTCAACTTACCGACTACGGATTCACCATGTCCTCTATTCCACTTTACTTGTGACAACACTAGTGCAATTGCCATCAGCAACAATCCTGTCATGCATCCTAAGACGAAGCACATTGAGGTCCGGTATCACTTCATACGCGATCATGTTCTCAAAAACCATATTTCACTGGAACATGTTGCCACCGAAGATCAATTAGCAGACATATTTACAAAGCCTCTACCTGATGCGAGGTTTTCCGGAACTACTCTTCCGATTAGGTATGCTCGACCTCTCTGCATAGTTTCTCATTTGAGTAACCCAACAAGATATTTACTCACAGACCATGCATTGTATGTTTACCTGAAAATAGTAGAAACTCTCTGCCTGTATTGCTGATCATACTTACTTGTTCAACGGTTTCATGCTTCGATATTAATCTCAACCTCATTATGGGAGGATGCTTGCGTTTCCCGACTGAAGTCGTTTAAAGCTAACATAATTACGGTTTATATGATTTACCTCGATCGGATTCATGATCTTCACATCCATTAATCACCACATGACCAAAGCATGTTCATTTAGATTACTCTATTAACGTGCATAGTTGAAGAAGTGAAATGGGCTAGCTTGGAATGCCTGGTGGATGAATACACAAACGCATTCGATCAGCTTCGAAGTATAGTTTTCTAATAAGATAGACAGTCTTGAACTACAAATTGGAACGGTCAACCGAGAGGATTGCACAATCTACGGGGGAGAAAATGCTTTATATTTTATTCAGTAATACCCCCCGTATATGTCTCATGACCTTTTTCCTTGATCGTCTATCCGAGGGGGAGCTTTTCTTTGAGAGGATTAAATGATCTACGGGGGAGCAGCAATGAACCCCTAATATGTCTCGGATTCTCCCTCCTCTACGCTGTTACTTCTGGATCTGACTGGACATGTTGTTTTAAATCGGAAAAGTGGCATGTGTGGATGTATTTTCTTTCTTCAACCATGCATTTTAATCGACTAATCATCTCGCATTCTTTTAACATGTGTTCACCTTATCATTTCACACTCATGAATCCTAATGAAGCCAAATCATATGATCTTTAATTAATCTTAGCTACGCTTTTCGGCAAAGACGGTTTCGCTTATGTTGACCTATATGAACCTGTGTATTGCTATCCGACATATACCCTGACTCAGTAATATTGATCACTTTCACATTGCGTACGTCTACTACATTCCTTGCCATGCATGAGTTCCGTTTCTTATTAGTTCGGATTATGTTGTTTTTCACCGATTATCTTCTCCAATCCGTACTAATCCTTGCCTGTTAAGCTTTTGTATTTTCCGTATATCTTTATTTAGCTACAAGGTTCAGATTTTCTTTGCAACCATATTGATAAATCCAGTCCATAGTCTCGGATTTGAAGTGTTGTGGTACTTCTCTTCTCTTCGACTTATTGATCGCAAAGGGATCTACTCTACATTCTCATCAAACTCTGTTTATGACGGACGAGGTCTATTATTCATCCGGATACTCTTTCACGAATATTATTAACTCCGGATGAGTGTCGGCTCTTTCCTCCAGACTCGACTTTGTTCAATTGTGACAATCCACGTATACTCTTATGTCGCATGCTTTTGAGGAGGAATAATGATGATTCATTAAATGCCTATCTCGGGTTGCACACACACTTCTCCTGGATGGCAACCAGTTGTAATCTCTACTTGGTCATGCGGTCTCCACGACATCGTTTTATTCGGAGACGCCTCGATATCCAGACAAATGACATCGGCATGTCGCGCGGGTCCCCACCTCACTCCCACATTCCTAGACCCGCCGACATTTGCGGACTCGGTCTTATATGTTCCGATCATTCTGCGAAGCACGAGTATTGCTCATTTCAAATCCCTAACCCTCTCGTTGCTCCTTCTACTTGTCAAGACCTCACCTTTCCTCTTTTCCTTCCCATCAAATCTGCGATGGCACCCAGAATCTTTCTTTCCTGGCGTCAATCCTGGCCATCTCGTTGATTGGAATGCTGTCTCCGATCCTCCGGATTGGTTTCACCAGCTTCGCCCTCTTCTTGAAGCCTCGCACATACTCAACCTGGTCTCCAATCCCATCGATCTTTTTATCGATGACATTCTTGAGTATTACCAACGGATTCGCTGCACCACCGATTCCATAACCTCTCATGTCCGCGGTGAATCCATCATCATCACTCCGGTGTTCTCCGCGCCGCTCTTCACCTTCCTCTTGGTGAACCACAACGTCCGGATACCGAACCGATGGCGGCTTCTATAGGGTGCACGACCAAAGGGAAGGAATACAAGGTGAAATCCTTCCAGGGTCGCTATCGATGTATGGCGACTATTCTAAGTCGATGCCTCCTGGCTCGCACATCCGCCCTGGACTCAGTTCCGTACGATCTTCTACTGGCCATGTACGGCGTCTTTGAAGGTCTTCCAATGGATTGGGGGATGTTCTTATTTCGTTTGCTACAAAATGGTCTCAAAAACCATTCCTTCGGCGCATCCTCAGCATGGTCTTCCGGCATCTTCGTCCGGACCATTTCGCCCAAGTTGATGGTGTCTCGTTTCCCTCGGCTCTTTACCTTCGTCATCTTACGCCGGACGGGAGCATGACCGCTCGCCGACCCAATGTAGCACTCCGCGTTCTCCCTGCCCCCGAACAACAAGGCGGCTCGTTGGTGACCCCTCCGACGCCCAAGCCCACGAGGTCGGTTTCGCACACCGATCCTCCCGGATTCGGTCCGTTCTTGCGCCCTCCCACTCACGGGCCTCCCGACCAAGCGTCCGTGCTGACCCGTCCGAGGTTGCGGGGCCCTCTCGGCGCAGTGCGTCTAAAGCCGTTTCCTCGGCCCCCTCTGCTGCGATGTCCCCACTCCCTCCACATCCGCTATAGCTGCTGCGGTTGATACCGTTGTTGCCGTCGCCACCGCTGATGTCCTGGCGCTTCTCCAGGAAGCCCCCTTGCCTCCTCTACCTCAACCCCGAGATTACCTTGACCATCTCTCCGCCGTCACCTTAACGGACCTCCTGGCTCCGTTTCGGCCCTAGCCCACACCTCTTCCATTCCCGACACCGATCTCCGGGTGTTTTACACCCGCAATACCCAATCCCCGGAGACTATGATCATCCGGAATCCGGACCACGGCTTTCTTACGCCGGCCGCCATTCCCGATGTGTCGTTCCCTACACCCTCCGGCCCGGTCCCTGCTACCCGAAGTCCCTCTACCGCTAAGGCTGGACCCTCTTCTCCTGCCGCCGTGATTCCCGTGGTTGACTTGTCTGGTCAAAGCGGGTCTCTTGCTCCGGATGCCTCCAATGCTCCGGATGCCTCCGACGCTCCGGATGCCTCGATGCTCCGGATGCTCCTGCTGCTTCTTGCTACTCCTGCGGACTCCTCCGCCCACCGCACTCCTGCTCCCTGTTCCTGCGGGGGAGTCCTCCAAAGCTCCAGTAGTAGCACTTGGGCGTGCCTCTTTTGGCACGGTTCACTCGATCTTGTGCTTTCCGCTCACTGGGACCGCCATGCCCACGCTCAAAGCGCCCAAATCTCCGCCATCGCCGCCAAAGTTGATGCCCTCGGCGCCCAACTACTCTCCGCCCTCACCGACTCCTCCACTTCCATTGAGCGAAAAATGGATCTTGTCGCCACCTCCGTTCATTCCCTATCTACTTCCTTCGCGGATCTGGCGCATACGATGGCTCGTCCTCCCGTTGCTTCCCGGCGATCTGCCAAACCGGGGGAGAAAGTGTCATCCGATCCGTCTACTCCTTCGCCCCCACAACCATCTTCCCAGGACCGAGAAGCGGCCCGCCACTTCGGTGCTTCAGGGAGTTCAAATTCCCAAACGAAGCCGCTTCTCTCAACCAAGCTCCTCTACCGCACCTCGAGCTCCTCCTCCATCCTCCTCATCCGCAGTGATACCTTCCTCCCATCCTATGCGGAGTTTGACCCGTCCGATGCGGATAGAAGCTTGCGCAAGGCAATGAAAGCCTATCTTGCGTCTTCTGCCGAGAGAAGATGTCTTTTCGAAATGTATCCTTTCTCTCCGGCCGACATTCGGACTCTTTGTTCGGAGGAAAGGACTCTTTACTACGAGAAGACATTGACAACTTCTCGAGGGTTGCTAAGATGGAGATGAGGTCGTTTCCATCTCTTTACGAAGATGGGCACTTGTTTGAAGTTCTGCCATGTTGGAATGAGGGCTATCTTCCCAGGTGTGGAGTTAATTCAGACTTACATTGACAGGAACTGCCGAGGATAACAAGCCATGGAAAACTCTCTCAACCATCCTCATTCCGTACCCGGATCATGTCGCCACACTTCATGATGGTCGTCTTCATGATTCGGTCCAAGCAGATGATTCTCATTGATTCTCATCGGGTTGTGGAGCACTTCGTTAGGAAGAATCAATGGGAACCTCCGTGTCTCGGACTAACCGAAGCCGTGAAGAAAGCCGGATTATATGAAGAGTTGGGTATCACACCCCCGTTCGACCGAGAAACTCAAGGCGACATTCCGGGGCAAGAAGCAAGTGCCACAACAACTGGGATGGAGATAGGCTGCGGAGCCTTTGTTTGTCATTTCATCAAATCGTTCTTAATCGTGGACAAACATTGGAGCCAACACTCCACCTTTACGATGCAGCCAGACAATGGAGCTAAGAGAGAAGGCAAGAACTATGATCTTCAAGTATAGTAAGCCTTATGTACCTTAGTGAAAAATCGTATTAAGGCTGATTTGTATTTAGTTGCTGATTAATGAAATTGGTTGTGTTGCGTATTCTGTATGATATTCTTTTGCATCGCTTACCAGATCAGATTACAAAGGGTTTGTGCATATCCATAATTGGGGGAGATTGTTGGATCAAACCCAGAATTTGGATAATGCTGATAAAGCCTTATGTAATTTGATCTGAGATCTTTTGTGTTTATTTGATCATTGCAGAAGGTATGTCACTAATCCAAAGATGTACTCGTGAGAGCAAAGCTAAGAACAGTATACATAATCCTGATCCGGACAAGAGTTAGTGTCGTCAAACACTTGGTAAATAACCAAGTAACAAATACATACGGAATAAGGAACAATCCTACGGACTAAGAACTTAAAGGATAAGTGCGGAGTAAGGAAAATAAGTGCGGAGTAAGGAAAATAAGTGCGGAGTAAGGAAAATAGATGCGGAGTAAAGAAACCAGATGCGGAGTAAGGAATCCGGACTTATTACTCGCCCGGAGTAAGGAACTTACATATGGAGTAAGGAACTTACATGCGGAGTAAGGAACTTACATACGGAGTAAGGAACTTACATGCGGAGTAAGGAACTTACATACGGAGTAAGGAACTTACATGCGGAGTAAGGAACTTACATGCGGAGTAAGGAAGCGCTGACACGGACTAAGGATTCCAAGATCGAATAGATACGGAGTAAGCAACCACTGACACGGAGTAAGGTTCCGAGCTTCATTAACTACGGAGTAAGGAAAATTACACCTGACCAAGAAGACACTGCTCCAACAAAACCGCATTTAAAGTTATCAGCTCGTGCTGTCCCGATGTAAGACGAATGCATTTAGAACAAGAAGAATCTTACACGTGGATCATCCGGATATGTGGACACAACCTTAATTGTATCTCGGAACTCACAAAGACACTTATACTCTTCAAATCCAAGATCTTGAGCTCCACAATCCGCAGCAGTCAAGGCAGGCGTTACACGAGGGATAGTTAGTGCGGAACGCATTCCGGAACTTCAAGTTCCAAGGTTGTCTCTTAGGAATGTTTTGTATAAATATTCATACTTATACTTCATGTAGAGGTGTGCTCAGGCGGGTAAAAATAGAAAAGGAACTTGGCTAGTGTGTGAGTTCATTGTTGTAAACAGAGTGTAAGAGAGTGTTTGCTTCTATTTTGTTGTAATCACCTTGTGATAATAAAACAAAATACTTCCACTATCCTGGTTATCTTCCGGATGATTCTATCACTTAAACTAGATAAGTCTTTGTGTCTTGAGAGAAAAGAAAGAGTTCGAATAAGAGCCTATTCACCCCCCCCCCTTTAGGCTCCAAGGGACCATCATAAAATATACACTCATACATCCACAGATCACATATTCAGAGATAGGATCGAAATAAGACAGTTGAGGACACCTACCTGGAAGATTATTTGCAATCCACGAGCTCCAATCGCCCCAAAATCGCCAAGAAAGCTCTACGATCTTCACCTTCTCTCTCTCTCTCTCTCTCTTGCTCAAACATGCACGTACCAATAATTGGCAATTAAAGATATAAGGCAGTTCTTAATTATATATATATCGTTGCTAATAATTGGCCTCCCAGCAATAATTGACCCGAACGCAATAATTGACCTCCCGAGGTCACGAACTCTAAATTGAGTCAAATTACTGTCAAAACGCTCGAAATAACGAGCACAACACTGTTTAGATATTATCACACTCAAATGACTGCTCAAACGCAAAGTCAACTAATAAACCCCAAAAAGTCAACAATCGGGTCAAATGGGGCCCCGACTCGAAATCGGGCCCAAGTACAGTCAAAATGCTCACATCGACGGCTACACTACCGTCCAGATAGTTACATTCCCATAGAATAACTATCTTTCAAAACTACCAAAATACGAGTCTTTACATCCTCCCCACCTTAGGACTTTTCGTCCTCGAAAATAAAACACAAGCCCAAAAGACATAGCAAAATCCAAGCTCAAGCACCGCACAACAACAAGACACAAAAATATGATCATTAACATGATCACCAACCACACAGGTGCAATGCAACTCGCAACAAGCCAAAAAGGCTCACACGATGCCAGGATGCCAACCAACAAACAACAAGCTCAACCACATCTCAAACAACATATGCAAAACAAATGCATAAAACATAACTCATACCTCAGGGAAGGTCCTCACATCCTCCCCACCTCAGGACTGATCGTCCTCGAACAGCTCAGGATGAAGAACCCGCATCTGGCTCTCTTTTTCCCAAGTCTGCTCCTCCATGCCTCGGTGTCGCCATAACACCCGAACTAGTGGGATTGTCTTGCCCTGCAAGACCTGGTCCCGCCTGTCCAAAATTTGTGCCGGCATCTCAACAACGGCACCATCGTCAGCCAAGTCTATCTCGCGATAGTCCAACACATGAGAAGGGTCTGGGTGATACTGTCGCAACTGAGACACATGGAACACATCATGTACTCGAGCCAACTCCGATGGCAAAGCTAACCGATAAGCCACTGCGCCCACGGTGGCAACAATCTCAAATGGCCCACAAAACGAGGGGAAAGTTTGGATCCACGCCCAAACCTCCGATGCCCTCGACGCGGTGAAACCCGCAAAAATACACGGTCACCCACCTCAAACTGCAAAGGTCGATGCCTCTGGTCTGCGTAGGACTTCTGCCTACTCTGTGCTGTCAGCATCCGCTGTCGAACCAGCTGCACTATCTCCGTGGTTTCTCGAACCATATCGGGACCGAGAACTGCTGTCTCTCCAGTCTGTGCCCAACACAAGGGTGATCTACAAGGCCGCCCATACAGCGCCTCATATGGAGCCATCCCAATCGTGGCCTGATAACTGTTGTTGTAAGAGAACTCCACCAAAGGAAGGTGAGTCTCCCAACAACCTCCAAAATCTAGGACACAGGCACGTAACATATCCTCGAGTGTCTGAATCGTTCGCTCCGACTGACCATCCGTCTGCGGGTGAAAGGCTGTGCTGAGGTTCACCCTAGTACCCAAGGCTCGCTGCAACTGTCTCCAAAACTGAGATGTGAACCTCGCATCCCGATCAGATACAATAGACAATGGGACTCCATGCAACCGCACAATAACATCAATATACCTCTGTCCCAAAGTCCTCACTGGGTTTGTCTCTCGAATCGGAATAAAATGTGCCGATTTGGTCAACCGGTCGACAACTACCCATATAGTGTCGTGTCCCCTAGAACGAGGAAGTCCAGGTGACAAAATCCATGGTCACGTGGTCCCATTTCCACTCGCACCGGCAATGATCGCAACTCACCACCGATCTCAGGTGCTCTGCCTTGACCTGCTAACAGGTTAAACACCTCCTCACAAAATCAGCAACGGCCTTCTTCTGGCCTGGCCACCAAAACTGCCTCCTCACGGTATGGTACATCTTGGTCCCACTAGGATGTACAGCTAACCTCGACTGGTGAAATTCCCGAAGAACCTCCTCCTGAAGAGAAGTGGGAACTATCAGGCGGCCCCTATACCTCAATATATGCTCAGCATCCTCAGTCCAATCAGAAGATGCCTGCCCCGTCTGAATCCTGTCTCGATGACCTCACAATCAATGTCCCCACCGATCATCTTTATGATCCTGCGCTGCAACTCAGGGACTGCGACAACAACACTGAGGGTCCCTCGCCCCTCACTGGTCACCATATGCAACCTCATCGCTGCCAACTGACCCATCATCTCCCATTCCTTAATGGCACAATGGGCCACCACGGCCCTGCTCTTCCTACTCAGAGCATCTGCCACCACATTACCCTTCCCAGGGGTGTACATCATATCAAACTGAAACTGTTGCAGGTACTCCACCCACCATCTCTGCCTAAGGTTCAGGTCTCGCTGAGAGAAGATATCTCGCAAGCTCTTGTGGTCCGTATACACCACAAATTTCTCCCCAAGGAGATAATGCTGCCAGCTCTTTAAAGCAAAGATCACTGCAGCCAACTCCAAATCATGCGTGGGATAGTTCTGCTCATGTGGTCTCAACTGCCTAGATCCATAAGCAATCACTTGCCGAGTCTCCATCAACACACAACCAAGTCCCACCCTGGAAGCATCACAATACACCTCAAAAGGCACACCCTCCTGTGGGAGAATCAAGATAGGTGCTGAGGTCAATCGTGCCTTCAGCTCCATGAAAGCACTCTCACACGCATCAGACCAAATGAAAGGAACTCCCTTCCTAGTCAAGTGTGTCATAGGAGCTGCCAACCGGGAAAAATCCTCCACGAACCTCCGATAATAGCCTGCCAAACCAAGGAAGCTACGAATTTCAAACACATTCGTGGGCCTTTTCCACGACATGACTGCCTCAATCTTTTCAGGATCCATTGTGATACCCTCCGAAGATACCACATGCCCCAAGAATTGCACCTATTGCAACCAGAAGTCACATTTCGTGAACTTCACGTACAACCGATGCTCCCGCAAGGTCTGCAACACAACCTGCAAATGCTCCTCATGCTCCCTCTTGGTCGCTGAATAGACCAAGATATCGTCGATGAACACCACAACAAACATATCTAAATATGGAGCGAACACCTGGTTCATCAATCCCATAAACACCGCTTGGAGCATTCGTGAGCCCAAACGGCATCACAAGCCACTCATAATGCCCATAGCGACAACTGAATGCGGTCTTTGGGATATCTGCCTCCCTAACCCTCAACTGATGGTATCCAGATCTTAAGTCTATCTTGGAAAACCATCTCGCACCTCGAAACTGATCGAACAGGTCATCAATCCTCGGCAATGGATACCTGTTCTTCACAGTCACCTGGTTCAGCTTCCGATAGTCTATACACAGCCGAAGTGAACCATCCGCCTTCTTAGCGAACAACACTGGAGCGCCCGACGGTGAGCTACTCCGCCTGATAAAGCCTCGTGCCAATAGATCATCTATCTGTCTCTTGAGCTCTCTAAGCTCTGTCGGTGCCATCCTGTAGGCCGCTAACCTGATCGGTGTTGACCCTGGCAACAACTCGATCGAAAACTCTACCTCCCTCATGGGTGGCAAACTGACCAAGTCCTCGGGAAACACATCCGGGAACTGATCTAAAATGGGTGGCAAAACAGCCTTCCCCTCTCTCCTCCTGTCAACCAACGTCAAGCTGGCTAACTGGTGGGTCACATCACCCCACCCATGCCTCAAAGGTCCCAACCTGCATGCCTCCTCGGTCCACTCACCCACAAAGACACCCCGCGTGCCCTCTGGGTGTGAGGAACGTCACACGCCGTCGAAAACAATCAATCTTGGCCTCCACAGACCAACCAGTCCATACCCAGGATAACATCAAAATCATCTAACTCCATGATATACAAATCACACAACAGGTTAACACCCCCAAGTGTTACCTGACAAGCACGACAGATACTCTCAAGTATCACAATTCCACCCAAAGGTGAAGCAACCATCAAAGACTGACTCACTGTCTCCTGGTCTAACTCTAATCCAACCACCGTAGCATACGAAATAAAAGAATGGGTAGCACCAGTATCAATCAAAACTGAACAGATAATATGAGAAATGATAATGGTACCCCTCACCACTGAAGGTCCTGCTCTCTGCCTCGTCCACCTGGTGGAACCTCTGTCTCTCTCTTGGTAAGGGCAAAAGTCCTCCCTCGTGGTCCACTGCCACTAGCCTGGCCCATTGGGGCCTTGCCCCGCCGATCAACATGACCCTGTGCCTCCCGCCGAGGCTGCCGTACCGCAGGTCGCGCCGCGTGCTCTGTGCTGGCAGCAGCACCGACCTCCGAGACGGAGCCCCACTCCTCTGTCCGTGATCTCTCGGACGAGGGCCTACACCGCCGGTTGAGCTAAGGGTAACACATTCCCTAGCTCCATGCCCTACTTTCCCGCATCGGAAACAGGTCATCTTTTTCCTTGGGCGCTCTCTCGAGACATGCCCGGTCAAACCACAACTCCAACGGGTCCCTGGCCTCCTGTGGCCGAACTCTCCCCGGGGTCCCACCGCCTGGCTGGAAACCCTCTGCACCTGCCTCCTCTCAGCCGAGGAGCACCGCTCTCCCCACTCTGTCTCTTCTTACTCGAACCTACCGAACCGCCCGGGCCTCTCGGGCTCTCGCCGATCCCGACCTCGCTCAATAATGAGCGCCTTGTCGACCGCCTCCCAGGTAGCCGGGTCAACCGCATCGGTTCCAGTTGTCTTTTCAAAGATGGCCTCAAGCCCTGAATGAAGTCCTGCGTCTTCCGGCCTTCCTTTTCCCAAGACTCCAGAGCAAACCGCCCCAAATCTGCGAAGGCCTGCACATACTCCCCCCACGATCATGCTACCCTGCACAAGCTCATAATACTCTCTACGTCGAGCATATCGCAACGAGCCGGGAAAATACTCCCCAAAGAAGTGCTCAACAAACTCTCTCCAGCTCATCCGATCGCCATGGACAGCTCTAGTGGATTCCCACCACTTGCGTGGGATACCCAACAAATAGTGCGTCGCCACACGCACCCGCTCCTCATCCTGGCACCCCAATCATCTCAAAGATGTCCTCTGTCCATCTAATCCAGGTCCTCGGCTACCTCTGGCCGCGAACCATCCTCAAAAGTCCTGGGTGCGTGTTTCAAAACTGCGCGGCCCAATCCACTCCTCGTCGTGCCGGCTCTATCACGACCTCCTGCTGGTGCACATCCTGCACCACCCTCGCCTCCCTGTCGCTGAGGCCGTGGTGGCCGCCGAGGCTGCTGTTGCCTCTTCAGCTCATCCACCTCTCTAGCCATATCTCTCATCGAGCCCTGCATACCCTGCATGGCCTCCTGCAACTGCATCAACACCTGCGTCAAATCAGGTCCCACAACGGGAGCTGACGACTTCTGCTGCGGGCTCTGCTGCCCCTGGTGCCCCGACTCTATCATGGGCTCCTCTGCCGGACCCTGGCCTCGGACAACCCTCCTCGGTGGTGCCATCACACTGGCCACAACAACAAACAACAAGCGATCAATACTAGCACTGCTAGCACAAACAGCCATCAAAGGCACAACCGACTTGTAGGTTCTCACCACACGACCCGTAGGTCCATACCATGCATATAGCATCGTGTCCCCCATCAGGGTACACCACACTCAAGTCCTGGCTCTCACGGCCACGTGCCATCTTGGCACCACATACAAGCACATCACACACAAAGACAAGCTAGTGCCCTATATGCACACAATCATACCACTAGCAATGCACCCCATCCCCATGTATGCTCCTAGAATGATCTAACTGACACCAAAATAACCTAGAATACATGTAAGGACTGCGTTGATCAGGCGCCCTCCCTACAGTTTTCCAAGTCACATGGAATCAATTAACCACCCCTCACTAACCTAGGTCGACTAGACCATGCTCTGATACCAACTTGTCACGCCCCCGAATTCCAGGGAACCCGGAACCGGGTACATGACTTCCCCTTGCCCACACCCGAAAGGTCAAGGGGTTGGTGACTAGCACCAATAGAGACTACACCGTGGGTGCTGTCTCAAATATACAACCCTGTACAGTCATACACCAAGGGTAATCCTGTACTTTCCCATATATCATCATGCATACAAAGAGTCAAACAGTCATACAGACATCACATCATACAGTATGCAAATACAACTGTCCACTGACTCATGTCCGGGATATCACATAAAACAATACAGAATATAACTGTATCATACATCAGAGTAGTGGGCGTCCTCCTGGAAGAAAGTCCTCCACTAGTCTCGGGTCACACCTGAAAAGGGGTAAACAACAAGTAGGGGTGAGCGACAAGCTCAGTAGGTGACCCTAACACTCCACATCATGCAACACATATAAGTCTATATTATATGCTCAGTGTAGTCGTGCACCGTATAATGTGCACAATCATCAGGACTCAGCCTGCAACAAACATCAGGACAACTTGTCCACGATCCTCCATGGGATCCCAGCTCAGGGCACTCAGCCCTAGCTCCACGAGCTCAACGGCTCAACTCAGGCCTTAGCGTTGTACCACGGCGCAATATGCCCGGCCACGGTCGCCACACACGCCCGCCATCGGTGCATATGCCTGCCACGTCAACCACATAGACCATCGGTGCATCACGGTGAGAACCCAAACAAGTCACGGAGTCCATGCCCCAATACCTCACATCAACATACTAACATTAGTATGACATGTCATTCTCAACATTTCCTTTAGAATTGTAGCCAGTCTTCACAAGTAAATCCTCAACCCTTGATTTATGAAGGAAGTACTCATAGCAGCTATTTTCTTGAAATTAAAAGTCCCGGCATTGGGTTCCCTTATCATAAATAAGATAATCTGATTTTTGGGGATTTTTCCGAGATGTCTAACCCCACTTTCTAAAAATTCACCACTACGAACTTTTGGGTTTTTCCGAGATTTTACACTAAATCCCAATTTTCACATTTTGAAATAGTGGGAATTAATTTTTCTAGTATTTTTCTTTGAATCCAAATGGGGGGTATTTCGTTATTTACATTGTAACTTAAGTATAATACTATAATGGTTTACAATGTAAATGTCCAGTCGATGCGATTGCCTTCGCGAATCTTGTTTCACTCCTACGGATTTGATGCTCCGGACTGATGCTACGGATCACTGTTTCACTGCTACGGATTTGATGCTGCGGACTAACTACTCCGGACTAACTCCTCCGGACTACTGATCCGGACTAACTCCTCCGGACTAACTACTCCGGACTAACTACTCCGGACTACTGATCCGGACTAACTCCTCCGGACTACTGATCCGGACTAACTCCTCCGGACTACTGATCCGGACTAAGTTGCCGACTCCACAGCTGCTGACTCCATAGCTGCTGACTGGTCCGTCGACTCTAAAACTCGCCCAAGGTACTGTTCATCATCGTTTTTGGCCTGTTCTTCGTCTGGAAGCAACCCAGTGACCCCCCAGACACTCATAAACACATGTTTTACGCAATAAACTGCGATATTTACCTTAAAATGCGTCTTAAACGCCTCTAATTCGCACCATAATAGCAGAAAATACACACAAATCATATATTCATCTAGATCTAAATCTAGACTTCCATGGTTGACTTCGCAACCCTCATAAAATATACACTCATACATCCACAGATCACATATTCAGAGATAGGATCGAAATAAGACAGTTGAGGACACCTACCTGGAAGATTATTTGCAATCCACGAGCTCCAATCGCCCCAAAATCGCCAAGAAAGCTCTACGCTCTTCACCTTCTCTCTCTCTCTCTCTCTCTCTCTCTCTCTCTCTCTCTCTCTCTCTGCTCAAACATGCACGTACCAATAATTGGCAATTAAAGATATAAGGCGGTTCTTAATTATATATATACCGTTGCCAATAATTGGCCTCCCAAAGAATAATAATTGACCCGAACGCAATAATTGACCTCCCGAGGTCACGAACTCCAAATTGAGTCAAATTATCGTCAAAACGCTCGAAATAACGAGCACAACACTGTTTAGATATTATCACACTCAAATGACTGCTCAAACGCAAAGTCAACTAATAAACCCCAAAAAGTCAACAATCGGGTCAAACGGGGCCCCGACTCGAAATCGGGCCCAAGTACAGTCAAAATGCTCACATCGACGGCTACACTACCGTCCAGATAGTTACATTCCCATAGAATGACTATCTCTCAAAACTACCAAAATACGAGTCTTTACAGGTCTGAAGTCAATTGTCATTTATTTCGTATTTTATTATAACTAGGTTTATGGATTTTGTAAGACATATTTGATTTTATTGTTTGAAAATCCAGATGAAAAATCCGGATGAGGGTCCGTGAAAGTTGTATTGGATTTATATCATGACTTTATTTTTAATAAATTATTTTCCTTAGCTTCATAGCATGTGGGAATGTATTGAAATACCCCTGATGTATGTTTGTACAGGTATATTTGGGACAACACCTATTGTGTAGTCATTATCGGTGCTAGTCACCAACCCCTTGACCCTTCGGGTGCGGGCATAGGGAAGTCACACTCTTAGTTCCGGTCCTTCCGGGATTTGGGGGTGTGACAAGCCTAAAGGGGGTAAATAGGCTCTTTTAAAACTCTTTTTTCTTTCTGGCACAACACTAATTCTGATTAAATGAATGGATTAATGTGGAAGATAATCAGATAGTGGAAGTATTTTGTATTATTATCAAAAGATAAATACAACAAAATGAATAGCAGATTAAGCTTTTTGCACAGGTTTTGTATCTACTAAAGGATATCTCTCTTTAGCTTACAGTAGTACTCTGAATCTTAACAATTACACACACTCTATCAAGTATTAGAATTTCTAAGCACAAACACACGTACACTTTAAAAATCACACACATACAAATATATAAGACTTATATTTATAGGCAATCCCTGAGACATTCTTGGAACTGAATTTATCGGTTGTTGAGCTTCATCAATGATCTTCTCGAAAGAGCCTCTGATTTAATGTTGCGGATGTAAAGCTCAAGATGTCGGAAGTATAAGTGAATTAAATCCATTTTGTATAGTTCCAACTGCGTTGAGGATCGCTCTATACATCCATGTAACCCACGTGTAAGATGACTAAAATATCTTCAATGGATCTCTTCTTACATCAGGACACAGGGAGCTGATGAGATGATAAGGAAAGTGGTTGGAGCAGTATCGTCTTACTCCATCGTAAGGTTCTTTACTTTGTGTGAATGAAGTGCTCGAATTCCTTATTAATTCTGTGTCAGTAGTTGCTTACTCCGTGTTAATTAGATACTCAGATCTTTATTCCGTCACAAGGTTCCTTACTCCGCGTTAGTGAAGTATTCAGATTCCTTACTCCATGTTATTTGAATGCTCGGAACCCTTATTTAGTATCAGCGCTTCTTTACTCCTTTCAAGTACAAAGCTCATATGCTTACTTCGTATATTTTTTTCTTTACTTCATGCGAATAAAAGACTCGGGTCCTTATTCCGCACCAATACTTCCTTACTCCGCACGAGTGTAAGATTCAGATTCTTACTCCGTGTCTTCTTGTCCTTAGTCTGCGCGAGTGGAAGACTTGGATCCTTATTCCACATCAATGCTTTCTTACTTCACGTTAATATTCCTTACTCCGTATCTTGTATTAACTTGGTTATTTACCAAGTCACTTGTCATTACTTTCATTGGTCCAGATTATGATTGTGTATCCTGTCCTTGACTTAATGCTCACGAGTGAAGATCCAGTTTAAGATTATCTTATGCAACCAAGTTAGAGATAGACATTGAAAGATCTCAAATTAAATTACATAGGGTTTTATCCTTATCATCCAAATTCTGGTTTCGATCCAACAAAGCTTTTCGGGGCTAGTCCTTTAGAGCTCTCCCTATTATCTTTTAACCTAGATTTTGGGTGTGAAATAGATTCTTACAAGGTATGGGATTTCGTTATGTGTCAGGCATGAAATGTTATGTGGGGTGGGTATGGTTATGGGTTTAAAACCTCATGGCGGGCGAAGGACTTGATTATGGGATTTTGTTAGTTTGCTTGGTTGGTCAACCAAGGTCCCATCTAGGGTTGGCTAGAGGCCAAGGTCCCCTACATTACTGGTTGATAGCGAAAGATCCCACGGGTGGCTGCTTTTATGTTATGTTCCCATTGTGGCGGGTAGGCTATAAGAGTCCTGCACTGTGCTGATTAGCTGAGTTGCAAAGTCTGTGTGACTTGATTTTGTGGACCTTGTGTGTTTATGCTTTCATTTGTATTGCATAGTACTATGTTGTGTGGGCATTGCGTGTATGTTTATACTTTCATTGGTGTTGCATAGGCATTGTGTACATTACTGTGTAATTATGCTTTCACTAGCACATATATACATAAGTAGTGTGTTATAGGTTACCTATTGAGCTCTTTTGCTCACCCTATGTCGTTGTCTTCACTTTCAGGTTCAGGCATGAGGTAGTCTTGGGATTTGCAATCGAGCAGATTGAGCAGACCAAGCTTTTTTGATGTATGGGACTATGTTCATTTTTTTTCAGACATGGGTCCATGGTTGTTGTATTGTATCTCAGGATATGTGTTATACTATGACGTTGTTTATATTTAGTTGCATGATTTTGGGAGTACATAAATAACCTTTTTGTATGATTGTATAGGTGTATTTGGGCAACACCTATTGTGGGCCCTTTTTCGGTGCTAATCACCAACCCATTGCTCTCGAGTGCGGATATGGGGTAGTCACGTGTCCAGGTTCGAGTCTCCTGGAGTTAGGGGCGTGACACCATCAACATAGATAAGAACTTATGCCGACATTTATTTACGAAAATGCCGCCACCGATATTGTTTCGTGGTGTTTATGGAAAACGCCACCGTAGATATAATGTGCCGGCATTTTTAGAAAACACCACCCACTAAAATGCCACCATAGATGTTATTTTCTGTAGTAAACCTACGCAAAGTAGAAGGATCTAATGTGTATTGGAGTTGTTGTTGCTACGATGGTAGTTGTCAAAGATACTCCTAGCAATTGATAGTGGTTGATGTGATTGATTTTGTTAAGTTTTTTTTTAAGAACACAGTGAAAATTGATTCTTCTTACGGTGGAAATCATTCAAAGTTGAATATAGTAGTGTTTTGACCTATTTCGAATTTGTTTTAAAAAGTAACTATTAAGTTAAATATTCATGTAATATGTATTATGTCTATAAAATTTTACGATAATTTAACATTTATCCATGAATTCAAACAGAAAAAATTTAAATTTAAATTATTTTTTTCTAATTTAATTTACCTAAAAATTAACCGAATATTAATTTTTAAACTAAATACGACAATCCAGCCAGATCACGGCCTTGCGCACCTCATCGTGTTCGCACTTCGCGTGGCCGCTGAGCTTTGCCCTCGTTCATTTCTGCATCAGCCTTGCGCCCTAACTCTTGGGGCGGTCTCCTTTACCCCCTCTCTCACGTCCTCACTCCACTTTCTCACTCCACTTTCTCTCGTCTTCTTCCGTCAGTGCCGGAGAGAGAGAGAGAGAGAGCGCATTGGTTGTTGTTGAAACAGACAACAGTAAGTGATGGGGCTTCTCAGTATCATCCGGAAAATCAAGAGAAAAGAGAAGGAGATGAGAATCCTGATGGTGTACGTATGTTTTCACTCTCTCTTTTAATTTGAATAACTACTGAATGTGTAAAAGTAATAAAAAAAAGGGTTGCTTAGGGGCCTTGACAACTCCGGCAAGACCACGGTTGTTCTGAAAATCAACGGCGAGGACACCAGCGTTATCAGCCCCACCCTCGGCTTCAACATCAAGACAATCTCCTACCACAAGTAGTGTAGTTTATTATATTATTTCTCACCCCGTTTGCGTATTGTGTGTTTTATTTGTCCGGTTTGTTGGTTTTAGACGACTTACATGTGTGTGTGCGTGTGTGGGGCATGGTTTATTGCCTGCTACCAGGTACACTCTAAACATATGGGATGTCGGGGGCCAAAGGACGATTAGATCCTACTGGCGGAACTACTTTGAACAGACTGATGGCTTGATTTGGGTGGTCGACAGTTCCGATCTCAGAAGGTTGGATGATTGCAGACTTGAGCTGGACAATCTTTTGAAGGAAGAGGTCTGCCCATTCATTTCCCTTTTGCCCTGATTAGATATATTCTCTTATGCCTAATCACATTGTGTGTGCGTGTGTGCTGGATCAACGATCACATTGTTTATATGAACTGGAAAATCTCAGATGGTTGTGTTCTGTCTTATGCTGGGTGTGGGACCTAAAATTGAGCTTATGCCTAATCGCATTGTGTGTGGTGGCTCTGCTTCTCCTCGTGCGAGCAATGCACTTGGTCAGTGGCTAGTAGGTTGTATGGATTTCCTTCCACGGCTGAGTGGGATGATTCATTTTTTTCAGTATTTTGCAGGGAATCCTATTTGGGCCTGTGTGGTCATTTTCCTTTTATTTTGGACTCTAGTCCAGTTAGATGGGGGTCCAACTCATTTTATGTTTGAAACTCTGTGGTTAATTGATCACAATTTTTTGGGGGTGGTTAATAAGGTTAGAGAAGATCCTATTGCTTAGGGCTGGGAAGGCGTTAAGTTTATAACTTGAGAAAATATAAGGAAGTTTTGAAGAAATGGAAGTTGAAAGTCTCTGCAGATGCGAGGATTAGAAGGATGGTGATATGCAAGGTGCTGGATAATTTACACAGATTTGAGGTTGAGGGGGTAATGGGGGAGGCCTGAATGACACTCACATTAAGAGGAAGAATGAGCATTTGGAGGACTATGAGGTAATATTAATGAAGGATTTGGTCGGCCCAAGAGATGAAGTCAACTTGGCCTAAATGGGTAGATGGCAATTTGCAACACTAAAGCACTTTTTGGATCATTTTCCAAGATTGTTCAGATTGTCTAACCTTAAAAAGCTCCTATGGCCGATTTTGTTTCTGCAAGGGAAAATATGATGTTTGAGATTTTCTTTCTCGAAGTCCTTTTGGGCATGAAATTGATGAACTAACTCTACTTTTGTTGCAGGTGGAATCTTTTTCCCCTTTTGTTGAGGGTAGAAGAGTGCGGCTACATGATGGTTTTGCCTTTTCAGTTGCAACTTGTTTCAAACCATATTTTGAATATGCATGGCTAATGTAATACTATCTTCTAACAATCACATGCATTTGTGGGGTTGCCCTTGGGTGGCCTTCATAAATTTTGTCTGCCTGCTTTCTTTTAGTTTTGTTTTCTTTTTGTTTGATCTTTTTTGTTGTTTTTGGTCGTTGGAAATTCCTTGTCCTCGTAAGTAAAAATCACTTGTTCTATGCTGTTGTTATTTTGAACTTTTCTTTCCCTCCTATGTAATGCAATTATCTTCTTTGGTAGAAAAATAATTAAATGAAAATAAATTGTCTTGTTTAATTGAGTGCTTGAGTTTCTGTATCAACCATGCAGCTAGAGGCCAAAATGCAAAATGATATAGTGAAGATTTGAAGTTGGAATGTGAGAATATTGGGTGTTGTAGGAAAGGGGAGACTAGGAAATCAATTTCCAAATTTGGTCCCAGTGTCATTCTTTCATGGGAAATAGTAATACAACTTCACATGGTGTATTGGATTTGCTTAGCTTTGTTTCGTGTCTCTGGAATTATGTCATTTATATGGGATATATGTAGAGCCCAAAAATCGGAGGTCTTACATGGCAGTTTTAGTTTAGCAGTTAGCCTAGAGCATTGGAGTTTTAGTTTAGCACAAAAAATGGACTTTTATGTGTCCTTAGTCTATGGACCCTTGAGATAATTGATGTTTTTGGGTACTGCCCACCAAGATGGTGCATGAAGAAATTTTTATGTTAGTAGATTCCCTGCAAGGCAAACTGATGCTTCTTGGATTGTCTATTTCTAGCGTGAGGGGTTTTGCTTGGGATTGGGTGTTGATCGACTTTTCACCCTTTATTAAAAAAAGGTACCAAGCCAGTGTCAAAACCATACAATCAAAGCAGAGGGAGATCAATGATCCCATTGGGAGAAGAGTTACAACATGTTGCTACTTCTAATATCAAGGCCCATAATTTTCCCTTCACCTGTTGAACCCTTCTCTCATTGCCTTCAAAGATCCGTTTCACTCTTGGCAAATAGCCAAAAAAAAAAAAACAAAGAACCACTATCAGAATCACAGTAATGAGCTCTTTGGCTTGCCCTATCATTTTCATCTCTTTCTAGACCTCTACTTCAAAGCTTACTCTCCTACTGCACCCAATCAATTCCCAATCACTGACACACAAAACCCTAGAGGTGAGTCACCTAGCTACTAACCACAGGGAAGCCCCATTGTTGTAACTGGCCTAGGCTCTAGGGTAAGGTTCTTACCCCAAGTGGCCTTCCAAACAAAAAAGCCGTCCTGGTAGGTATTTTAACTGCCCAAATAACCTTCCAACACTGCTCGCTACCACTGGCCAGGACCCTCTGAGCATGCTAACCAGGAACAAATGTCACACGAAGAAAGTCTTGGCTTTGCTGCCCCGCCACCTAACTTAGTCAGGCCACCCGTCCATCTCAACGTTATACAAGATCTCAAAGAATGATAGGAATTCCTTCACTCCCTCCAATCTTGGGCACAACAAGAGAAAGAGACATCTCAATGCTCCCCTGCACCACACATTGTTCCAGAAAGAGAGTGTCATGAACTCCCGGCTTCTATTCTACATGCTGGAGGAAGTCATTCCGCCCTGCACCCAGCCTTTTCCATAACCCTACTGCATAAGATGCCTTGAGGTCTTGAATGTCCACCCAAAGTGACACACCCAAAAATTGCTGCGATCTATTTGATAAACTTTATTAATGAGCAGTGGGACAGATTGTTCATTTGCTTCTTTGTTGGTTTGTCTTTCTCAGATCTCCAAAAGGAATGTATGTTATTTTTGTAGTTATTACTTCTTTTTGTTTACTTTTTTTCCTTGTTCCAGCCTCAACTGCTTTAGTCCTAAAAAACTGATTTTATTGTTACCCTGCATAGTATTTTGTATTAAAAAGTGTGGAATTGTAGATCTAATGCCTTGAAGGTGGCGTGGATGGGAAAATTGCTGCTTAATTTGAGAAGCCTAGTTTATTGTTCATTAACTTCATCCTTGTAGACCCTTGTTGTTTTTTTTTTTTTTGTCAAGGCTTGCTTATAATGGCCAAACTAAATGATCAGACAATTATAGTTTGGAAGTTTATCTATTGTTCTCCTCAACGTTCGAAAACACGGGTTGAGGTGTTGCTTGAAGTGGCGCCTCAGCTGCCTCGGAGGATATCCATACCGGTATGAGTGCCCCAAGGTGCCACTCTGCCAATGCCTGCCCTGAATGGATCTATTTGGCTGCCTCAGCATTCGTTCGTCCGCCTCAGCTCAAATATAGGCTGAGGCGGCCAACATGAAACTTCAATTGATTGACGATTAACTTGTTATTAGCCCTCTCGCAAGTTTCCGTGGTCTCGTCATCATTACTGTGTCGTTGTCACCTGTGTGTGCAAGTTATCTCTTGTGTCGTCATGAACGTCACCTCTGTGTGTGTGTTATTTGTGTGTACACTGCCATGAACATCATCTGAGTGTGTAAGTCGTGAATTTTATATATATTTGGAATAGAATTTGTTTAAATTTGAATTCTTTTTAATGTATATATATATGTGTTTTTTTAGTTGTCAATGTTTATTCTTTGAAAGTTTGTGTTTTTTAATTATGTTTATTTTTTAAGAATGGTGATTGAGGCGGTTTTTTTATTTAATTTTTAATATGATTTTTTATTTTATGTAGTTAAAATTAATTTTGCTTAATTTTAATTTCATTTTATTTATTTATTTTGACATTCTCCATTGAGACGTTCGCCTCAACTGTAGTGAGGTGTCCGTTGCCATATGACCTACGATCTGTACCGTATTGTCTTCACCTTTGTTCTCCTGGCTTGCAGTCTTTTAACTCAATATATCAGGAAAAGCTTACTTCTGTTTTGCAATTGCAGAGGCTATCAGGAGCATCTTTACTGATACTAGCAAATAAGCAGGACATTAAGGGTGCTCTTACACCAGATGAGATAGCCAAAGTAAGGTTTTTGTCTAAGATTATCTTTTTCTTTTAGCAATTATTGATTCCATTCTTCCATGCGCAGATTACTAGGTCATAGATCTCCTTTTTTAAGATATAAGCTGTCCACATTTCATGCATTTTTTGGATTTTCATTTTCGATGTGTCCATGCTTATTTGAAAGAAACTGGTGGACAATTTGCCACTTTATGTGGCATCCTTTGTGCATACACTGGTAAAACGGTGTTTACTTTTCTTTAGATTGTTAGAATTGAACCCGGTGTGAGAATTCTTCAAGAGAAATTAGGAATTTTGAAAGAATAAATATGAAAGTGTAGATCTTCAAAAAATATGATTTAGAAAAAAATACATGAAATACTAGTATTTAGCTGGTGGACTAAAAATGCTCTACCGGAAAATTTTCCTGGCTTGGCCTTTTGTTCATGCCTAACCATGGATGGATAGTTTTCCCATGCATGATTTCGTATCGCGGGGCACTTTTGCCAAACGGTTATGCTTCATCACCCCGGATGAAAAATTGATCATCAAACCATACCAATTCTTCCATTCATCAAATTAATGAAATAGAAATTCAATTGAACAGAATTTTGGCCTGCGCATGAAAGATAGAAATTTCTTATCTTCAATTAATTTTTTAAAAAATAAACATCAAACATATTATAATATTATACTTTAAAGCTACTACCGATCAATTGACTCATAAGGGGTAGCAGAATTTTGAAGTGTCATTGCTAACAAGTTTTCGTTTATTCCGTTTTCTTGTCAATCCTCCTTGAGGAGCATTACGCGTAGGGGGCGTTGTAAAGGATCTAGAGGCTTACAATTGCAAGTTTATGTCGAAAACAATGGCTCCAACAAAATTGAATCTCCGTGCTCTCCACCACGAATCAGCCAAGAATGGGGAAGATGCGAGTAACATGCTCCAATGGGATAGCCTCAGCGCTGTTTTTCTTCAGCTCAGGGTTGTTAAACTCACTGCGAGGTAGACTGATAAGTTGGTTCCTTCCTTGACCCTTTTCAAGAGCCCAACCGTAGCTGGCAACCTGGTGCTCGAGGAACTTGTCCAGGGCCAGGCCTTCGATGTTGATAGCCTGCAAAGACCATGGATTTTATCGGCAGTAGAAGTTTACAGTCACATTAGGGGATTTTTCATTCTTTAGTCCTTGAACAAGCTACTCAGGGTTGCTAAATCAATACATATCTGGACAATGCTAACTAGTACGTAATATTGGATGCATACCTCAGCAAGCACTGGCCTCGGAATCTTTTGATAGGTGAGAGAAATAACGTGAATTGCATAGGTTTGGATAGCCTGTTCAAAACCTGCATTTAATCCTTCGGTAAGTCTAATCATATCCTCACGCAAATGTGGAAACAGAACAAATCCAAAACTGGGAAAATAAAATTTTATTTATTCTGTAGATCTCCTTTTTTAAGATATAAGCTGTCCACATTTCATCCATTTTTTGGATTTTCATTTTCGATGTGTCCATGCTTATTTGAAAGAAACTGGTGGACAATTTGCCACTTTATGTGGCATCCTTTGTGCATACACCAGTAAAACGGTGTTTACTTTTCTTTAGATTGTTAGAATTGAACCCGGTGTGAGAATTCTTCAAGAGAAAATTGTTGATGGACTTGCATCCGAACATATTTCTTTGAGCAATTTCTAGGGAAGAGATTATTTAAGATTGCGTTGAGAGCAGAGATTTTTTATGGAACAATTGTGTTGGAACTAATTAGTTCTTGCCTTTTTTCTCAATCTTAACCACACAGAATGTGAGCAAAGATGGAATTTTCTGCGGATATGCTGAAACAAGATAGTTATTTATGAAAGTGGTAATAAAACTGTGAACAGTTTTATGATGTTAAATTTCATCTATTTGACATTTTATGTGGATAAATGGAAACAAGCAAGTCATTCATGGATTTGGCAGCAATACTGTGAATGGCATTTATGATGTTTTAGATTCACATGTCCTGTAACCTTGTTTGCATTGACCTTGCGGTTCATTTCTGTTGTGGATTGCGTTAACACATTTTGACTACTGTCGGTTTTACTAGTTGATTCGCCTTTTGTTCGTACACAGGCACTGAACTTGGAAGCAATGGACAAAACCAGGCACTGGGAAATTGTGGGCTGTAGTGCGTACACCGGCGTCGGGCTACTCGAAGGATTTGATTGGTTGGTTCAAGATGTTGCCTCTCGAATCTACGTGCTTGATTAACTCATTTTCATGTTCGAGTCAGTTTTGGAATTCACAATAGGCTTTTGAATGGTCATGATGCATGGCACGGCCCTTTTTTTTTTTTTTTGTTCTTATTTTGGAGTTGGTGGAGATACCACGTTCAACCTTTTCGAACACGGGATTGGAATGGAATTGATGGGCTTGCACTGAGTGACCAACTTGTGCATACAAAATGAAAAAAAAACGTTTATGGATTAGTAAAATATCGTTAGTAGGATGTTTCATAAACCATATCGAAGCTTTTTAATCTGTCACAAATTATATAAGTACTGTTACTTTATTTGATTTGTATGCTTAAAAATAATATTTAAATTAAACGCGAATAATTAATTGTAATTTATTTCTTTTAATTGTTAAAACATTTAAATAAAAAATAATTTTCTCAACCGATTTTTTAAAATGAAGATTGTGTCCACTGTAATTAAATTTAAAATATTATAATTGAGCTTAGTTTGTTAAATTAAATTAGATTAGCAAAACTAAAATAAAACAAATAAAGCTTCAAAATTATTAAATTTTATTTTACTAGGCTTTAAAATGAGTGCAAAAGCAAAAAAACAAAATAGCGAAGTTCGTGTACTTGGGTGCCATTATTATTATTTTTTGCAGACAATTGATTAAGCATAAGCTTATCGAATATTTTAAATTGTGGCAATTAAAGTTAAATATTACATTATTATGTTATTTACATATATCTTTCCATATATATATATATATCTTCAATTTTATTTTTAAAATAATTTATTTTATAAAGATTAACCTAAATTTTAATGATTATATAATTGTGTTATTATTTTTGAATTTTTAAGTTTTATAAATTATAATATAATGACTTTTATAAATTTGTATATCCTATCCTTATTTAATCTATATTATTTCTTAGAGCATTTGTCACTGGTCTGTTTAAATTTGATTTTTTAAAATAAACAAAAGTATTCTTTTTTCATTTTAACAAGTTACTTTTTTAAAGCTCACTTTTTAGTATATCTATTTTAACTATTTATTAATTAAAATATTATTTTTTAAATATTTATTTATTTATTTATTTAAATCCAAATTATATATGGTCAGAGAAAAAATAAATAAAAAAGTAAATGTGGTGAGAGAAAATATAATTTTTTAATAAATAGAGAGTGAATGGTAGTGGGTTAAATATAGAGAGAGATTATTCGTTTTGTTAAAATAGATAATCTGAAAAGTTGATTTTTAAGTTTTTTATTAAAATAATTCTTCAAATTAATAAAAATATGCATTTCAAGAATCTATATCTAATACTTTTATAATTTTATATGGAAAGAAACAAAAAATGTTTTTGACTTTGACTCTTTCACTATAAAATGAAGGTAACTAAATTTTATATATTTTTACTTCATGTTCTGTAGTTATGGGTTATCTATCATCATATATTTTTTAATTAGTTAATCGATGAACTAGGTTAAGTATTTATTAATTACTAGTCCTCGTAAAAGCCCCTTGATTATGTTAGCCATTAAATGGCTATGAAAAAAGCACAATTGGAATGTACTTGTTTCCACGATTGCACTTTTTTTTTGGGTTGTTTTTGAGCCCAATTTATCATTAAGAGGTTTGAAGGACATTTTGATAAGTTATGACAATTGAGGTTATTTTTTCATAGATTATTATTACAATTCATTTGTAGGTTTTCAAATACTTATGGCCTAATTTTGATACTAATTAATGAGTAATGCTATGTACATTGTGTAAGTAATTCACGCAGGGACATTTTTATTACCGTTAGATTAATAATATTATTTTTTAAAACTTTTTATTCATACCTATCCAACAGTAGAGAGAGTATTCCTGCACGAATTTCCTATACAACTTACATGCAAATAGACTTTTTTGAATTAATATATGACCTTTAGGTAATTATGGCATAATGACAATATAACTTGTTTGCTCTCATTTTTACCTTTGATTGGCAATATATGAAAAAAGAGTAGAAAAAAAAATTAAGTGGAAAAGAGTTCTAAAGAAAAAAGGTAAAAAAAAAAAAAGAATAATTAGTTAGAGGTAGAAAAAAAGGTAAAAGGAGAATTTTATGCTATATTATCAATTTTATCTCATATATCTAAAATAAAAAATAATATTAATGAGAACATTTTTGGAAAAACAAGCATGATTCATTTTTTCATAGGCTTTCACACTAATTTGGATGCGTTATACATTTTTCCATGCCATTTTACACATATGCCGTTAATTTTTTGAGTTTACCAAACAATAGAAAAAACATTAATATGCCTTTTTATACTTTCCCACTTCTGCTCCTTTTTCAAAGTACACAATTAGCTTGGTTGGGTATTAATGAAAAAAGACATGAACCTGCTTCAAATGACGTCATGTCAATCATAGAAATTTGTTAAAACTCTTATAGGCAATTAGAGTTATTTGATATTTTTAATGTATATTTTTATTTATATAAAATATTTTAGGGACAAAAAAAATTTAAATTAAACTTTCCAAGTGCTTAATACTTTTGCTTATATAAAGCCAATTAAGCACGGATTTATGTATTAAGAAAGAAACCTTTAAAGGTTTTTTTATCAAACTTTTTTAATTAATTATTATTTGAATTAAAATTTAAATAAATTTTATTATTTATTTCTAAATTTTTAAGTGATAGCAAGTGTGCGTGTTCCTATTTATTTTTATGAAAAAGTATATTTATAGATATATTACCCAAGTGATTCACATAGGCTATATGAATAAATTTTTTAAAATAAAATTAATATTAATTTAACGATATTTTTAATAAGCAGAACTGCAGAATGAACCGAAAGTCGGATTACGGCACTCAACTGCACGCTAACCTAGATCTCACAAAGATAGCAGAACGATGGTCAGTTGAAATCCGCTAAAAAATGATTTGACTGTATAATATAATTACATTATTCTTTATTTATTTATATGTTTTTCCCCTTTACTTTTACACAAATTACTCCAAAACTAGTGAAGCAACCGAAAAAAGATAATAATACAGAAAGAAAAAACATTCAGTTTTATTTTATTTATTTCGATTCCGTCTCCAGTCGGCTGTCCTCCACCGGAGGAGCCATTTTAGGCACTACGTTGTCCAACATCCTCGGACGGTCGGGAGCATCAATTTTACAGCCGCCATGCAATCTACGCTCAAGGTTTGTTTTTGTTCCTCGTCTTCTCTTCTTTTCTTAGACCCTGATATTTCCTTTCGTCTTACGCACTATTTATTATTCTGATTATTATTATTATTTTTCATGTGATTGTTGCTGAATGAAAGATGATTTTGGGTTCATCGTCGATGTCCCGGAAGCGCATCCTAGCAGAAATGGGATATAAATTCACAATTGTGGTGGGATGTTCACAGGCCAATTATTTTGCCATTGTTTTTGTTTGCAAAATTAACGAGAGATTAGTGTGTTTTTTATGCTGCAATTTAGACTGCAGATATAGATGAGAAGAACATCAGGAAGGAAAAGCCTGAGGAATTGGTGACGGCTTTAGCTCATGCAAAGGTGTAACTTTCTTCTTCTTGTTGATTTACATATTGGGTTCCATTGGTTCTGGTCAAATATATATATTTTTCTCAGCTTTATTTCCTTTAATTTCGGGTGTTTGTTTTGGAAAAGAAAACAATTTTGTTGTATGGTATTATTAATATTATGATATCCATGGTTTCATGACTACCTTTGGTGGGGCCTTGGACCATAGCGGCTTTCCCATTATCAGTTAAATCAATTGGGGTTGTCAATACTCAAGACTGAATCCAAACATTTTATGAACAGAGGCAAACCAAAAAATAAAAAAAAAAACTAGACAGATTCAAGTTGTGCTATGAGTGTGTTGAACTTATCTTACACTTGGATTTGGATGTTTATTGTGAGTTTCCACCGGCCAGAGATTAGACTTGGGCTAACCCTAAAACTAGATTTCATTATTTACTACCCAAGAACAAAAAATAAATGAATAAATAAATAAATAAATGACATAAAAGCCAAACAGAGACTATGTTACAGACTGGCCTAGCTGCATTCCCACTAGTCACTTCCCATGAAATCCATGAAGAACATTAAAATCGAATTGTCATTGTTTACTAGACCATTATTTCGGCTGAAAAATGTGCTAAATATTGTACCAACTCGTAAGTCTTGATTAAAGAAAAAATTCAACAAGATATATGTTTTTGAAAAAAAAAATGAAAATATTCGTTTATATCTTTACTTTTTAGGACACGTTGGTGGATAATAACACCATTAACTTGATTTTTGTGCCCAGCTCAAAGCTGAATTCTAGGGTCTGTCACTGTTTTACCTTCCTTTTTTTTACTAATACCAAATGAGCAAACAACTTTTCTCCAGGGAAAAGTTTTCTCCTAAGAATATTGCCTTTGTGAAAATTGTCCAAATTGGCTCATTTTTCCATGATACAAACAGATGAATGAATATAGTTGGATTCTTTCTTTCCTTTTTCTTCTTCTTCGTCTTCATTTTCTTTTGAAGCTTTTTCTTTTTCTGACCTGATTTACTTTAATGGTACTGTTCCCAGGCAGATGCCATCGTGTCCAAGCTCCAGGCTTCAAGGCAATTAGAAAATGATGATCACCCAACACTGTTACTTACTGCAGACACAGTATGCTTTAATTCCCTGTTCTTGTCAGCTGTCTTGAAACTTGGATGACTACCTTACCAGTTTATTTGTTCCAACTACTATTAGAAAAATGCTTATCAAATGAATAAACAAACTTCTTTGAGATTTGAGAATGAGGTGAAATATTACTGCTACACTTGTCTTAGCCATTACCATTTGTCTTGCAAATCTCTTTTCGATTTATCAGTTATAAGATAGGTTGTTGGATTCTAGTTTGGTGTTTCTGTCATGGATTTCCATTTTAGTTAGATGTCATGTGCTACACATATACACATGTTTTTTTTATTTTTTTTTATTTTTTTGCCACTTTCTGTTTGATGGCAAGAGATCGTATTCCAGGATATATTTTTCTGCCATCTGACTTGGTTGTCATTGAAATTGAGGTCGTCGTGTATGAAGGGATGATCCGTGAAAAGCCATGCAGCAAGGAAGAAGCCCGTCAATTCATCAAAGGTTTACTCCATAACCTTTGCTAACATTTGATTCTTGTAAAACCTTTTTTCAGTATTAACTAGTGGATCTGTTGCAGACTATTCTGGTCATCATGCAGCTGTTGTAGGATCTGTTCTTTTAACAAACCTTAGGACAGGGGCCAGAAAGGGAGGATGGGACACAGCAGAGGTACAGTGCATTAATATCCAGTTTTGCTATTATTCTCAAATAGTGCCAACGAGACTCAAGGTTCTAGCCGACCCCACCTCTGGATTGTATTATAAGTGCATCTTATCTAAATTTCAACCGTTTGAGAGAGCTTTCCTCTACCCTTTGGTTTTCCTCTTTAAACCCAGATGCGTAGAAGTTTATAGTCTTAAATCTTCAGATTGTCCTACTAACTATCCTGGGGTGCTTTCTCCATTGGGTCATAACATTTGTAGATTTATTTGTCAACATCCTGGCCTTTGAATATTAATTATGGCATTCCTATGTTTTGTAGATTTTGTAAAGTCCTTAGAGCACTTATAGTTGAATAGTCAAGCGTTTCAATAAATTTATTTACATGGAATAATATTAGCTACAAATTTGACTCGAAATCTGTCTCTTGACTAAAATTTTTATTAAATATCAAACTTCGAGGCACCAGCTTTATTGAAATATTTGACTATTCAACAGTGAGTGCTCTTATGATAAATAAAAAATGTGTTGGACAGAATCAGCAGTAAAGAAATGGAATCTGAGTTTTAACAGCTATAAGTTTGCTGCAACTTCAACACCTAGTGCAGCTGTTTGTTGTGGTGATTTGAAAAAGGCTTCAACTTTTTTTTTTTGGGCTAGGTAAATTGATAAATGTGAAAGGCTAATATTTATTACCTTTCATCCGATTAATATTTTCTGTTATTTCTGTGGTACAGGTTTATTTCCATGACATACCATATGAAGTGATTGATAACCTGGTAAATTTTGTGAAAAATAATATTATTTTGGCATCTTTGTTTCATGCTAACTTCTTGGGTGGTGATTATTCATTCTGGGTCCTGTGGCTGTGAAATTTGTTTAGATCAATGAAGGAATAACACTAAAAGTGGCTGGAGGTTTGATGTATGAACATCCACTGACGCTGCCCTTCGTTGAATCAGTGGTAAGATCTTTTTTTCTCTGTCTCTCTTCATCGGTGGTTTCTCTGATTCTCTTTTTGCTGGTGCCGTGCAGGTTGGGACTACTGATTGCGTTATGGGACTTCCTATAGCGCTCACAGAAAAACTCATTAAAGAAGCCCTTTAGCAGCAGTATATATTAATCATCATGTCATAACTTCAAATCTCTAATGCTATATGTGAGTTTGATTCGAAACTGCATTATCCTGAGGTCCAATTCCTTTCCTGCATATTCCGAGTCGGTTACTGTTATGTTAATTTGTTGTTAGATAAACAAGCACTTGGATGCTTGCGTACCTCATTAAGTCTTGTGTCACAATCAAAATGAAGTATCCCCCTGTATTGGCTTTACCCAATTTTAAAAAGTCATTTGAAGTCTATATGGATGCATTTGAAGTCTATATGGATGCCAGCGGAGGAGGGATTGGAGGAGTCTTGGTACAAGAAAAGAGGCCCTTGGCGTTCTTCTGTTGCCTTGGGTCCAATGAAAAAGTCTTGGAGTACTAATGTTAGGGAGCTGTTAGCAGTGCATGCAGTTAATGAGTCAGTTTGGCATTATTGTTGAAAGCCTGCTTCTGTTTATAAAATAAGTAGAAACAGTAAAAGGTGTTTGATAATCTCTAAAAAAAATACTTATAATTAAAATAAACTTATATTTTTTTATTCAAAAGCAGAAGCAATTTGAAGGTTGCTTCTAGAAGTTGCTTTTTTATAAAGCAGTTTTTTTTAAAAATAAAATGTTAATACTAACCTTCTTCATCCTCTATAGCTGTGATTAACTTTCCCTTGCGGCAACCTCCGATGCCAAAGTGCGCCGCCGGAGCTTGGCTATAGCCTTCCGGCAAGCCGGGGTGACAGTAGTGTAGTTCTTGGCGTCCAGCTCAGTTTTCTTCTCCGCGCAGCTAGCCGCGGTCCCTGGGAGCTACTGGATGGGGTCGGCAATGTAACCGTGGATGGTGAGGTCGGTGAACTGGGTGACAAAAGGGAATGAGGGGCAGAGTTGGGCGGCGTGATTGAGGGAATGTTAAAAAAATATTTAAAAATTATAATAGTAAAAGGATATTTGTGACTTTTTAAATCTCTACAACACTTTTATTGCTTACTAAACAACTATTATCTGCTTTTAAATTCTATATCACTTTTAAAATTATATTTTACCAAACACTCACATGCTTATTTTCACAGCAGTTTTTTCTCCAGCACAGCTAAAAGTAGCTTTTTTTAAAAGCATAACATTACCAAACTAAGTCAATATATGGAGACCTTATCCATCGAGTAGGAAATTCACCATTAATCAACAGACTTAGGTATTTGTTAGAGCAAAATATTGTGACTCTAGAGTAGCAAAAGTTTCTTGTTAAGATTCTCATATGTGAATATGACATTGTCTACGGACTTGGAATGGAAAACAAGGTACTTGATGCCTTATTTAAGAGAGAGGGCAGCCCAATGTTGTGGACTGTGTATGCTGATGGAGAGGCCAATTTTTGGCACTTACCAAAGTTAAATGGCGTGTGTGGGATTGCATTAAGACTGTCATGCGGTTTGATGCTAGAATCATGGAGATTCCGAAGAAGTTAGAGAACCACGAAGATGGAGTAGAGAGGTTAGGCTATGTTTGGTTCCTTCACTTGTTTTCTGTTTTCTGTATTTAAATAAAAAAACCCCCTACTTCACTTGTTTGGTAACATTTTTTTTTAAAGTAAGTTGTTTTTAAATGCAAAAAAATGAAAACACATTTAGGATGTTTTCTAATTTGTATTTTCTATTTTCATCTGTTTTCCGGTGAGTCTACTGCTGTCCGCCGCCGTCCCGCGCGACTCCCTCCTGGCTCACCCTCCCCTTGCGCGCGACCTCCCCTCTCCCCCATGGCGTTGATCTCCCCTGTGCGCGACGCCCCACCCCTCGGCGCGACCTCCCTTCTCCTCCCCGGCACCGATCTCCCCCTTCGCGTGATGCCCCACTCCCCGACGCGACCTTCCCTCTCCCCCCTGCTGCGATCTCCCCCTACGCGCGTGGCCCCACCGCTACTGTCGCCGCCACCGTCCGTCTCCCAGCCACCGCAGCTTCCAAAACTCTCCAAATAAATAAAATCAAAAATAGTTTTTCTAAAAATAGAAAGCAAACAAAAAATTATTTTTAATTTGATAGAAAACACATAATACTTAATGTTTTAAAATATAGTTTTTGAAAACAGAAAACTAAAAGTATGCCCCAAACATAGCCTTAAGGCATTTATGGATGACAACGATATTATATATTGTTTATATTGTATGAAAAGAGCACCGATCATATCAAGTAATAAAAATATGTTCAATTAAGATCATGGGTGTGTGTGAATCTTTATAAGTACCAAAATTCATAATCTTGATTTTATCTAGAAACCAAATTTAAGTTTAATTAAAGTAAAATAAATTAAAACAACTAAACCTAAAATAAATGATAAATGGGAGAAATTAGAGTTGGAGATAAAGGTATCTAGGATTGATTTCACATAATTCATCTCGTTGATTTACTTATCTTAATTAATCAAATAAAATCATTCACTTTGTTTAATTGCCCTATGGCCAATAACAATCTAATATATGAGATTCAATTAACTTATTAATCACTTTCATTCAAATTCGAATGGCCAATGCTTCACGGGAATGTAGTATCATACAAGTTTTTATCTTTCTTATGTTTTTCTACAAATGGATTAAATCAATAAACCAAGTAAAATTGAGTAGAAATCTCCTTGTTCTAAGATTTGTATTAAGTTTGGGAGTTGTGGGGATATTTATTCTTTATTATGTGTAATCGTACTTCAAAACCTAACTATGGTAACATAGATTCTTTCTTTTTTCTAACTTAGGTAACATGTGACCAAGCATATCCATTTTAAATTGGTGATGACTCTTTTTATTATTTATTTTGATCGTATTAATTTTATGTTAGAGCTCGCCGAAATGAAATGATTCAACGACAAATCAGTTCCAAAAAACCAACATTGAGTTCGGACAAAAATAGGTGATAATAATGTATATTCAATAGAAAACAACATATAGATACAAATTCAACATAATTCAACATATTATGAAAAGATGAATTTGAAATGAAGGCTTTAGGTGAAACCTAATTTTCTTTTCGTTTATAAACTCAACATATGCAAAATCGTATGTTTGCACGTCTATCTAAAAAAAGTCTTTAGAAGCTTTAATATGGAAACACTAGAGCGACCTTAATTATATTTTTTGTTACCTTTAAGGCATGATTGATTTAAGTTTATTTTACGTGAATAAATCAAAATAAGAGTTAGTTGGTTTTGTAGATATAAGTTTTCTATCAAATTCACATAAAGTAGGGTAACAAACTAGTGATATATTCAATTGTAGAGGTACAATACTTTCATGACTTTCCTAGACACGTATACTCTAGCCACCTCATCAAATTACATTGAAGTGATAGCATAACATGAATGAATCAAATAATGTATTTAGTTACACTCAATAACACGTCATATTTAAACAATTTGTGGCTTATGAGTTAATAGCCAAGTCCATTATTTGAAGAAAAGCTACATTAATCTATAGAAAATATATACATAACATAGGATGCTTCATCTTCATCGAATATAATTGGTAGTACTACGTAATTTTGAGGGGACAAATTAATCTTTGCTTTATTATTTATTCGTATATTAGTTATTTATAGCAGTTGTCATACTCTAGCTAAGCACGTTACTGTTTTTCTCAAACTAGCTATTTGGGCCAACCCCAATATTTACAATTACTAAGAGCACTAGCATCAGCTACTCTATTAGTTTTCCTAAATTTACAGTTTTAAACTACTTTTTGCTTTCTTATACAAATATACATCACAATAGATTTCCTAAATCAAACTTTATATTATTAAAATAATATTTTATATCACTTGTTTTATTTAATAATAATTTTTTATAATTTAATATGAAATAAAAGTTAATGTTATGAAAAACATGAAAGAGAGAGGTGAGAGAAAATTTTTAAATATAATTTAATAATTATAGGGAGTGGATAATACTTTCTAATATATTGAGAAACACTGTACAAACCACAGAGAGAAAATTAAATATAGAACATCTGCTGTGGGAATAATTTTATGACTTTTTAATTTTTTTTCTCTAAATTTTGCTACTAGTGTTTTAAAATTGAAAATTACCCGGGTGTCGAGTGCCTCAACTGTCTCGAAGATTAAACATGTTTTTTTAAATATCTCAACGCAACTAAAACAATTTTGAGTACAATTGTCCGCTCAACAGACATTATTGAAGAACCAGCTTTATCGGCAAAATATAACACGAGTTCATATTAACTATGCTTTATATTCTGATCTAAATAGCTGTGTATGCAATACGCAAATGGTTAAAACAGTCGCAAGAAGTTTCACAAAACCATCTACAATCATGAAGTATCCAACCAATCTATTCATTCAATGTACCCGCACAATATCCTTTCCTTACATACCGGCTTAATTAATGCGTAGTGACCTTGGGATATTACATAAACTGCAGGAGTATTTTTGAAAATTTAAAAATTGCAGGCAGGTACCTATATAATCGTGATATGAATTTGTCCATGAAAGGAACAATTTGCTCTTTCGAAATCACCCCAGCTTTTATGCTTTCCTGCCATTTTATATAGGATCACTAAATGCATATATGCTTGCTTTTGTCTCTAAATTACTATGAAGATAAGATCATATACTATGAAAATAAGATCATATGTAGCAGCATATCTCATATTGCGCAGACAAATTCCCCACTAGTCTCAAAATCATCCAAGTCGCTATCTGTGTCAATGTCATCAAGATCCATGCAGCCTCCAATAAAATGCTCTCCTCCAATTCTGAGTCGGCCTTCTGCTGGCTTCCGGGCTTCCTGTAGTATGGATAGTATCTCTGATTCTGATTCCATGTCTTTGAAACCTCCATTTCCATTGCTGCTTTGCAAGCTGGTACCTTCTTCTTCCATGAGGTCTGCTGGCAAGTTCTTCAAGAACCATGGATGCACCATAATTTCTGGAATGGTTATTCTCTGCATTACAGATGGAATAATTTGAAACAAAAGTTTATTAATTAAGAACTTAACATAGCATAATTGTGTTGAGAAACAAACAGTGGCGTCATACCATTTCTTTGTCACTGTTCTTTATGCAGGCAAGGCTGATGTTACACTCTCATATGAATAGATGGTAAAATGAATGTCATGTAACATGACACATGCGATTTTGTGCACACAGAAGTCTTGAGCATTACTACCTTTCCAGGTCATAATTGTGTTGAGAGAAGAAACGATGCAAAGTACCAATTCTTTGTCATTGTTCTTTATGGAGGAAAGGTTCATGTTACATTCATATGCATATATGGTAAAGTGAATGCCATGTAACATGACACAAGCTTATGTCATTTTGCACACAAGTCTTGAGCATTATTACCTTTTCAGGGCTGGCTACAAATATCTGTGACAGGAGAAGCCTACAATCTGCAGAAACTCGGACATAATTTGGAATTGAGTACTGGACACTTAGGATGCGCTGTGATCGTGGGCAGAAAATTCAGGGACAATAACATGAAAATTCAAATATAAATTCATCATTTTTGTATTTTATTAGAAAGATGATCAAATAAATCAAACTGAAAGCTAGAACACACCCCAATGGCTTTTCTGAAGTTTCGTGGTTCATCAAGATCTTCAAATGGATAACCCCCAACCAGCATCACATATAAAGTAACCCCACACGACCAAACATCTGCAATCTAATTAAAGTCATCATCGAAGATGACACATTAATATCAATGTTTTTTCATGTAAAAGGAGAAGAATAAGATATCTTATTATTATGTATACATATAGACTTATGGTAAATCTATGCATTATGCACCCTATCAATATTAGGGCTGGCTTACCAATAACCTATATGCAAAACGTCACATTTGTCAAGTTAGAGCACACGTATTAAATAGAGTTAATCTCTTGAAATATAGAAAGAAAAAAAAAACTGTTTCAGAGGCTTAGTGAATATCTATGTTAGTTGCTCTCCCCACTAACTTTTCATGAACAAAGTGACAAAATTCAACATGCTTTGTTTGCTTATGAAAATTTGAATTGCTAATGATATGAATGGCGAGCTGGTTATTAGAATGACCACTAGACCCTAGTCACAGGTAGCCCAAATGCTAAAAACATCCTAATTCACTATAATTCTGTTTTATTAGCCAACTAATAGGTATAAAATTTCCACATAGCAAAACAAAATAACCTAGTAGATCAACAATTAATTGGTCACTCAACCCAATTTGCATCTAAATATCGTACTAGCTCTTAAGGCATCTCAATCAAAATACCCAAACAAGTGAAGATGACCACAATTGTGGCGTATAGTCCTTCACTAGGTGCTCCTTCCAAATATTGAATAATTTCATTACTTCCTTCCAGGAAAAAATACTAGGTTCACTCATGAATTGACTCACTGCACTGACAATAACGAAAATATCTAGTAAGATAATTCAATTTGCCTATTAGCTTAAAAGTAGCTTACAATACCTCTATGGATCATTAAAAAAAATCCATTTAACATCATCAAACTTCGCAAGACAACCTATTGGTATACCTATAGGCTTTTGATCAAAATGTTCACATTGTTAATATATCAAGAATATACATTAGAGTGGAAACCTTAACTTCAAGAAAGTAGCAAAGGAGAACCTAAATATTTTGTACTAAGCTCTCATTATAACTTTTTTTAACCCTTTGTATCTCATTGATATTACTCCCAATATTACTAATAATATCATCTATATAAACAAAGCTAGAGACCAACAAGCTATAAGTGTTAAACTACATAATGAGCAAAAATGATCCACACCGCATGCCAAATGTAATGCAACTTCACTAATTGATCCATATTAGGCTCAAAGGGATCGTTTTAAACCACAATGTGCCTTTTGTAGTCTGAATACCTTCTCTCCCCCTTAGCAACAAAGCCAAGCAGTTGCTTCTTATGAATCTTTTCTTATCTATCAAAACATTTTTTACATTCAATTAATATAACGACCAGCCAAAAGAAGTAACTATGAAAATAAGAAGGAATTTCGGTCACTAAGGAAAATATCACCAAAAGTTTGAAGATGACCCTCAGCAATGATAAGATGGAAATTCAAATGTAATATTCTATTATCAAGATGATGCTTGATCACAAAAATCCATTGATAGCCCACTACCAGCTAGTCATGAAGCAAAGAAACAACATCCTAAATTTTATTGACGTGCAAATCATTGATCCCCTCCTTTACAACATAATTCTGATGAGCTTAAGCTTTGTGCACACTATCAAGTATGTTTGTCAATGGATAGAAACGATCCTAGTTAGACCTGGCCTTGAGCTCAATAATTATTTACTAACCTAGTAGGTATTGGTATACCTACACTGAATCCAGGCCTAATATACTTATCAAGATTCAATTTGAGCTAGGCACTGCCCACTTAACATAAAAATGAAAAAAAAAACAATTAGAGCATTTAAAAATTTAAATCATCAAGTAATTAAATGTTGACTATAAAAATTAATTTAATATACTATATATCAATTAGGTTCTTTATCTCAGTGCCATTAATATTGAGCTGAGACCTATTTTGGATTTGTAGTTCGTTATAAATTTGGGTATTGGATCTTAAAGTATTCAAATCAAGTTTGACTTTTCCATCTTTATTTTGGAGATGAATAATATATTTATTTCTTATAATTTATTTATTTTTTAAAAACTTTTTACATCTTACTCTTTATTATTATTTTTATTCTTTTACATAATAATTTTTTATTTATTATTATTTTTCTCTTTCATATATTACAATCAATTAAAAATTTATATATAAGAATATATATTAAAAATTATAAGAAAAATATTTAGGAATGAATAGTAAAGTGAATTTTCAAATATGAGAATTTACTATTCATTCTATATTCCTATACTTTATTTTAGGAGACCTGATGTAGATGTTTTTTTTTTTGTAAATTTGTATTTTTTTTTTCTAAAAAACTTTGATTATGCTAAACCTAATATGAATGTTTTAAGTATACCTAGACAAACAAGCAGGGATGAAGTACATGCCTATCCTACTGACAACTTACTAAGAAAAAGATAAAAACAGCAAACCTATCCATACACAGATTACCATACGAAGAAAAAAGAAAGAATATTATCTACCTACTTGGGACCGATCTGTTGGGCAATAGGACTCATAATAAACTCAATAAGCTCAGGAGCATCACAATTAGATACCTCAACCAGTGACAGTAGGGTGACACTTAAGGTTATCATCTATACACCTATAAAGGAACAAGAAGAGGAAGTTCCAAAACATTCAGGTTCATGCCAACTCTTTAGTAGTTGGCTCAAATAAAAGTGTGTTCCAAAATAGGATTGTTCCTCATAGAAAGTAACATTATAGGACACCTACTAAAATTATGGCAAACATATCCTTTTTGAAGATGGGAATAAACAACAAACTTGAGGTAATAACTTATCGGAATGGAACCTAGGGAGTATAGAAAACAAACATACGATAAAATAAAATAAAATGGATAATCAAGATGAAGGACAACAAAAGGAATATCACTCTTTAATGATGAAGACAAACAATTAATAATATAACTTTATGTAAGAACGGCATAACCAAGTGTCTTGACATATTTGTGTGATGAAAATGACTAAAAAAACAATTATTATGCTCCAAAACCCCAGTGTGAGAAAAGAGTGACAACACAAGACTCGAGAAATTGAGCAGACAGAGATGTAAAAAAAAGAATCATTATTATCAGTATACAAACTATGAATAAATGTATCATACTGATTAAGGACTTCATGATAGAAAATAGAAAATAAATGACAAACTTCAGAATAACCTTCTGATAAATATAATAAAGTAATATGATTGTATAATTGTCATTGAAAGTAATGAAGTACTTAATTTCATATGCTAAAGACGCCAAACATTGAATCGGTTAGCTAAAATAACTTGGAAACACGACATTGGGAGGAGGAAATGACATGATTGTGTTTACATGACTAACATGCTTCACAATCTAGCTAAATACTTTATGGAAACACATACAAAAATAAATAGAGGATGTCTGTTCATGGATAACAAAGGTGACCATCAAGTTTAAAGCATCTAAAGATTGTCAAATAGTAGCTATTGTAGCCAAAATTGCAAGGAAACCTCATAACAAATTAACCACGAGATAAAGAGAGAGAATTCTTAGTGATACACAAGTAACAATAACCTGAAACATGAAAACATCATCTAATGTAATGGAAATAAGGGGACCAAAGAAAGAAAAAAGTTGTTGATTATCAGTTACATGATCGGTAGCACTTAGAATCAATCAACAGCCCCAAGACACCGTATAGTATACATTAGGCAAGTGAGATTTGTCTAGGTGTATGTGCAAACATTGTTGTAGGATGAGATAAATCTTCAAAATCCTGGGCTCCAGCCACTGACTCCTTTTAATGAGCGCAAGGCGCTCAAGCTCACTATATATAATTCAAAAGGAGGATTCATATGGTGGAGGCTGGAGAGAATTCCAGCAACGGTCAAATTTTAGCGACAGCCAAGGGTGGTAGAGTTCATTCTGGTGAGGGAAAAGCCTAGCCTTGCTTATAACATGCTATAAGTAAAAGAAGGAAAAGAATAAGATATCATATTATAACGCATTAGTATATTATACATAAGCTTTGAATTAGGTTCAGATTTAAGGACTGTTACTATAATTAGGAGTAATTAGATTCAACTGCCTAATAACCTAGCGAAACAACATATGGATTATTTGTTATTTAAGAGGAATAAGAATATTTTGTTATTTGTATCAAGGACCTAGCGATATTAGATTCAACTGCCTAATAACCTACGGATGCATTTGGGTTGGGAATGAAATAAAATGGTATGTTTAGTACGTGGTATAATTAGTCCTGTATTAATAATTTTACTTCTTAGGTTGTCATGATTAATATACCTAAAAGAGGTATTAATTCATTATACACATTAATAATACTCTTTAAAAGTGCTAAGCCAAAAAACATATTAACTTTAATTCGTGAGATTATTAATGTTATCCCATAAGTTATGTTGAACTCAAACGCATCCTATATGCAAGATAAAACCAAAAAAAACAACAACAAAGAAACAAAGAGATAAAATAAATGAATAAGCATAAAAACAAACAGAAAAACAGCTAAAGAGAATCAATGAGGGATTACCTTGCCATCATACTCTTTCTTGGATAAGACCTCTGGAGCAATGTAAGCAGGTGTTCCTACGGTTGATTTGGGTTGGGAATGCAATACAGATGACTATATAAACATATTCAAATGCAGAGTTGAGTTACAACTTCATATACTATATATACTAAATAATAAACATTTATTATGATGAAGAAATGGGGCCTTAGAAATTGGGGTGCAGAAATCATGGCAAAATTACTTTGTCTATATTTTTTTAAAATTGTACAATTTTTTAACTATGTGAGTGGCCAGAATGGCTGCTCAAAATGGGTCCCCTGCAGGCCTCGTATTCTTATTAGTAATATGCAGGTTCTAATGATTATAGATAATTTGTGAAAGAAGTTATTAAAATTTAAATGCCTTGGAATAGCCAAAGTCACAGATCTTGAGGCGTGGGTTTGAGCTTCCATCCAAAAGTGTGTTTTCCAGCTTTAGATCTCTGTGGCATATTTGCTGCAACCAAAGCATAAATCTCCTCGTCAATGCATTTTTAACATGTCTTCTGATTAAAAATATATATTAGAAGTCTTTCTATCTATGATACCATAGAGTGGCAGTAGCTGACTCCAGATATCAGCTGTTGAAAGTAGAATCTTGCCTGAAACACGCAAATATACAGTATTATATACAGAAAACTATTGGAGGACCCTTCAAGTGACAAATGAACTATCCACAATCCGAGTTCAAATTCAATCCATGGACCATATTTATCAGAACGATGCAAGGCCTCAGGTGGGAGATTAGATAACTTGGCATTCCACCACATGATAAAGTGTTTGAGCTAAAGTTGGTTGGTCTTATCAGGATTATGTCGCAAGTGCAGAGCATGTGTTGCATCAGGAATATGTGGCCAATAAATATTTTATCATCAATGCAACAAGCCCACTATAATTACCTCATCCTCACTGAATCTTCCAGCAGTGCATATCCTGTCAAAAAGTTCTCCCCCAGCAGCGTATTCCATAACTATGGCTAGATGAGTTGGCGTCAGCAGGACCTGAAGCCCCCAAAAAAATGTGAATTTTTTTTAATTTATAGGGCTGCCTTAAAATCTAACAGAAATATATTATAGATAATACAAGATTTTTTCAGTTGGAATTGAAAAGGTTGGATAAAAAATCATAACCAGGGCGACGACTTAAAAAAGGTGTTAATAAAAATCATACCCATGTATTTTTCTTAGTTATTAACAAGTACATAGGAGCAAAGGTCATATAAAAGGCGGTAGATTAATAAAGAAAGGAAAAGGAATGGTAATCTTTATGGACCTCTTTAAATCGGATTATATTAGGGTGCTTCAATGACCTATGGTTCATGATCTCCCTCTGCACATGCTCATCAATCTGTTCAACAAATACCAACACACACCCACACACACACACACACACACACTGAGAAAAGGAGAATCGAAGAACCCATATATAGAGATAAATTCATTTGCAGAAAAATTAATGAACACCTTCTGGCCTCTTTCAATATACTTGACGGCGTAGAGCTGACCACTCGATTTTTCTCTCACAAGCTTAGCCACAGCAAAGTTCCCGGACCCTATATCTTTCAATATCTCATACCGCTCCATAACTGCTTTCCCAAATCACAATTATATTGAAAGACACACAACACAACACCTCTCTCTCTCTCTCTCTCTCTCTCTCTCTCTCTCTCTCTGTCTGTGTGTGTGTGTGTGTGTGTGTGTATATATATATATATATATATGAATACCCAAAAATTTCCCTGCCTCTAGTCCTTCACTGTAATTACTCTCTTCCTTCAGCAAGCCAGCATGGGCATGGATATTCCTGCAAACAACTGAGACATCGGCTAATATCTCTCCCTCTCTCTCGGTCTGGCTTCACTCTTTATGCCCCCGCCACCACCGTTAATAATGTACCGTTAAAGAGTCACTCAGTCTCGTCTCTCTCCATTGTGGAGCACTAGTTGGTGAATCAGTGGACGGCAAGAGACAACGTCTTACACACGTGGCGTGAAACCACAGGTTAATATGCATATAATAAAGAGGCTTGTAAAAACAGAAGAGAGAGTTGAGCGGTCCCTCCTCGGCACTTCGTAATCCTACCTTTTGGCGTACGCCGTTGGTTTATCGAATGCGACGTATTGCTTTTTCTTTCCTTCCTTTCAACGAATAGCCGGCAGTAGTACTCGATCATGCGATTCCGAGCAATTTCTCCCAAGCCGTTAAGATTTGTTTTCAACTACTATTTTACCTGTTGTCGAACAAAATTAAGATGATGAAAACAGATCCAACAGTGTGTGTGATTGAAAAAATTATATCATGTAATATTTTTTAGAGAAAACTTCTAAATATATTCAAGCATGTTCACTAATTAATGCATCTATTGGATGATTGATTCTTTAAAATGGCGTGGGTCTTATTGCACCTATCAACTTATACAAATACCATCCCAACATGCTTAGATATAGCAGTGCTTATTTTAAAATCGCATCATCTAATATTTTGGAGTACTAATATTATCTAAAAATTATCATCTAGCTAATATCATCTAAAAATTATCCCAACATGCTTAGATATAGCAGTACTAATATTTTGGAGTAGAAAATAAAAATTCACACTCATCAAACCTATAAACACACCCATCTTACAAGTTTTATTGTCCATTACCATAGTAATGAGGATTGACATTTAGGGATGTATACAATTTTTTTACAATGAATTGATATTAATTAAGTAATCTCACATGTAATTTAGGATAATAAAAGATTAATTTTGATTGAAATTTGGTTGATTTTGAATAAATTTGATGTTTGAAGGAGAAAACACTAGATAGCAGGAATGAAATAGGAGATGACAAAAAAAAAAGAATATGAGTTTAAAGTAACGAGAAAGAGAACTTCAGAGAGTTTAATTTGATTTATCTAAACTTGACTTAAGTTTGAGATGGAGTCCTATTTATTTAATTGAAGTTATTCAAACAACGTCATAACTATTCTATCAAAGTCTGCTTTTGCCTTGAACCAAAGTTATTCAAGCGATGTCATGGCTATCTTACATTAATTTGGTTGTAGAATCAAACTTGTACATAGCAACCCTCATATGGTGGGTGAACTATTCATTCTTTTATTATTATTATTTTTTTAAGGGCTGCTCAGTCAAATTACAAAAAAATAATAAACACTTCATAAAAATAAATATGTTAATCATTTGGGTGAATGTGAAATTTTTTTTTTACAAAGTATTACATAACATATGAATGCAAGTAGCGCATGCATGGGTTACTATGTGTAATCTGGCCTATTTTAAAGTTGGTTGATATAATTTTTTAAAAAAATTAATTATTAGATTAAATATTTATATAGTATATATTATGATTTATGATTGTAAACTTTTATAATGATCTAGTTAATTTATTTATCTTTAACTTTTTTTTAAATTAAATTTACATAAAACTTAGCTGTTAAACTATGATAAAATTTTACATATATAATATATATTATATTAATATTCAATCAAATAATATGTCAGTGCATATGAGATTGTAGGTAGCGTTGGCAATAATGAAACTGTAGAGCTTTGCACAAACTGACAAACATGGGGTTTAATTGGACGCAAGAGTCGTATTGGGATTGATATGCCTCGAGTCGAGTCATATCTTGTAACAGAGATCAGAGGGTGCCTTTAAGAAAACCAACAAAAGGGGAGGGGCAGTGGGAATAGCGTCACCGATGTTTGACACTTTGCGACATTAAAACCATCCCGTCCAATGCCGGAAATAGATTCAAGGTACCTGTTTCTACCACTTATTCATTTAGGAATCCATGCGAGTGATGTGAAACGACTTGACCTGCTGCGTTTTTCGGAAAAAAACAATAATTTCAAAATTTTTATTATTTTTATTATAAATTTTATAATTTGTTTTTAGAAAAATATATTTTTTCATCTCAAATTCAAAAATTCTTTTGTATAAAAATATACTAACATTTCTATTGATGAAAATTTAAATTATTTATTATTTTGTTAAAATTTATCACAGGAGGAAAAAATTAATTTCTGAAATATTATTGTTGTAAAACAAACAAAACCTCAAAAATGGCTTAAGTGTTGGCATTCAAATCTTTTACCTGTTTATCTTTTGGTATTTTATTTTTTTATTTTAACAAATTTTCTCCATTTTAATCATTTATTAATTAAAATATTGTTTTAAATATTTATTTATTATTTTAAATCAAAAAGTAAATGTGATGAAAAAAATAAATACATAAATAACTGTGATAAGAGAAATATAATATTTTAATAAATATAATATAGAGTAAATAGTATTTGATTAAATTTAAACTATTATTATTTATTTTATTAAAATTTTAGTTATAATTGAGAGTTGAAAAGTATAATTTTTAGGTATTTTTATTAAAATGATTTTTAAAATTTTTAAAAATACATATAAAAAGCTTTAAGCGTATGCTATAAGCGCATCTATATTGAGTTCCTCAAATCTTTGTTTCTTCTAGAATATATGGATAAAATTTGAGAAAAACTTTAAAACATGCTCATATTTGAATCCTTAAAATAAAGTTTGAAGATAAGAAATGAATAATATTTTCCTATTCGAGAATTTATTATTTATTTTGTTTTTAAAATCTATAAATTTTATATTATATTTGACACGTGTATTTTTAAATGTTTATAATAAGTAGAAAAGAAAAAATAATAAAGAAAGAATATAAGAATATTATTTTAACAAAATAGAAAAATTATAACTAATGTGATGTAGAATAAATTTTTTTAAAATTTAATAATATTTTTAAAATAATAATTTTTAACTAAAATTTATGGAAAAAAATAGGTAACCGTGTAGATGCTCCAAGCATAAGAAATTATAAGAATTTTCCAACCTCATGATTAATTTAGAGGGAATAGAATATGATGTCGAGAACAATAAAGCAATTATCAATGAATTGTTATATCAATCAATCAACCAACTGTGCGGCAAGCAGCGCCACCACCGGAGGATCAAAATGCACGTGCATCCAAAAAAAAAAACAAAAAACAAAAAAAGACTTCGGTTGGAGTTAGGGTTGTAAACGAACTAAATAGTAAAATATTCGAACATGTTTATTATTATTTATTAACGAATCGAACAGGACACGAGCTTTCAACTATGATGTTCATGAATTATTCGCAAATGTTACTCTATTGTTCACGAATATGTGTTCACAAACTTATTTATGAACGTTTACGAATACAATTACAAAATCATAAAAATCTATAAAAATAATTCACACCGTAAACTTATCCAAAAAAATATAATTAATTAATTGTTAAATTATATTATCTTTGTTTAATATGTTTAAACAATTACTATATATAATTCATAAAAATATTATAATAATAGTAATAATAAACAAATAAATCAAAAATATTTTTTTTATTTAATAATAATTTAAAAGTATATGCTTATTAAATTATATTTAATAAAATAATTTATATATATATATTGTTTTCTCGTTCACAAATAATTTTTACGAATATGAATAATATTCACGAATTGTTCGTGAACGTTCACGAACATATTTACAAATATAACAATAGTGTTCACAAACGATACTATTCTTTAACGAACGAATCAGCCGAACGAGAGTTCATTCATAAACATTTGATTCATTTACAACTCTACTTGGAGAATTGGCAGTGTGATTGAGCCATGACAGGTCATTTTCTTAATAATTTCTTATTAATACCAAAAGTTTGAGTTTAATAAATGAATAACTAAATTGATTCTCCATTTTGGGGCTGGACAAAAAAAAATGAATAAAGCCTCGTGTAACTCAATTTCAAAGGCAACATTGTTGATAGATGGTATCAACAAATTTCTAGATGAATGGGATGTTTAATTAGTACAAAATTTTATTTTGCGTGTATTTTAATTTCACGATTCAAATTTTCATTAAAATTAAAATTTTAATTTTCAATTTTGAAAATATAAAAAAATATTTTTAAAACTGATTTCTCATTAAAATTAATAAAAAATAAAAAATAAAAAATATAAATAATAACATAGAGGAAAGAGAGGATTTTTTTTAAAAAATAGATAAAAAATTTAAATTTAAAGACATAAAAAATTTAAATTTAAAGACAAAAAAAATTAAAACTCAAAACATATTTATTTTGATTATTTTAAAATATAATAACTGAAAACTAAAAGTAATATTTTATTATTTTTAATTTCATATTTTCCATATTCAAAAATAATTATTATATTTTTAAAATAAAAACAGATAAAACAAACATGTTATTATTTTCTTAAATTATTTTATTCAAATTAAAATTTAAATAAATTAACACTACTCAGAAAACATGTTTATCAAATATGCCCCAACTTGATATGACAGGGTTTTAAAATTTAATTACACGCTAGTCTTTTTTAAATTTATTTTTCAATTTTACTAGTGAAGAAGCCATCCCATGGAGGTTATCTTTTTCAAGATCAAAACAGGTTGCACAACCCACTGGTTTCCATGAGTATCAGCCGATTTTTCAACCCACTAGTCTGCTTGCAGAACTCGAAAGGAACTTGAAGAACTAATTTCTAAATTTGAGCACAGTTTGCAGTGCATCTAAATTTTGGTTTGGTTTCCCGCAAAGATGTAGGTTTTACATTTAAGCAATGTGCAATATAAAATGTTTCAGCCATCCTTTATGATGGATGTTTAGCCGATCAAATAGATAATGGATAAATCAACACTTACAAAAATTAAAAACTACCCGTTTTGTTCTTTAACAGGCAGAATTTATGATTAATGCTGAAGCACAGTGCTGTGAAACCATGAGGTGAACATGTCGGCTCCCTGGCGAATCTGGTTCATGCGCGCTAGAGAGAGGAGCAGTGTTTCAGCCATAGCCCATAGGGCACTTAAAGCATAAACAAATCCTTAATGGTAACAAGGCCTGTGCTGCTAGCACAAGGTGGGTGCAGCAGGGTATAAGGTCGGAAAAAATAAAAACAAGTTAAAAAAAATAAAAACACGTGCAAAGTGTTTTCATTTTTTGGCAATCGAAAATATTTTGTTTTTAAAAATTTATTTTTCAAACACATGCCAAACATAAAAGGGATGCATTTTCAGTATTAAAAAACAGAAAACGTGTTCCGAGAACAAATACCAAACACAAAGCGATGGATACATTAGACATGGTCCCAGTAGTAAGAAGCGTTAAGTGTTTGAAAATCCACGCATTCCAAAACCTACATTAGATACCAGGAAATAAGAAATAATACGAGAACCAAGAAAAACCAGGCAGCAAGTGTGGACCAGAATATTAGTCATCATAAGAAGAGTGAGGAGCAGCAGTGCATCCCAGATCAAAAGGATCTTCAGAACCACAACAGTGCCAGTACTGAAAAACTTGACCTGAATCAGGGGTGCTCATGGTACCCCCCTTGTAAACGCTTTCAAACTTCCTCTTTGTTTCTCCTAAATTATTTAGTAACTAATCAGCAATAGATCATGCATCAACACCGAAAGCCAATTTGGTTTCTAAGCCCAAAACAATAATAAAAAATGAAAAATAAAAACTAAAAAAGTCACACTCAGTGCACAAAACTCCTTTTCACAAGGCAAGGAAAAATTAATGTCGGACTTTTCTGAAAAGGCTGTCTCTAAGTCCTGACTTACCACCACTCAAGGGCAAAAACACTCGTTGAAACAAGTTTGACCAAAAACCAAACTAACCGGTCTTAATTCTAATAAATGTGATCGACAATCCGAAAGTTCAAATTTGATCCAATATAATATCTTATTATTTTTTCAAGTTGGCCTAGGTCAAGTAAACCCATATCCATGGAAATAGAAGAGTCAATACGCATTGCTCTCATTCTTAATAATATTAATTAGAACCTCATGCACAACCTTGGTATTAGAGGCATCATTCAACAAGTTTAGAAAGAAGAACAAAGCACCAAAAAAACATAACAAAATAAGAATTAAAAAACAAAGAATCATACAAAGAAAAATTAGCAACTTTTGTCGTACAAAAATGCTTGAACCTTTTTTTTACACAACTGTGGAGAACATCACCAATCTATTGTGTATATTCCCAATAATCCAGTATTTCACCACCAAACAAAGTATATTAACTTATTGAGATAAATTGCTCCGTGTGCTTCACAAGGTAAGTTATTGCAATAAATTAGGTCTTTTTCATATGTGTGCCCATGTCATCAAAAGAGCCAATATATGATGCTCTAAAACAGCAAACCCGGTACATGAAGCTCCTACGATTGATGGAATCCATCTAGGCAAGGGTTGAGTCATAAGGGCTAATATAAACGTAGCCTTCCCTCACAATTAAATTTAATTGCAAGAGCTATGTTTGTGACTTGAACTTATAACATTCGGATCACGAGATAGTAACTCTACCATTACACCAAAGTTCACTCTTCTTCTATATATGATGCACTCAATCCTAATAATATTGATTCAATTTCTCTCATAAATGTGAACAATGTTCAAGCTATATGCATGTTAGAAATAAGGAACAGAGCGGAAGCTGGTAAACTGATTCCACCAGGGCTGTTTAAGAACCTAGGTGTCTAATTATACACCAAGTTACTACTGGCAAATGTCTACACATGCACTCAGTCTGGCCAACCTGAAAAAATTGACCACTGTACACCAGGAATTGCCCTCTCGGTTTATCTAAGAAAATGTATCTCAGTTCTGCAGAACTAAGTATTCACCTTGACCATGACAGCCAAATAAAGAAAAAAAACAATTCCCAAGAAATTACCATCCAAATGGATTGTCCCAGCTCAGGCCAATTTCCAAAACCAAGATCGATTTTTGAGAACCGTGAGTTTGTGTGTACTTCAATCAATTATCAAATCCGGCTGGAAAAAAAGGGGAAAAAAACTTGGAGCAACTCAAAAAGAATGGGTTGGGAAGGGGAGATTAAGACAAAGGTAGTAGCTATAAATGCTCATCATCTGAAATGACCTATTTTGAGAGAGAGAAAGAGAACCATATACAGTGATTGTACACATGTAAGGAAGTATTCCCATTATCAAATTGTAGTGGTAAAAAACAGACCAATGCAGTCTTCACCTCAGTTTAATACGTCCCAGTACTGTTACTGTTTCTTTCTTTCTTTTCACCCAAAAAATAAAATGTTATGGACTCAAAGGTTCCAAAATTCAAAACCAGATTAAAAATAAAATTCTAGTCTTGAGACTTGCCCCTAAAAATTAAGCACACGTAAAATAAAGTGGAACATTAAAAGGGCATCCTTTATTTCATCGTGTCATCCTTTTCAACAAACTCGAAGGCTAAAAAAATGGCTATGAGAACTCCAGAGAACCACGAAAAAAATCACCAAAATCAAGACACACAGCGAGTTGCACAGTAAACAGTAACGCGGTACAAGTGTTTAGTACCGCCGAAGTGAGAGGTGTGAAAACGGCAAGCACAAGGATGATTGAGTTCAGGATCGAATTGGATCTTGCAGTTCTTGCAAGTTCGCAGCACGGCTTGAAATCTGCGCGTCGCTAAACTGTGGGTGCGGGGCCGGTTTCGGAGGAGGAAACGGGTTCTTCGATGATTACAAAACCGTGTTTGTAATTGTAAAGAAGATTGATGAAATTGGGATGGGGGAGAAGACGCAAGGGCGAGCGGGATGTGGAGGTGTAACTGCGTGGTCGCCATTTCTCCAACTATATTGTTCGCTAAATTATTCATTGAATTTTGAGGGGAGGATGTGAAGTGTGTTGGAAAAAAATAAACTTAAATAAGAAACTTTTATCGCAGTTGCGTCTTTTTTGCGTTTTATACTTAAAATTTTATCGCACTTAAAATTTGTTCGCAGTTGAACCACACATGAGATAGAAGAAAAAAAAAAAGCAATGGAAGGAGGGAAGGGCAAAGGGTCTCGAGCCATAGATCTGGATAGGCGAAGGTAGAACACGGCATAAAATTTGGATTTAAAGGTGAAAGAATATGTTTTTTGAAAATCCGAGAGCGATAAACCCCTTATGGGTGTTTGAGGCCTGTGTGCCTCATCGATACCTACAAATCAAAAAAAGGGCCTAAATCAGACCACTGTCGGAAATTACAGTTGACGGAACCCAGAAACCCGTATATCTAACTATGGAAGAGATGATCGAGCCCCTTCTCGAGGCTTGCTTGATGCCCGCTTAAGCCTTGCTCGATACTCGAGCCTCAGGCTCGAGCATGCCTCAAACCACCCTGCTCGAGGCATGATCGAGCCTATGCTTGAAGCGGTCTCGAGAAAGGTGGCTCGAGCTCTTGCTCGAGCTTGTGGTTGGAGTAGATATGCTCAAGTCTCTGTTCGAGACTGCCTCGAGCATAACTTAAGTGATAATTCGAAAGCGCATCAAATTGTGGAAAAAAACTATTATCACACTAGTAACTACCATCTAGTTACAAAAAAGATATATAGTTGGATCTCAATTTATATGGTTTGGACTTTCCCCAACTTTTCAAAATGCATTAACTTAGCTATTTGCTTAATTTTTATAACACTCAAACAAATAATGAAGAAGGAAATGTGTGGTACTTAGTCCATGTGGATCACATAATGTTAGCAATTCCCTTATAGAGCCTTAGTATCCTAATAAAATATTAATTCTATTACTTTAAAATTTGGGTTTTATTTATTTTTTATTGACTAGCTTAATTTGATTTTAAAAATAAAATAAAAATATAAAAATATAATATTATTTAGCTAAAGGAAATAACTCTCCAAATTTAAAGTCATTTAGCTAAAAGTTAAATTTACTATTTATTTAATTAGCTTATTGTATGATAGTTTTTTACCTTTTATCTATTTGTTTAATTAAATTATAACTTTAGTTATCTTATTACTAATGCTCTTTGTATTTGTGTTGACTTTTCCCATTTTTGACGCATAAGTTAAATATCATCGAAGACGGAGAATAGAGATTGAATTTGGGATAGTATAAAATGGGAACTTCTTTTCTTTAGAAATAGAAAAGAGGACAAATGAACCTCATACAAGATCGATACAGACGGAGATGATAAGATCATATATATAGATACACACATGCATCACACCTTTTCTGTAGACTATCTTTACTCAAATTTGTAATTTTAAATTGAGCAAATAATTTGAAAAGTGAATTTAAAATGATATTTATTTTTGTATGAGCTAGTTGGGAAAGAATAATACATGATGTAGATGTGTTACAACTTACAAGTAATAGCTTAATGATAGATTTTATTGAATGGATAAATAGTAACTTCGTGATGTTGCATATACCCATGCTTGAGGACTCGTGGGAATATATCACAGTAACAAGTATTTAATTAGAAGGGAAAAGTTTAATTATGGCCGGAATGTTGAGTATTCAGTTTGCTAATTTAAAGCTTGATTTGATAATTTCAACAAAAATGATATTTGCAACGTAACCGAGGGGTTGTATATTCTATGCAACCATAGGACTATAATATTACTAAAATAATAATAAAAATTTATATTTTCTTTCATCCGATAATACACCATCACCATCACGTGAGAGGGATAATAATAAAAGACACCCAACAATTCCCTCGTTCATATATAAAGAATATTTCCATCTGCAAAAATCATTAAAAAACGTTAAAACCAATTAAGTTACGACAATCGAACCACTTAAATCCACGTATCGTGTTCGTACATGAAACACGTTTCACGAATCTTTATATTAATTCACCTAAAGAGTTAAATATAAGAAATAGAAGCTACAATGCTCGGTGAGGTAAGCAACATATCCAGAAATATTAAAAGCTGAACAGGCGTGGAATACCGGTGATGGTACATTATTCCATTAGTTAAATAATTTTTACAATACCAAATAAATTTACAAATCTTTCATTATTTTATCAAAACATTAATTTTCTTTTTTATATACTTTTTAAAAGCTCCTCTCTCCTCTCTCCCCTCTTCTCAATTAGTTTGTCAAATGAAATTGACTCAATGGCCAGCAATTTACTTAAAAGTTAAATTTACTAAAAACAATGGTAGGCATCATTCATATGAAGATTCTGTGCTCCTATTAACAAATGCAAAAGTACGTGGTCAAATTACAACATAGCCGCAGAGGAAATACAAATGAGACAGCGCAGCCAAACCACCAAGCTGGGCAAAAATCACCTCAGGTTGGCATTTGTTGACTATGGTTTCTTATTAGCTTGGATTGGGAGTACCCAAATTAGAATGGACGAAGGTGTTGCACGTGAGATTCTTCTAATTTACATCTGGACTTCCAGAAAAAATAAAATAAAATAAAAATCAACGCCAAATGAATGGAAGAAAATTTAAAATAGTCAATACTAAATGTTAGCTGAAGACCGCAGCACTTGGACAGCTGTGGAATTGGAAAACTGGACAGGAAGGGTCATGAGAGCTTCATCTCCGCTCAGCTTCAATTCGGCCCTCCCAAGTGCGTATCCTAACGCCCGTGCAACTGGAACGGCCACTGCATTTCCTATTTGACAATATCTTCCAACACACATATTATATAAGCTAAACTACCAGGAAGATAGTGTATATATAAAGTTGCACAATATTCAGCAAGTTGTTGAGAAAGTGAAACTTCATTTAGGCGCACCAATAAGATCCAACTGTTCATTAACCTCCATCCACTGATTAAGAACTTTTAAACTAGGAGACATTGTTATATTTAGTTCAAATGAAGATTTTATTTTATTATCAACAATATTTAATTTTTATATTTATTAGGGTTTCAAATTAATGGATTAGTTGGAATGTGGATGAAGTAATGCAGCAAATTACTGCCCAAGGTCACTGGACTTTTAGTATTGATTCCCAGCGGTAACAGGACTTTTTTTCTTTCCATTTGAGCCATTATACTTGCATTTGTGCCTACATGGCATCTCATTTTTGGGTGTTGGACATTGGGGGAATGATAGCCAGCCTGGCAGAGTTTGAATACTAATACTAATGATAATAATAATAATAACACAAAAACCAACCCAGAGAGAGAGGTGGTGTGGCCATGGCTGCCTTTATCCAAGTGCATGGACGTTGGCAATGACACAAGGGGGTGGTGTCAGGTCTGCTCAATAAATAGGGGGAGGGGTTGAGACTGGTGAGGTAGAAGCAATGGTCAGTGAGTCTTATCTCTATACCAGAGTACTGTACTTTTTCCCACTTTCTCTCTCTGACTTCTGCTCTCCTTTCATATCCTTTCATGGTGCCCAAACCAAATAAGATAATTGCAAGAGAGGAAGCTTCAAGCTTCGCGTAGAAGCATCCGGTTTGATTAAAAAACAGGGGAATGACAGGGATTATAAAACAATGGAATAGTTTCAGGTTAAGGATTTATAACACTTCTATTTTTCTACCATATATGTATTGAATTTTCATAGAGCAAAAACAGGACACACCACACACAAGTTCGAAGATGGTGAAATGTTCAGGGTGCATCTTACACTGGCAAACATAGATTTAGACACAAAAACAAAGACTAATATCATTCAAGCAAAATAGCAAGATACTAACAAGCAGAAGAAAAGCTACCTTTGCACAGTATTCCCAGAGAACTTGTAATAGTCAGGAAACCCTTGCAATCTTGCACTCTCACGAATTGTAAGGATTCTGTCTTCCTCTGGATGTAAAATCACCTGAAGGAATGGTCGGTCATCTTTAACAGAATCCATACCACATGATTTTCTAATGAACACAAGTATATAATAATGCTACCTGGCAGCGAGGATTGGGTTTACATATCACAGTTGATACAGTCTCATCCCACCACAATCTTCCAAATGGTCTACATGATTATTATTATGATTAATAATGAGGCAGATGATTCTTTAAATGATACGAATCATTAATTGCCAACAAGAATTAGCTCACCTCAGAGACTTCTGTTTGCAAAAATTTAGGGCATAGTCGGGCACCTATTGTAATGGAAAATTCGGTCAACCAGAGTGCTATAAAAAATAATTATAAGAATATTTGCAATTTAGGATTAACTCTCTAACACCCCCACTCAGGTTGGGCCTTTAAATATTAATGATATCCAACTTGCTACAACTATATTTCAGTCTACTCCAATATAATGACTGAAGATGTCTACTAATTGTGGCTGTGTGCTTATGCAATAACTGGATAGCACCCCTCCGAACCTTCTCTTGTACGAAATAACAATTAACTTCATGTATGCACAGAAGAGAGAATATTAGCAATATGTATAGTTGACTAATATCACAACACTGAAGAGATGGTGTAGATTGATATATCCGCACACGATCTAATAGCATATGAAGCCATTGAATCTCTGGAACCATAGGTCATAGCTCTGTCCTTTGATTTAGTAACTGGGCTATATTTTTCCAATATCCAATGTTGCCCCCCAATGAATAGGACATCTATCCTAATCAGCAGTAGCAATCACTTGAAGCAAAATAGGTTTTGAAGGCACAAGTAGATGGCCATGACTCTGGAACAGTAATGCGAGAAATGTGAATATTTCACTTACTTTGCTAACACAATAGATGTCTACACTAAATGAGAATGATATTATTTTATTAATATATTCACATAATACATCCCAGTTATGTCCATAAGAAGATGAAGCATCTACGGTAATGTAGAGATTAAGATATTAAATCTAAATTATTTAATTATATTGTATCTCACAATATCCCGCTAATTATATAATATCATTTTAATTACAGTAATACATTCCTCACGTTAAAACAAAAATATTAATTATATTCAACTTGTTACAAAGATAAACAACCTAAATCTCATTTAAAGCTTTAGTGAAAATATTTTCTAATTATTTTCTAAACTTCACAAATCCTGTAAAAATTAATCCAAGTAGAATTTTATCACAGATAAATGACAATCAATTACAATATATTTGGTTCTCTCATGAAACACAATATTAGAGGCACTATGAAATGCAGCGTAATTATCACATCATAATCTGGCTACAATTGAACTTTTAAGACCAACTTCATTTAAAAGATGAAATATCCATATTATTTCTGTGTCATGGCCTAATATTCTAACTTAACACTGGATCGTGACACAAAGTTTTGTTTTTCACTCTTTCATGTGACCAAATTTTTTCAAACAAAGGCATAATAATCTATTGTGAATTTTTTTATCTATTACGCAACTTGTTCAATATGCATTTGAGAAAAATTCATCTAAGTGTGTCTATAACTTGTATAAGATCAAGTCCATGTGGTCTTTTTAAGTAACACAACAAAATTTGCTCTGTACTGTCCAATGATGAATTATTGGAGATGAAATGAATTGATTGAAAATACTAACAAGATAGATAATATTTGAATAAGCGACGGTAAGATAATTTAATGTCCCAACCAACTTTTGATATCTCCCAAAGTTAACAAATGATTTTCTATCTCTTGTGAGATGCATGTTTGAAATTATTAGAGCACTATAAAGCTTTGCTCCTAATTTTCCTATCTCATTAATAAATCAAAGACATATTTCCACCAAGAGCGAAAGATATCTAGTCTAGTTCTTGTAACCTCAACGCCTATTGGAAAGTGAGGGTTATTTAGTCTTTTAATAATATTGTAATACATATAAGATTGTATGTCTTACGCTCTCAATAGACAATATATTGTCTTATACCATCTTTGATATGGTATCAAAGTCACGTTACGATCGTAATTCAGATCACAATCATCACGCTCAACGTGCTCGTGATCCACAACACGATTGTCCTGCGACATAGCTTCCCTCTCTGCGACCACTGCATTCGATGCCCTCTCTACCAGACGTGACGCAATCCATCCCACAATACAGCAACGACGACAATTACAACGATGATGGAGACCTCACGACAATGCATCGCTCTGCGTCTTCTCTCCCAGATGCAATGACCCTGCAATGCATCTCTCGACGGCATCTCTCTACGATGATGCATCTCTCTGCGTCTCCTTGCTCACTAACACAACATGTGATCTGACAGACGTGACACAACTCTAATGTGTGAGCAACCATATTGCATTGTGTTCTTGTAGTTAAGACGACGAATTGCGTTTGTGAATGACTATAAAAAATCACTATGAACTTTTTTTTTATCTTTTGTGCTGAAATCAAAACTCAATTCAATATTTCCATTCGTCATTTCCGTAGTGATAAGTATATCTAAATATTATTTCAAAATTTTATGACTCGCTTCATGAAACTTCTTGTGTTGATACTCCATCTTAAAATGGTATGGCCAACCGAAAGAACATACATTTTCTTGAAACTGCACGTACCCTTTTATTTCAAATGAAAGTTCCAATTTTTTTTTTTGAGCTAATACAATTTCTACCGCATGTTTTTTAATTAATCGAATTCGAAAGAATCTTTAATCAATTAGTTGTCATATATCTTGTAATCAATTAATTAAATGTCATATATTTTGTAATTAAATAGTTTCCTAAATAGGTTTATTTCCTAGCTTAAGTTATTACAATTTTGTATTTATGTGTATATAATCATTCATTTGATATGAATAATAAGAAAGATTGTATTTTTCTCTTTTATTTTCTACTTGGTATCAGAGCATAACCCTAATTACCTAATTAGAAGAAGCTATTGTCATCACCCCTTGCAAAAGCATCAGCTTTTCCCTTGCCTGATGACATTTTTTTCTTCTCTAGCCGTCTGTCACTACTGTTGCGTCGCCACTTGTTGCTATCTGGCATGTTGCTGTTGTTTGTCACACCTAAGCAAGAGCGTCGTCGTTGCTCAAGCAAACATCGTGCCAAGGTTTCTTGGATCTCTACTCCATTGTCTGTCGCCGCCATTGCCGTCTCCACCGTCGCCATTGTTGCCATCAACATAGTATTCATGTTGTGGGCTCCATCATTACAGGGATTCCAAGTAAGGCATGAAACACTTGACCAAGAAAAAAAATCTTTTATGACATTATCGTTTAGGACACTCTTCCTTTGTCACTCTTGAATGATTATTTCCTCAATTATTCAAAAATATCTCTGTTTCTATTTTAAAGTGTGAACAATGCATTTATGCTAAAATCATCGTGTTCCATTTAAAATCAGTGTCAATAAAAGTCCTATTCCTTTTTCTCGTGTTCATACTGATATTTGAAGTCCTTTTTTTACTCTTGCATCAAAGCATAGATATTTTGTGTCTTTTATTGATGATTGTACTAGAGTAAGTTAAATATATTTAATAAAATCTAAAAATAAGTTATTTATGTCATTCTTCAATTTTATCATATGATTGTTACCAGTTTTAAAATCCCATTCAAGTGTTTCATTCTGACAACGGTAGTAAGTTTGTAAATCAACCTTTAGCTGACTTCTTTAGACAACATGACATCCTTCATCAGACCACATGTGTTTACACCCCACAACAAAATGGTGTCGCAAAACATAAAAATCGACATCTCCTAGAGGTGGCTCAGGCTTTATGCTTTACTATAAAAGTTCCTAAACGTTTTTGGGCAAATGACATTATTACTGCTTTTTATCTTATCAATCAAATGCCTGCTCATATTATTAACTATCAAACCCCTTTGAGGATGTTGTCTCGCTTCCATCACATTCCTTCAGCTTTTAACATTTGGCATAAGATTTTTGGTTGCATGTGCTTTGTTCATGTGCACCAACTCCATCGAGATAAACTTGACCCTCGTGCTCTCAAATGTGTGTTTTTGGGTTACTCAAAAAGGCTATAAATGTTTCATCCTCCTATAAGTAAACACTATGTGTCTATGGATATTCAATTTTGTGAGTAGATCTCCTATTTTTATGGCGATGTCTCTGTTGTCTCTCTTCCGGGAGAACTTTGTAGTAAGGAAGAGGACCAACTATGATTGGATGAAAAGAAAGTGTAGATTTCCATGGAAAAAGAAGATATACTATTATAAGAAAGGGGGAGTCACCTCCTAGCTTAGGAGAGGGGGAATCAAATAAACATGAGACGCCAGCTTAAATGTTTGACAAATATTACACCAGAGGCGATGCTACTATCAAGTTTGATCCTCCACTCAATGACACTACCATGCCATTGGAAGATTCTTCTGAGAATGATCACGCAGCACAAATTCTCATGGAGGTACTTTACTCTTCACCTATAGTTTTAAATTCAAATAATGTCTTATCTTCTAATCTTATAGGTTTAAATAATTTTGTAAGCCGAAGGTATCCTCTTCTTGATCGTAAAGAACCCGATAGATTGAGATTTTCAAAATCATCTTCAAATGTTGTTTATCTTATTTTGGACCTCATCTCCTATCATTGCTTGTCTAAATCTCATTGTGCTTTTGCCCTTGAATTGTCTTGTGTGTCTGTTCCTAGTTATTTTCAAGAAGCTCTTGAAGATCCTAAATGAAAGTCTGCTATGGTAGGAAAAAAAAATGAAAGCTCTTTTGAAGAATTCCACTTGAGAATCAATTAAGTTACCTCGAGATAAGAAGACGGTGAGATACAAATGGGTGTTTACAGTTAAGTATAAGTCAGATGGGATAGTTAAAAGATACAAGGCCAGATTAATTGCCAAGGGTCACACTCAGATGTATGAGATTGAGTATCAAGAAACCTTTGTTCCAGTGGCTAAGATGAGTACTATTAGAGTTGTTTTATCTCTTGCAGTTAACTTAGACTGGCCATTACGGCAGTTTGATGTGAAAAATGTCTTTCTCCATAGTGATGATGGAAGAAGTGTATATGGATCCTCCTCCTAGTTTTACACTAAAATAAGCAAAGGTATGCAAGCTGAAGAAGGCATTATATCGATTGAAGAAGTCACCGAGGGCTTGGATTGACCGATTGAGCCATTCAATGCAAGGATATGGTTTCAAGCGGTCTTTGACTGATCACACTCTGTTCTCTAAAAGAGAAAGTGGATATTACATTGCTACGTGTTTATCTTGATGATATGATTGTTATAGGTAATAACATATCTGATATAAAAAAGCTTCATTGTTATTTAATGAAGGAGTTTGAGATGAAGGACTTAGGATTTTTAACGTATTTCCCTGGCATTGAAGTATCCCAATCCAAACAGAAAATTTTCCTCTTTCAATGGAAGTATGTTCTACACCTCCTTGTTGAAACTGGTAACTTGGCTAATGCACCTGCTAATACTCTTATTGAAATGAACCATAGTTTAACTATCTATCCAAATCAGGTTCCAACGAATAAAGAGAGGTATCAAAGGTTAGTGGGAAAATTAATCTATTTGACTCACACTAGACTTAATATTTCGTATGCACTTAATGCTATGAGCCAATTCATGCATAATCCAAGCGATGACATATGGGTGTTGTGAACCGTATTCTGGCTTATTTGAAATCTTTTCTAGGCAAAGGTATTCTGTTCTTCAAGCATGGACACCTAGACACTATGACATACACCAACTCTAACTTTGCTGGATCTAAATTAGATAGAAAGTCTACTTCAGGATATATATATCATTTGTGGGTGGTAATCTAGTAACTTGGCAGAGCAAGAAACAAAATGTGATTTCTCTGTCTAGTGCATAAATTGAATATCGTGCTCTTCATCATGCTACTCAAGAGCTTACATGGCTACGTATTCTTTTGAAAACCTTGGTTATGGTTTTCAAAAAGAGTATTGATGTTATTGTCCTAGTCTTAACATATATCTTGTTCCTATTGCTGTTATTTTCATGGAAGATACACTATTTTTTGTCTTCTACACTTCCCCCACATCAAGGAGAGGATGGTGCTACTGATGATGATGTCTTGGGATACTCTATTACACCTTCTATGCCTATAACAAGCCCTGTTCCTCCTGCTGCTCACAAATATCTTATTACTCAAGTGTACTCTAAGCGCTGACACCTTGATTCATGTTCTATACGTACTTCTTCACCATCAAATCCCGTTTCAAGTGATGATCTTCCTATTGCCTTACACAAAGGTAAACAAAGCTGCACTTTTCCTATCTCCTCTTTCATTTCTTACAATTATTTGTCTTCTTCTTCTCGTTATTTTGTTGCCCCTCTTGATTCTACTAGTGTGCCTAAAACCATTCATGAAACCCTTTCTCCTCTCGATTGGTGCCAAGAAATGCTCAACGAAATGCAGGCTTTAGATGAAAATGGTACTTGAAACTTAGTTCATTTACCTTCAGGAAAACGAGTTATCAGCTGCAAGTGGGTGTTCACAGTTAAGATAAATCCTGATGTGTTTGTTGCTCGGTTGAAAGGTCATCTTATTGCTAAAGGTTATGCCCAAACATACGGTGTAGACTATTCTGATACTTTCTCTCCTGTTGCCAAATTGACTTTTTTACGCTTGTTTAATTCTCTGGCTGCTACTCACCATTGGCGTTTGCATCAATTGGATATTAAAAAGGCTCTTCTTTATAGTGATCTCCACAAAGAAGTGTATATGAGCAACCTCCAGGTTTTGTTGCTGAGGGGGAGTCTGGGTGTGTTTGTCGTCTTTGAAAATCATTATATGGTTTGAAACAAAGTCCTTGTGCATGATAAGGCAAATTTAGTTAGGCTATTAAAACATGAGATATGATTAAGAGTCAGAATGACCATTCAGTGTTTTACAAACAATCAACCAGTGGTCTTATTCTTTTAGTTATATATGTGGATGATATTGTTATTATTGGCAGTGATACTTTGGGTATTTCATCTCGTAAGTCCTTTCTTCATACCATGGTTCGCAGTATCGCCCGAGACGAAGAAATCGCAGACGATTCATCACAGTATTGGAGGGTCCCGATCCGATATCCAGGGATGATATGCAAACCTTCTTCATCCCGTCAAATTTATTGATAACTAAAAATTAATGTTTAAATTATAATTAAAATAGTTTAATATGTTTTATATCTATTAATTTATATTTTATATCTTATTTTTATATAAAAATATTGTTAATATAAATTAATTAGTATAAAAATGATATTAATTATTAAATTATTATATTTGTATACATTATTTTGATCAATAATTATAATAATTTTTTTTTATTTTAGGATGTCAAATAAAAAAGGTTTACTATAAACTTAAATTCAAATTATAATTTTTAATGCATTTAGTTAATTTAAGTAAATAAATATTATTAAATTAATGTTAAGAGTTATTTTATTTATAATTATACATCTCAATTAATAATTACTTATTCTATAATTATATAAATAGTATAAAAATTAAATGTTAATCAAAATTTCATTTGTTATATTATAAATCATGAACATATAATAATATATTTATTTTAATATTTTAATAATACGCTACCGCTTTTTTGAATATAATAACTTAAATTATGTTCTCTAAATTATATATTTATATCATTTAATAATTCAAGTGTGATTATTTGATTTTCTCTAATTTTTCTATAATGTTTTACAAAATAATCAAATATTATTTCATGCCTAAAGTTTCATCTCACTCGAGATGCAACGCGATGTCCACGACCGTGACTCTGAACCATCCTTCATACTCAATTTCACACAAAAGACTTGGTTGATTAAATAATTTTTTGGTGTTGAAGTTACAATGAGTAGATGCAATATCTTTCTCTCTCAGAGGAAATATGTTTTTGATTTATTAACTAAGACAGACAAATTGGAAGCAAAACCTTATAGTGCTCCAATGACTTCGAATATGCATCTCACAGGAGATGGGCACCATTTGATAATTCAAAGAGATATCGATGGTTGGTTGGGAAGTTAAACTATTTTACCGTCACTCGTCCAGACATTGCCTATTTTGTTAGTGTTGTTAGTCAATTTATGTCATCCTTAACAGTTGATCATTGTACAAATTGGAACAAATTCTACGTTACTAAAAAAGAGCACTTGGACGTGATTTCTTGTACATAAATCATGGACACATGCAAATTGAATATTTTTCAGATGGAAATTACGTAGGTTATCACATGGATAGATGATCCATCAGAGGTTATTGTGTTTTTGTTAAAGGAAATTTGATCTCTTGGAGAAGTAAGAAGCAAAATATTGTATCACAATCCAGTGTTGAGTGAGAATATAGAGTTATGACACAGTTTGCATGTGAGATAATGTAGATCTTTTATCTTTTAAATGAAACTAATTTTAAAACTATAATACCAGCTAAATTGTGGTATGATAATCAAATTGCACTTTATATTGAAAATGATTGTTATTTTATCTGCGAAAAGATTTAACTTGAATTAATTTTCATAGGATATGTGAAGATTGGAGAATAATTAGGTAAAATATTCACCAAAGCTCTAAACAGGATTCAAGTTGCTTATCTTTGTAATAAGTTAGGCTTGATTAACATCTATGTTCTAACTTGAGGGGGAGTGTTACTGTAATTGTAATTAGGAGCAATTAGTGAGATTGGAGTGAATAGTGAGATATTATTATTAATATCCTAATATAGTTTTATCTCTCTCTATATATACCTAATCATATATTGTACATGTGTATTTAAGAGGAATAAGAACATTTTATTATTTGTATCAGTGATTTTATGGAAAAAAAAAACAGATACGCAAACTAAAAAAAGATGTTAATTGATTTATATTGAAACGTACACATTAATGTATACCATATAGTTTGTTATCATATTTGGTTATTGTAATACTACATGTATGGGTTCTGTGAAGGTCTGTAATATTACGGGAAACATTATTATGTCATTTACCTTTACATTGTATCAAAGCCTATAAGGACGTGTAGAGTCATTTCGACGCGCTTTGGTGAACAACGCTACTGACGACGTAACGTCTGACAAGACAATAGAAACGACTTCTCATCAATTGTCGATGACGGTGAGCTTGCCTGTCGCAACTGACGACGACGACGGAGAGCCTTGGCCTTGACAGCACACTTGATCTCGCTCTCGTCTAATGATCAGTTGTTCTAGGTGACATCGGCTCTACCCTCTAGTGACATATGATCTGACATACGTCTCAGCGGTATCAGCACTAGCCTCCACTGGTGCAGGCAGGAGAGCAACAATGACGACATAAACACGCGATGACGAAGTTCAGGTCATTTTTATCGACAGTTACTCTACACTACCAACTTGACATCAAAAATGTCTTTCTCCATGGTAACCTCGCTGAAGAGATTTATACGGAGCAACCAGCTAGTTTTGTTGCTCAGGGGGAGCATCGGGTATGTCATCTTCGCAAAGCTCTCTATGGGTTGAAACAATCTCCACGAACCTGGTCTGGCTTATTCAGTACTGCTCTTGTTCGTTTCGATTTGCGATAATGTGAAGTTGATCATTCTGTGTTTAGCTCATCTTCTGCTGATGGTTGTATTCTCTTAGTTATATATGTTAATGATATTGTTATTACAGGTAGTGACACAGAAGGCATTCAACGTTTGAAGCATTTTTTTCAGGTTGAGTTTTGCACTAAAAATCTAAGTCGATTGTGCTATTTCAGGTTGAGTTTTGCACTAAAAATCTAGGTCGATTGCGCTAATCTAGTTGTTCTATCTCTTTATCACAATAAAAATATGTGCTTGATATACTTGTTGAGGTTGGCTATACAGGAGTCAAACCTACTGAGTCACCCATGGATCCCACCGTGTAAAGACTCGTATTTGGGTAGTCTTGAGAGATAGTCATTCTATGGGAATGCAACTATCTGGACGGTAGTGTAGCCGTCAATGTGAACATTTTGACTGTACTTGGGCCCGATTCCGAGTCGGGGCTCCGTTTGACCCGATTGTTGACTTTTCGGGGTCTATTGGTTGACTTTACATTTGAGCGGTCATTTGGGTGTAATAATATCAGTCTAGTATTGTGCTCGTCATTTCGAGCGTTTTGACTGTAGTTTGACTCAATTTGGAGTTCGGGGCCTTGGAGGTCAATTATTGGGTCAATGGTTGACTAAGTCAGTTGACTGGCAGAATTATAAATAGCAGAAAAAAAAAAGAAGAAGCTCACTTTACGTTTCACGTTTGTGCGTTGAGAGGGAGAGAGAGAGCTTGAGAAAAGGAAGCTTGAAGCCTTCGATTTGGGGCATTTTGAGCTCGTTCGAACATCAAGAATCATCCCAAGTAGGTGTCCTTGAACTTCTTATCTTGATTCTATGCTTGGTATGCACGAATTTATCATGATTTATGAAATTGAGCATGAACCCTAGAATTTGGGGAAAACCAATTTTGAGTTAAATCAAATGGTTTAATATAAGATTCGTGGTTAAAATCATTGTGGATATATGTTTCTGTGATTTTGGGGTTGATTAATTGTGTTTTTCATGAGGGTTGATAAGTCAACCATGGAAATTTGGGTTTAGAGCTAGAATTCTGGAAATCTGGAATTTGATGCGTGTTTCTGTTGTTTCCGTGCGATTTAGAGGCGTTTTGGACGCCTTATGAGGTAAATATCGCAGTCTGTTGCGTAGGAGGCGTGTTTGGGCGTGTCTGGGGGGTTACTGGATTGATTCCAGACGAAGAACAGGCAAAAACGACGATGAACAGTACCCTGGGCGCGTTACTGGGTCGAACTGACGAAAATCCGAAGGTCTGGGTCGAAGGGTCGAAGATCCAGGGTCGTAGGGTCGTAGTTCGTAGACCCGTAGTTCGTAGGTCGAAGGTTCGTCGTTCGTAGGGTCGTAGTTCGTAGACCCGTAGTTCGAAGGTTCGAAGGTTCGTAGACCCGTAGTCCGAAGGATCGAAGTTCGTAGCCTCGTAAGTCGAAGGTCGTAGCCTCGCTTCGAGTCTTCGAGGCGCGCTGCAGCTCCGCATTTCCGCAGCTACGAGTCGCGGCTCTCCGTTATGGAATCGGACACTGTACAAGACTTGGACTGGACCTATTTACATTACAACCTATACACATCTACACATTTAAGTATCATACTTAAGTTACAATGTAAATAACGAAATACCCCCCATTTGGATTCAAAGAAAAATACTAGAAAAATTAATTCCCATTATTTCAAAATGTGAAAATTGGGTTTTAGTGTAAAATTTCGGAAAAACCCAAAAGTTCGTAGTGGTGAATTTTTGGAAAGTGGGGTTAGACGTCTCGAAAAAATCCCCAAAAATCGATTATCTTATTTATGCTATGGGAACCCAATGCCGGGACTTTTGATTTCAAGAAAATAGGCTGCTATGGGTACTTCCTTCATAAATCAAGGATTGAGGATTTACTTGTGAAGACTGGCTACGATTAAAGGAAAGGTTGAGAATGACATGTCATACTCATGTTAGTATGTTGGTGTGAGGTATTGGGGCATGGACTCCGTGACTTAGTTGGGTTCTCACCGTGATGCACTGATGGTGCTATGTGGTTGACGTGGCAGGCATATGCACCGATGGCGGCCCGTGTGGCGACCGTGGCCGGGCATATTGCGTGTGGACGGCTAAGGCCTGAGTTAAGCCGTTGAGCTCGTGGAGCTAGGGGCCGAGTACCCCGAGCTAGGATCCCATGGAGGATCGTGGACAAGTTGTCTGTGTGAGCAGAGGTGAGTCCTAATGTTTGTTTGCAGGCCGAGTCCTGATGGTTGTGCACACTACACGGTGCACGAGTACACTGAGCATATAGTATAGACTTATATGTGTTGCATGATGTGGAGTTTTGGGGTCACCTACTGAGCTTATCGCTCACCCCTACTTGTTGTTTACCTTTTTCAGGTGTGACCCGAGACTAGTGGAGGACTTTCTTCCAGGAGGACGCCCACTACTCGATGTATGATCCGATTATATTCTCGTATTGTTTTATGTTTGTATCCCGGACATGGGTCCGTGGACAGTTGTATTTGCATATTGTTTGTGATGTGAGGTCTGTATGACTGTTTGACTTATTGTATGCATGATGATGTATGGGAAAGTACAGGATTACCCTTGATGTATGACTGTACAAGGTTGCATATTCGAGGCAGCACCCGCGGTGTAGTCTCCATTGGTCCTGTCACCAACCCCTTGACCTATCGGGTGCGGGCAAGGGGAAGTCATGTACCCGGTTCCGGGTTCCCTGGAATTCGGGGGCGTGACACACCGTTCGATTGGATTCAAAACATAGTAATTTGTTACAAAATTTGGCTCAATATTGGAGATTAGTTGGAAAGTTAAACTATTCAAATGTTACTAGGCTAGATAGTTCCTTTACTGTAAGCATTGTGAGCTAGTTTATGAGTGCTCCTTATACTACCACTAGAATGCAGCATTACATATTGTCAAGTACTTGAAAGGGGTGCCAGGACGAGGTCTTTTGTTTACAAAACAGTGTAACTTCGATATTCATGGTAATTCTGATACTAATTAGGTCGGCTGTCCAATCAATAGACGGTCCATTACTGGTCATTGCATGCTTCTTGGTAGAAATCTTGTGACATGGAAGAGTAAGAAATAACATATTGTCTTGAGATTTAGAGTTGAGACCGAATACAGAGCAATGACACTTGTAGCAGGTGAACTAACATGGTTGATAATATTATTGTCCGAAATTGGCTTGCCTTCTTCACATTTCTCAGTGTTGCATTGTGATGGTCAGTTAGCTATTTACATTACGTCCAATCCAATGTTTCATGAAAGGATGAAACATATTGAAGTTGATTATCATTTTGTACATGAGAAAGTACGAAACAATGCAATTGAGCTCACGCACATCCAAACCGAACATCAGCACACTAATCTCTTTACCAAGCCCTTAAGGGGTAATTGTGTACGTCAACTTTGTAACAAATTAGGGTTATCTGACATATATGCCCCATATAGTGTATACCATATAGTGTGTTACCATATTTAGTTATGTACAGGGGAAGTGTATGAGTTCTGTGAAGGTCTGTAATATTATATGAAACATTATTATATTATTTACCTTTATTATTTAAAGCAATTAACAAGAGCTTAGTTTGGTCGATTGAGTTACTCAATGCAAGCAAATGGTCTTGAGTAGGCTTTGGGTGATCACATTTGTTATTGTGGCAAAAATAAGTAATTACCTTATTATTTATGTTCATGACATGATTGTTACAGGTAATAACATATATAAAATAGAAAAGCTTTAGTGCTTCAGATGAAGGATTTGAGCGCTCTATTCATGGGCATTGAAATATCTCGATCCTAGCTGAAAGCCTGAAACTGTAACATCACTTTTGAATCTACAAATACTCATATTGAGGTTAACTATGAACCAACTATTTATCCCGTTGAAGTTCCAACGAATCAAAAGTTAGTAAGAAAATTAACATATCATATGTAGTTAGTATTGTAAGTTAATTCATGCATTATCTAAGTGATTAACACATAGGTGTTGTGAACAATATTCTAGCATAGCTAAAGTCTTCTCTAGGCAAAGAAATTATGTTTTCTAATCATGAACACCTAGATATTATGAGATACATTAATTATGACTTTTCTAAATCCAAATTGGATAGAAAATTTACAGTATGTGTTATAATTTTTTTAATAAGTAAAAAAAATTATTAGAAAAAATTGCATACAAAAAATGCATGAAAAGCAAGAGCACAAGAACAGGCTCAAAACAAACAATCAGTAACAATATCATAAAAGGAAGAAAAACCAAATACATTCGAAGCAAATACCATTAACAAAGGGAATCCAAAAATTAGCCATATAATGAAAAAACTTGGAGTTTCAAGCCTAGAAGGATGGCACAACAAAATTATTAGGCTATGTCAACAGTCCAACGACTAGCGAAACATCAACCAAGTCCAAAGCATCAATAAACTCAAAAAACCTAACCATCAAAGGAGTAAACCCCATCGAACCCATCTTCTTAGAAAGGAAGCGCATAATTCCATGCTCATGGGTTGCCGAGAAGGCGAGACAACAGCCTTCCAGGCAAGATGCCTAGCTTCAATATACCGTGAGCGATAATTTGATAACTTGAAAAAGTAAAAAACAAAATATAATTTCTCTGTCTAGTGTAGAAGTTGAATATCACGTGATTGATCATGCTACTACAAAACTTACTTGATTACATATTTTCTTACGAGAATTTAGTTATAACCCTATGATGCTCATGTGTAACAACACATCTACTATTGAAATAGCTAATAATTTAATCCAAAATGATTGAATCAAGCACATTGAGCTTCACAGGAATTAAATGAAGGATATTTTAATTCTGATGTAATATAGATGTCCTACATTAAGAGAGCATATAAACTAGCTAATATGATAACTCATATGATTATTAATGTTCGTTTCCATACATCTTTGTTCAAATTGGTCATGTGTGTTATCCTTGTACTAACATGAAAGAGAGAGTTGCAATGAGGTGTCATTTTAACTATAATATTATGTGTAATTTAAATTAATTAAATTAGTTTCTTATCTATCTACTCCATCTTGTGTACATGTACATTATAATAGTTCAATCTAAAATGTGAAGGAATATTATTTTTTTGTATTCTACATAAAGCAAGTTCTTATTGTGCAAGGGAACATATTGATCATCTCCTTAATCACTATAGATAGGCAGCACAACAACACAGTTCATGTTTGCTATGTTAGATCTTGCTTGGGCTCTGACGGACTAGGATGGACCTAAGATTCTAGCATAGAGCAAGTTACTAGCGCAAGGAATGGTATTTCTCGAGGTATCTATTGAGCCATATAAAAGTAGTGCAATCATCGAATCCTTGGGAAAATGTCCATTAGCACAAATGATTATATTCTAACATTTTCAGATAAATATAACAAGAGTAATATTTCTAACAACCTTGTAAAAACACCAACAAGCAATGATGCGCACTAAAATTTATAATGTCTTTTATTACCTGAGCTGCTACTAGAGATCGAAAAAATCCATATAAATCCATAGTTATGAGAGGAGGAATGCATACATTAATATGTAAATGGAAACTTAATCTAAACATGGACATACCAACGGCTTTCCAGAAGGTAATAACATCTTTGCGGTTGAGTCCCTCCGTGCTACATTATCATGTCCAACAACTACCCCAGGGAGGTCTCTAAAATTTGCACCCTACAAAATATATATATTAAAACATATATTATATAAATAAACAAAACTTTTATCCAATTAATTGACAAGATGAAAGTTTTACTAAACCTTTTTTCTTGGGATTTGACAAACACGCAAATAATCATCCCTAGGCAAACGTAGAGGCCTATGGTCATATAGCAAAGGTTTTCCTGTCTTTGAATGACCAGCAGAGATGAAACCCAACATATCTGAAGATCAAACTAATCCATGGTCATGTACAAATTAAAACAAAAAGGCAAATAGCCATCACTATCATAATAATTCATTGAACCTTGTATATGACACCATAATTTTCCATTATTTACACACACAAAAAAAACACATTACTTACATGAAGGCCATAATAAAAATAGCATAGCAAAACAAAACTAGCTAATGAGCATGTGCGTCAATACAAAGGCATACACACGATTCTTATTATGCTAACTGTGCGATGAACAAGAATCTAGAATAAAGCATTTTACAGCTACTAAAAGAAATAAAATATTATTTGCAAAATATTACATGCTCAGCATTGCAAATCATAGTACTTTTTCAATTTCAGTTGCAGATTTACTACACTACTACCACGTAAAGTACTAAGCATATAAGAAAATACACCATGGCAACCATAATATCAGACTACGAGAAGTTCTAGATATATTAATTTTGGAAAGTGTCTATCTTTAAATAAAGGATACAATTATTGATTAAAATAAACTAATTGTAATTGTAAATTAATAGAAGCCTTGATGAAGGGGACGGCAATCCTCCTCACATGCCAATGACCCTAGGGTCCTTTCGCACCAGGCCAGTGGAGAGTTCCAAAAGCCTTTATCAGCCTCCTTCAACTTCTGTAGTCTTTCCAGACTGCCATCAATAGCTTGCGTCAGTCCAACTACCTTTTTCATATGCCGGCAGCAGGTGCAACACCTTCTAAAAGCAACAACTCTAAATGTTGAAATATTTGAGGCATATTTGTCTATTTTCTTTATTAGTTTATGTATGGTGACAACAAGAGAGCTAGTATTTTTTTTTATAGATAAAAGATTTTATTAAAAAGAAAAACAAACAAGAAGATATCTTGGGATCACAGACCTATTCAAGTGTTCAGTACAATTTCTATTCTCTCTGCTTGGAGTAATTGGTCCTTGGTTTCGTGCAACTACTCCTCAGTCTTGAGCAACTCAAAATGATAAGTCATTTGGGCATACTCAAACTTTGACACATTGACTTTCCTTTGATTTCTAGTTCTAACTTCATGTTTGATCTCGATTTGAGCAATTGATCTAGCTACACTGTCTAACTTCATCCTCAATCTACACTTCTAGTTTGAAATCTATGTCAGTAAAACAATGTTTTAGCCTGACGGAGTTCTATAGTTCAAGTCCAAAACCATAGTCAAATAAACTCGATATGTGAATTTGTTGTTGTCCAAAAGTCATGAACTCAAATTTCTTCTTGACTTTCTCTAAAGTTGAGCAATTAACCAACTACCCTTGTTATTCTATCTAACCCGATAGTTATGCTTCTATCAAACAAGTATTTGCTTATCTGTTTAACTATCATGCAAAAGCTCTTTTGCATACATGCACCGGTGTTAACCATCATTGTCAGCTAGAATTGTTCACATTGGCTTCTCCTCCCCGTGAGAACTATTCATATGGTTAGTTCCTCTCGTCTTTACATACATGCACTGATTTTCTTTGGTTTCCAATAATTAAAACACCACTATCGCGGCTTCAAGCAAGAGGACATGACTAAATTGTCGTTCATTAACTACATCTCTATCAATAGTAGGTTCAACAATAAGCAATCCCATGAATGTATAAGTTAACTAAAATAAAATTAATAATATAGTAAACAAGTGCACTCAAATAACAATGGTTTCAACCAACCTACATGCGTCAACAAATAATTATACATTAGATAACACAAGAAACATAAGAATTTGCAAAAAAAAAAAAAAAAAAAAAACAGCAAATACCATCTAGCTACAAAATGCTGTGCGTTTAAATTCACTCCATTTATTTTTTATTTTTTTAAAAAAGGTTATATTTAAAGCCATGTGTATCATGATGTATGGTTAAGACCGTTAATATTGTGTATCATAGTGTTAATTCTTTCTTGCCCGTCAACATAGATAACCTACTAAGACAATACATTTTATAACATACCATATAGTTAATATAAAAAGCGCGCTTATTCACGTGAAAATTTTTGAGTTCAACTCACTATTGCCAAGAAATTTTCCTTGGACTTATACTGGCACCGGGATAGTGAGGTGGCCCCGAGATTAACCATAGTGTGACACTAGTTCACCACACTAGTAAAAATTTGCAAAAGCTAATCCAATAGGACTGCACAAATCCGGTTAAAAAAAAACATAATTAAATTGAGCAAATACTTTGAAAAGTGAATTTAAAATAATATTTATTTTTGTATGAGCTAGTTGGAAAAGAATAATACACGATGTAAATGTGTTACAACTTACATAGAAGTTAGTTCATGATCATGACCGACAACATCGCCCTGAGTTAATTCAAATCACAAAAGAAACTTAGCTCAAAGCAAGCACAATGGTAAGATTTTTGGGCCGAATTCGACCACAAGCATCAACACAAGCCTAACAAGGCTAATAATATCACTGACAAACTAATAGCCTTGTCCACCAACACAACAACGAGTAACTTCCTTAAACACATCAAGGAAGGAACATCACATGACAACCTAGCTAAAAATCTTCTCAAGTTGACCAATGAAAGAAAGACTCGATGATTTTGGCTGGACAATAGAGTTCTCAACCATCTATCATGCCCAAACTGAGGGCCAAATGGAGCGTAGTTATCAAAACTAGCCTGGCCTAGCTTGTTGGACTGGTGATCCGGTTACTTAACCAATTTGATTTTTTGATTAGACCATTTCTAAGAAAACTAGAGAAACCTAAACAACCTAGCCAATTTTTTGTGATCCAGGCGACCTGGTCAGATTTTACAGAATCATATGATCTTTGTAAAATTAGTAGAATGACATTTAATTTCTTTTATAAAATAATAAAAATTTAAAATTGATAGATAATATTGATATGTTAATTCAATATTCTTTCAAACTCTATTCGATTTTCTCTTACTATCAATTTATGTCAATAAACTTTTAAATTTATTAAGAATTTATGTTAGAAATATATATTAAAAAATAAATAGTATTATATTAAAAAAATATTTTTATGAATTGATTTAAAATATTATTTTTTATTAATATATATATAGATTTAATTATTCATTATATAACCAATCCGACCACTGACCCATCGATTGAACCACTAATCAAACCACCTAAAACCTTAAAGCACTAGTAGTGAAATAGTTAAATATTTCAATAAATTTTTCTATATGGACCAATAATTGCCACAAATTATGCTCGAAATCTATGTTTTAACTATAAACTTTATTAAAATTTAATACTTTGAGACACCTGCTAACCAAATTTGACTAGCCGGTGACTCGAAGTTTAAAATTTTAACAAAATTTATAATCAATATATAAATTTTGAGTATAATGTGTGGCTATTATTGGTCCATATAAATAAATTTATTGAAACATTTAATTATTTCCACTACTAATACTCTTAGTCGAGTCAATGTCTAGTTCAATTCTGATAATTATGTTAGTTCCCATCAACAAGAATGGACAAAATTGTTCGATGTTATCTAGTCCTCCTATAACCTTTAACAAAGGAAAGCATTAGGAAAGAGCTCATTCGAAATTGTTACGGGACAATAATCACAAACTCCAAGTGTTGTCTCTCCTTACACTAGGAGCAACCCCTCTATTTATCAAGTCGCGAAGGAATGACATAAAGCAACAAATATCACAAAGGCATGCCTTGATAAGTCTGCCAAGCGATGTCCGAAGGAGTTTGCAGTTGCAAGCATGGTAATGGTAAAACTATTTCCTAATCAATTCAAATCTCATCACCAAGTACATAAAGGCTTGGTACGATAGTACGAAAGCCATTTTCCCATCATCAAGCGAGTAAGAAAAGTAACCTACCAAGTCCAACTCCCTCCGAGATTGAAAATTCCCAATATCTTCCAAGTAAGTCTTTTAAAGCCCTACCACGAAGACACAAAGGATACAAGTTGTGGAGAATCCAAATGAGAGCCAACAACTATTGTCACCCAATTTGACAAGAAAGTGAAATGCATCCTAGCCGATCGAGTGATAAAAAAGACGAGGAGTGCCTAACTACTCTTAGTACTTAATCAGATGGAAAGGTTTAATAAATCAAAAGAATAATTGAAAACATAAAGATCTTTTTTTGGTAATTCGCTGACCAACGTTACAAGGATAAAGACGTGACGACTCTACAACTTTCGATTTCCTTACCTCTAACTAGTCTCACGACTCTAAGTCATTTCACTCAAACCTAATGCTTACTTAGATCACTCTTCACTTGCAGGAAACTCAGTGTCTCATGAGTTAGCAAGGTTAAAAGACTAACTCCGTGACATAGTTAAAGCTCAGGTGAGGAAAGTTGCACAAGAAACATTTTGTCAAGTGGATAACAATGTTTACACATTTGTATTAACAAAAAGAGCCTTCAAATTAAAGCAGGCCAAGTTAACTTTATTGCAATACTATATGATCCCCTGAAGTTAATGAATGCTAATGAAAGTGACTCCATCTTGTGTGTCAAGAAGGCAAACCAATTAAAGCAAACCAAGTTGACTTCAACTTGTGTCAAGAAGGCAAACCTAATTAAAGCAAGCAAGTTAACTTCATCTTATATGTCAAGAAGCCAAACCAATTGACAAGGGTCAATACCAAATACTTGTTGGAAAGTTAAGATTTTGCATTTGCGATCAATCTTGTGGGTAAATTTCACATGAACCATATTCTACACAAATGGAAGCAATTTATCAAAAATTACAATATCAAAAGGCATCATTTAGAAAGGACTATTAGTTTTAAATCAGGGCATTCCTGAATTGAGACATTTACAATTGTTGATTGGGCTAGCTCTATGAGTGATAGATGTCTTACTAAAGGATACTGAATATTTGTTAGTGAAATTTAATCTCTTGGATTAGTAAGAAACAAAAAATTATTGCACGATATAGTGATGAGGTAGAATTTCAAGCTTTTGCTCAAGGGGTTTGTAAGCTTTTTGTGGTTGAAGACATTGCTATAAGATATGATAGCAAATCAGCCATTAGCCTTGCTCATAATGCAATAAAACCAAACCCACAAAATATATTGAAGATGTCATTATTGAGATGTCCTATGTGATGTTTGGAGACAGGTGGACAATTTTATTACAAGTGGCTTAGCAACAAATTTTTTTTCTTATTTTGTGACCAAGTTGAACATTTTTGGTATCGGTGCATAAAATTGAGAGGAATTGAAAATTTAAATTAGTTGGTTATTTATTATCATGAAGCTGTAATAACGACTGTAACTTTTAGTTGAAGTCAATTATCAACATATAATAACCAGCTAGCTAGTAGTAGAAATTGAGCCTTAGATTCTTTTACAACAGGTTCAGACCTAATTCCATGCCACTGAAATTCTTTGTATATGGTGAATCATTTTCAATATCGTGGTATTATTATTCATTAGACCAATTTTGTTGATACCTAAACAAAATTATGCATACGAAAGAAAGAAATGACATTCGGTTTAGGTCTCTTATGTTTGTTTGTTATGTCTCAATTTTGCTATCTTAATGGTTACCATTAGGTCTCTTATGTTTGTTTGTTATGTCTCAATTTTGCTATCTTAATGGTTACCATTAGGTCTCTTATGTTTGTTTGTTAATATTGCCTAGAATTCTTGATTTCATTCAACTAATTAATGTTTTAAAAGAATCAGTTTTGGTTGTGATTATAATGCTCATAACACCACCCATTTTGGGTAAGTAAGAAATTCATGGCTTGCAATGAATATTTCTATTATCCTGATACACCTCTTCAAAGTATGTATCCTAGTGTAGAGATGTTGCCTATTCTAGATGAACCTAAAGAAATTACATACCTTCCTCCTACTCTCAAAAGATTCTTCTCCACCCAAAAGCAGAAAATTGTAAAACAAAAAAAGCATAGTACGGTACCTGACAGGAAGATAATAGAGCAACATATTGTCATAGAGATCTCATTAACAACCCACAAGTTAAGCCTAGTGGTAAATTGCTTCTTCAATCATCATCTTTAGATCCAGATTTTACTACTGTTGATGAGGCTTTTATTTATGATCTTCCAATTGACATATTTGAACTAAAATTGCTTTTGTTGTGTTCATATCCTTCGGTACTAGCTCTAAGGAAAGGGATTCTGGCCTTTTAATGATGGATTAAGAGCTGAAGTCTATACAATTGCCGACTAGGCTGGATCCCCTAATCTGAATCCCATTTCTGGATATTGTACTTTCTTATGATAGAATCTTATGACTTCATGCAGCAAAAAGCGTAATGCAGATTCCAAGTCTAATGCCAAAGCAAAATTTTGTGCAATGGCAAGAGTTCGCAAGCCATTATGGCTTAAAGATCTTGGAGTGTTTGAATTAATTCTTATGATGCCACATATTATGATAATAAAGTTGTCATTAGTATTGCTCACAATTCTGCAGCAAGTTGTATTTACTGTTGTTGACATTATTATCACACCAGCAATGGCACTAACAGCATCAATCTCCCAAAGATACTACTTATGAAATAAGTTTTATCTAATCTTTGTAACTAACTTCAAACTAAGGTAAAACACAACCTAGCCCAAGGAAAACCCAGGTTCCAACATAATTTGAGTTGGTCTGGCTACAATACCACCAGTCTTCAAGAGTAGTAATAATGACTCAAAATAAAAATGTTATCAAATGGACGTAAAAACTATCATAAATTAGAAAACAATCTACCCTGTTTTGGTGCTCTGATATAGCTTTGGAACTCAGTTTCTGGATCAGTTTTGTAGGACATCTCTTCCCGAAGCTCATCATTGGTGACCTATAGCAACAAACTATATGAGGTGTGTCGACTATAAAATAGACAACCATAATGAAGAAGAAACATAGAAAAATACCGGAGGCAGATCTGAGAAAGCATCACGAAGAACAAGAGCTTTCTTTACATCACGAAATTGTTCTTTATCATAGGCAACAATATTACGCTGCAACATTATAACGGATTAGAAATCAAAACAATTCAACAATATTCAACAACTAAAGCTCAATGAGACATGCACCTCAAACTCAGATGGAGTCCCATATTTCAAGACCACATCATGTGTAGGAAGCGGAAATTGTGGTAATCTCTGCAAGAGGTATATAATAAAAATGATAATAATGATAATAATAAAAGAATAATAAATTTATTTAAGAAACAATATCCTGCCTTACAATGCAGGGAACCACAGAACCTCACCTGAACTAACAAAAAGAATAAGTGACATTTCTAATTCATAAAATAATAAAAAATAAATAAATCCATTGTCTTTCAGGCAATTACAAGAAGGCCCCCTTTGTATTGTTGAAGGTTTGGGCAGTCCACCATAATGAGACAGAGGTTTCCATTTCATTACTTTATTATACTAAAACCAACCACGGGACAAGAAAGAACTTGCCTCAAAGGGATGTGCACCCCACAAAAAAACCCGCAGGCGAAATTGTGGAAGGCCATAACAACCTGCAGCCATTACTCCAAGCCTCGCTTGGTAATTCATCTTAACCAAACAACCTAAAGCCTGCCTTCCAAGGGAACCGTCAGCAAACCTTAGAATGTCAACCACATTTTCCATTAAGACATATTTTGGTTTCAAAAATTTCACTATATCCATAAAGACAATGATTTGGCGATTTCTTTCGTCATCCAGTGGAGAATTCTCAATCCTGAAGCGGTTATAGCCACTAATCCCCTGACAAGGAGGGCCTCCACAAATGACATCAACATCTCCCTGAAATACATTGATTTAACTTTATAATGAAGAAACATTCAAACGGTGGAAAAAAATAAAAAGAAACTTAGTGGTAGTAGCACCACAGATGCTTTTAGTTTTCAACAAGAATGTTTCATACCGGTTGAGGCAACAACTTTTTCTCACACCACTTCAACACGAATTCTTGCAAAGAGTCCTGACAAGAGCTGACAAAATACACATGCACCCATGAGTGACAATAGAAACAAAAAAAAAAAAAAACATCATGACAGAGAGTAATGACATACTGCAACCCCTCAAATGGCTCCCATGTGTCCTCGCTTGGGCCATACCCAGACCAGCGTACCTGTCAATGATAACTTTAAATTGTAGTGAAATTTTTATAACTGAAGTTCTGATCAAACCAAAGCAACTTTTTTAGATAAGAAATTTATTAATTCAAGAAAACAATGTACAGGAGAGCAAGAAATCATTCAAAACGAAAAGAAAACTAAGTGAAGAACACAAAGCCTGGGAAACTCTAAAAGCTCCCCAGCTTTGTTCAATTTCAACTCAGGTTACTAAAGCAAAAGCATATCCAGTTCCCCTCAAAGACAAATACCATATTATTCTGTAAGTTCAATGCCCCACATGTACATGGAGAATAAGGTAGCCAGATAGACGATCTAAGTAGAATCACTCTATTCGATAGTTGATTTCAAAGATTACAATCCTACCTGAGACTGATTTACATCATTTCTATATCAAACCAAAATTCCTACTCTGTTCAGTTATACTCTAACCATGACAGAATCCAATCATATCACCAAACACCAAATTACGCAAACTTTGTAATGAGCGCACTAAGCAATAACATACAACCAACTTCAATGGCATGCCTTCAGAGAAAGCATGCCTTTACGAGAAGGCCAGAAGAGATTGACACACCACAATGGCAGCCTGACTCTGCAAATCCACAAACAAACTTCAATGCCTCCATGAACAAATATTGAATGCAAAATTCAATACTGTGTTTTGAGAAGGCGCTCTTCCATAAGATATTGAATTTCTACCAAAGTAGTCAAACTGACGCTACTTACACAATGGTGTCTCACAAATTATCTTCAAGATGCTCATTTCAAAAGAATGACCAAGGGTGATGCAGCGCTTTAGCCAACAGCCTTAGGTTGGTTGATATAACTACTGTTTTTGCCAAGACAACTGAAGAAAAAACAATTATCTGAGAAGCATATACAATACTGCTGCAATATAAAGTGCTGCACCCAAAGTAGAAATAGAGCCTCACCAAGTTGAAACCAAACTGCTAGAAGCTCCCAAAAGCAGTGATGAATAAATATAACATCTTGCAATTGTAGCAAAAGGGTTATGTCAGCTGCAAGCTTCCAAAGAAGATTTATCCTAGCAATGATGATGTCGAAATTAATGATGGCATTCCATCTGATGAAAGCGACGAGATAAAGTCAATTGTGCTATACTCACTACTTTTTACATCAAACAATCAATAAAGCTCCTCTCATCAAGCAAGAGAATCTTGTATAGCAATGGCTCCACCAGAGTACATACGATTATGGATACTGGTTCAGAGGCCAATCTCATCTCCACTGACCTGGTCCAACAAAACCCATCTTCTTTGAAAGCGGGCTTCAGGGACAGCAAAAACCCATCTACCATCGAAAAGTACTCTTTCTGGATTCAAAGCAATTCCAATGAAGTGGGCTTCAGGGATACCTACCCTTCCTGCTCTGCCCTTGTCTACATGCTCTCTTTCTCTCACAACATAAAAGTTGTCAAATAAATCTTTGATCACGTTAAGTATGGCAACATTGGATGCAAAAACACTTTCCTTGGAAAGGCCCCCTAAACCAAGAAGAAAGTAAACCATACTACAAAGCATCCATTGTACCCTTACATTGTTTGCAATATACGATATACATCCGGATTTATATTTTCTATCTAGAATTGAGAATGCTTTCAGAGGTCATTATGTAATACGATATAAAACTAAGAGCTGATTTTGCGAGTCAGCCTAAAAGTTATATGGCTGAAAAAGTCCTTTGGATATTGGGAACTCTTTCTAGGTAAGCCATCTATTTAAAATCAGAGAAAGGCCTTCGAAATTTTGACTATCTCAACCATATGCGTAAGCAGATTTCAAAAAAAAACATATTCAATAATTATTGTTAGTTGCAACCGTGCTTGCTTACATTTACTTTTACATATGTTTGTGAAATATTTTATCAACATTAGGTGCCCTGTCCTACTAGTAAGCTATATAAATATAAAGTAATAAAACTCTAGCTTAATCCCTAAGTTCTATGTATTATAGCTCTCGCTCTCAATGAATACATATTATTATTCTCTTTTTTCTCTCTATCAACTCAGTGGCATAGCCCTATCACCCCTGAAACCAGCCTTCAGCCAAACATTGGTGAGCTTCGTCAAGCTTGCAATGAAGGCTCTCCACCTACAACAACTATGAAGGCTTAAAAAGACATTGAATGATTTAAATAAATAGGCTATATATTCCATTTCTACTAGGTGTTACTATCTTTCATATATCTAGAATTAATTTATAAAGGCTAAGGATAAAATCAGTGCTAGGATCACAAAATCTGTAATGAAAGGATCAAATCTTAAACTATGGAAGAATGTTTTGTCTATGGATCTATATGGAAAAGGGAGGGAAGATCATTTGATTGGATCAGGCACATTGGCCAGATGCCATCAGTTACGAAATGTGTAAGACATTGGAGTTGTACCAAAATCATTGGCCAGATAATCAAAATCATATCGCTGATCTCATCATTAAGTTGCATGTCCAGAACCATAGGGAGTTGAAGAGGTTTTGTGATTATTGGAAAGTCATGATGCCCCTTCTACATTGATTCAAGAGATGCGGGACAAACAAGAGCAGTTAGCAAGGATGGCATAGCTCGCTGGATATCACATTTACTTGGGACAATTGTGATCCCATAGTTGTCAAAGGCAACTTAGACACTCGCCTAGACTCAACAAATTGCACCTCATCTACCTACCCTAGGCGAGGTGACATCAAGGAGGCATACCCCAGGGGCCTTGGGAACAAAGTGCTAGTAAATCTAGGAGAAACGTCTCACTGAAGTTTTTTTTTTTTTTTTTTTTTTTTGGGGGGGGGGAGGGGGGTTGGGGGGTGGGGGGGGGGGCTTCCTTATTTTAAAAGCAACCTCAAAAATTGTCATTTTTTGAAAGGTAGCCTACGCATCTCATCTCTAGGGGGAAACAAGTGTGAATGAAAAAAACCTAATTGCAGAGTCAATCTCATTCCATCAACGATTCTCATCTGCAATGTGAAATCCTCAACCCAGGTATCATGCTTCCTTCTCCAATAGTGCTTTGTTTTCTTATACAAGTCTCTTCTTTTCTCCTTGTGATTCACAATGTCATTATCTTCACTTTTATAGAGAAAGTTCCTAATTTGGGCCTCTCTTTTCTCTTTTTTTAATTGTTATATAATTTAGTTTGAAGGTTTCCAAGTGCTTTCACCGTAGAGCAGTAAATCCAGGAAACTTGAAGGGCAAGACCTTTACATATAGATAATTAAGGTTTTTTTCTTACCAATTATACCGTTGTTTTATTTGTTCGTAGAGGTCACCAGGCCAGTGGATATCAAACACAACGTAAAGAAACATCTCCTAGTAAGTTCCTGATTGGGTAAAAAACAAGCGAGCCAAATAAGTCCTATAGAGGTTGTGTAAGATTCAAAGAGGAAGCAAACAACCTTTGACAATGACACTTGCCAAAAAGAAGCTATTGCAACACATTGAAATGGTAATCAGGCCCAAACTAAGAATAATTATAATATCATCCATAAGAGGAGGTCTCTCCGATTACACCAACCACAGTGTGTTGATTGTCACTTTTATTAGAGTGTAGAAGAGGCATGTACAAAGGCTATACATGGCATGTCCAAATGTATTGATAAGTCAGTACCCATGTATATATTACAATTTTATTAATTATTTGAATAGTTCAATGGTGGGGGCCTCATTACTATTGCACTCCCAAACTTGAAGGCATTAGGTCTTCTAATAAATTGGGTTGCAAACAAAATTGGAATGACTTTGAATATGTAAGTAAATGACAAATAGATAGTTTTTCATGCAATCAATACATAGTATTCATCATTCCACCTTCATAGCAAAAACAGGAATAAGAATAAGTTCAATAAATTCTGCCTCAACCATTAAGTATTTGTCAAATACAATAAAGCATTTACAATGTGATACACTTGTAGTGATACTATTGATCAATTACTTGGAATGCACACATCAAGATGGTAATCTTGTATTTAAAGATGATAGTTTGATTTTTATATTAACAAGAAAATTTATTAAGAATGCAACCGAGAAGGTAATACAACAAACTTACAGAAGCCAATCGAAACTTAGAAGGTCATTGCTATCTTCATTACGAGAAGCATTACAATAAACTGCTAAATGTAATAATTAGGATAGCAAACGAGTTGAACCAAGTCGTAAAGTGTCCAAACATGTTCATCACTAAGCCTTAAATTATCACAAACATTATTATGGTATTTACGAATTATTCACAAACTTATTAACAAACGTTTGTGAATATAATTGCAAAATTCTAAAAATCCTAAAAATATAATTATTTAATTGTTATGCTATGTTATTATTGTTTAATATATTTAAATAATTATTATATACACCTCACGATAATATTATAATAATACTAATAATAATAATGAAAATAAATAAATAACATATTTTTTATTAATAATTTTAAAATATATACTTATTTAATTATATTTAATAAAAATAACTTTTATACAATGTAATTGCTATTTAAATGGCTCATTCACGAATAATTTGAACAAATATGAATAATTTTCACAAACTGATCATAGTTATGTTCTCATACGGTTCACAAACATCATAGTTATGTTCTCAGATCGTCAATACTTGTTTACGAACATTCTCAGATAGTTCACAAATATCATAGTTATGTTCGCGAATATATTCGAAAATGATATTATTTCCTTAACAAACGAACATAAATAATCTTTTATTGAACCAAACGCGAACTTGTTTATGAATATTTGGTTCATTTATGGCCCTAGTAATAATAAATCTCATAAATCTCCTTTCAAGCATTGAATACCAACTTTCCATACCCTCAAAATTATGTTGATTACATTTCTTCAAATAGCCCAAAAAACAGCAAGTGGAAATGCACTCAAAAACCAAGCCCCTTCCCCAAAGACCACTCCAAGGCACAAGCCCAAGTCCCACTTGGCCTATCAGCATCCACTACATATCTAGCACAGCAGACACAAAACCCCAAATTTGTCTCACCTACAAACAATGAAGGAGATGTTTGATGTTTTTCCTTGCACATTTACATGATGGGAACCAGCTCACTAACGAGAAATTATAATGCCAAGATCCCTGGTAAGAAACTGTCACCTCCCAAGTGAAAAAGAACAAATTTGTGGGAGCCCTTGTCTTCCATATAACGCTCCACCAATGTTGCCAATTAGCACTTACATTTACCCATCTATTTTGGGTAACAAAAGTATTTTATAGTGTGAACTGCTCCTGCTTTGGGCCCTTCCGCATCAAACTGTCCAGCTGCCCCTGCTCAAAATTGGAAAGATGAATCATTGCAAACCAAAGTCATGAACTCATCAATTTCCCAATCTTGAGAATTTCTAACAGAAGTAAAATTCCAACCTTCACCAAGCTTGAAATCGGTAATTGAAACTGAGTCAAAGATATCAGCCCATAAACATTAGAAAAAAAAAAACAAAAACAAAAACAATCTAAAAGACCGATCCCTGCACCAGATATCATCCCAAAAAGAAATGAAGACACCCTTGCCAAGCTTCCAAGTGACCTATCACAAAATATTGACCCATCCTTGCCTTGATCTTTTCAATAAGCCAACCCTATGAGGAGCCCACTTCTGCCTCTAAGTTTAACCAAAATGATCGACCCCGAAAATTGAGGGTGATAATCTAATATAGTAAGCTAATCCTCAACTTGGTCCACAAGGCATTCTACTTTGATGGTAACACCTTCAGCTTTGTGTCTATCTTCTTCTAAAAGAAATCATATTGATAAAGATTACAATATGGAAGAAGAAGCTCAAGAGTTAGAGAAGTGAATACCAACCCTCCTTGTCACTATAGGAATCCCGTTGAGAACTAACTTACAATCCTAATTGGATGAGGAGTGTGAACGATTGAATCAAGCCAAGATGAATTATGGAAGGAGATGAATAGAGATTTAAGATTGATCGACATGATCCCACAATTCAAACATCCCATTTAATAATTGGCCAAATCAAATCAAATCCATATATAATTGATAATTTATTAACAGAATTTTGTCCTTTGTTTTTTTAATGAAAGATTATTTTATTAAAAAATAAGACAAAATATATAGGGCAAAGTATAGTCTAACCAAAATAATGATAAAGCCCAAAAGGGAAACAAAAGATAAGCCCACGCAGGAGCAAGATTGTACAGAAAATACAGGCCCAAGATCCAGACGACAAAAGCTTAAAAGATTTAAAAGAAAAACAAGGAACACCTACCATAAATCGGCAGGCCCAGAAACTGAAAACAGGCCCAAGAAGCAATTACAATAATCATAAAGCAGGCCCATAAAAAGGACAGGCCCAGCACATAGCCAGCCCAAAGGGCCTTATTTTTGGTTTTTGGATTTACCCCTAGGCCGCTTTACCGGCCAAATGGGAGATGGAGATTGCTGCCGTGGCGAGGGAAGAACAGGGACGTTTGACGAGTCATAAAGGGCGAGAGGAGTGTCCTTTGTTTCTTTTACCATTAAGATTTCTATATGTATGAATTACGGTGAATTTGTTTTACGTTACTTAGCTACTCAAACAAATATAAATAATTTTATACAAATTAACTCATACATAATTATTACTATGACATTTAGTATGTTATAAATCATAATAAAAAATCTTATAAAAATATCACAACACAAAAGCATTGTTTGCCTAGACATTCTTCAGACTTCAGTATCAAATGATGATTGTTATTGCTGAGGTTATGTGGGTTAGACAATTGCTAGTTGTGCTTGGTGTTTGATTTAATAATTGACCAACCATTCATATTGCTTTGAACCAAGTTTTCATTAAAAAATAAAGTATATTAAGATTGAATGTCATTTTGTCAAAAGAAAGCAAGTTCAAAGTATAGTACTATAATCTATCACATGTTTGGCTAGTGACTACCTTGCTGACTTTTCATGAAGTTTTTACCTAGTACTAGGATACTATTTATTTAAAACACACTAGACAAGATTGAAATATATGTCTAAGTTTGAGGAGAGTATTAAGATGTGTTTAACATGCAAGTCGAAACTACAAGTACACCCAAAATAACAAAGGACCTAAGAGCATAAGTACAAAGTACGATGTAAAAGCACACACTATCGAAACAAATTATATAACAATAATTTTTATATATACATCATATATAGTTTAGTTAACAATTTATTCATAACGAAAAACAAACATTCTAATAAGTATTATTGCTATACTATTATCGAAATTAGGGTAGACTTCTTATTTATCCTAATTCCTTTCCCTCGACAATACCAAAACAAAAACAAAATTAGAGCTTGAATTAGAGAGGCAAAAAAAAAAAGCACTAAAGCCAAAAAAACTAAAGCATGTGTCCAAACTTCTATGTTGGGTTTTTCCAATCCAAGACACATTGGATATGACTAAGCACACTATGGATAGCTATGATTTAGTATCTCCTATTCTTGGTAGGATTATTATTAGTATCTTCTAGTATGAGTAGTACATTTGTTATGGTTGGTTTGGTATTGAATTGCCATGTGATAATACTAGCAACCTATAAATAAAGGAGAGCTTAACTATTCAGGTTATGTGGTTCATTCTTCTTTCTCCTTCCAATATGCTTCGATGTATTTGTTGATGTGAATGTGCTGGCAAGTGAGCTCAAAATCAAAATATTAGGCCATGTGAAATGCTACTTGCAAGCTTATGTGAACCAAACATCTCTTTAATGAGATCAGATTTTTTGATATCACATTCTATGTGCTTACAGTATAACAATCAGGCACTAATACTCATCACTTTGAATTCAGTGTTTCATGGAAGAACAAAACACACATAGGTCGAATATCATTTCAAGGTAAAGGTTACTGGTACCGTCTTTGATTGAATCACAAAATGGTTGACTGAATTATTTACTAAGAGACTCGTGAGTTAAATATATATAACAAGCTATGCATGATAAATATATGTTCCAACTTAAACAAAGTGTTAGATTAGATTACCGGCCATACATAATCTAACATGAACCTCAAGTAACCAGGGTCTATATGTTGTAATCACTTCTATTGAATAATTGTTATTTTTATTTTTTATCAGGAAAAAACATTTTATTAAAAAAAGTCACAATGATAACAAATTACACAAAAAATAATAAATTAATAACATATAAACCATCCATTGGTTTTAAAATCTCACAACAAATAGCTCATAACATACTAAAACGCCCAAACCTCCTCCTTAATCCCTTGAAGCCGCATTTTTACCCTTTCAAAAATCCATCTATCGCACTCTTTCCATAAAGCCCAGAAAATAACTAAAGGAACTGCCGGCACCACACATCTTGCTCTACCTCTTGCACACTACCCATTTAAAGCTACAACTTCAGGACCCACAGTAAACAAACCTAGGAGACCTTGAGCATCAAAAGGACAAAGTTATTTATCTCAGGCCCATTGACAATGCAACAAAAGTTGGTTCACCTCCTCTCCTGTTCTTGCCAATGGGATGGCCCTCTTCACACAGCCTCCTAAGCAAAGAAAGTAAGTCACACCATTGCAGAGCGCCCCACACATCACACCATCCGTTACCTAAAATTCAATCTTCTAGTACATAAAAAAGGTTATATACAACCATATGCTACAGCAACCAAAAACTATATTACCTTTGTATTCAATAATTGAGTGAAATGTCCAATTGTGAAGTAATCATATCTCCAATCTTGTGACCATCTAGTTACCGTGCTATAATAATAACATTTAGTTTGAATTTGTCTATATGGCATTACCGTAAATAGAAATTGGAAAGAATCAACTCAACTTAAAATGGCATTTTTGCACCTCAAATCAAATCCATTAGTGAATTTTTCAAATTTCTGATCGTGTGAGCATCCTCTACTTACCACAGTATATGTCATGAAAATAATATTTACAATGAATTTAAATTCATGGTACTAACGCAAATGGAAATTTGTCGGAAATCACTTTAAAGTAATTTATCAATAATGTTGGAATATTAAAACTCCAATATAAATTATCAATAATTTAATTTAATTCACATGATGAACCAAATTCCAATGAGCTAAATTAAAATTCATTCCTCCTTTTCCAATGCAGAATTCAAAATTTTGACAAAAATCAATTTATAAGAGAAGAGACTTTAGAAAGTCATCTACAACATCTACGGTATTACTGTCACATGCCCTGAAAAAATGATTTGATATAATACCAGAAAATTCAGACAGCGCTTGCCAGTCTTGCAGGGATCGCCATAGCAGATATCAACTAGACTAGCAACCTCAAATTCACCAGGTGGAACCATATTTTCATATTTAGAATCTTGACCCCCTCTGAAGATCTTAGAATTCTTTCTAGCTTTTATTCCATCAGTTTTGGGTGCATACTGTCTGCATAGTTTATCCCATTCCTTCAGTAGGTCAAGGAAATCTTCTGCAGATTCATTCCTGATCTATATCAAAAAGCATGAAAACATTATAACCTTCAATTTTCATTACTGATATTCGTAACAACTAAATTTAACATACTTGCGTCTCCGGATGATTTAATTTCAAGCTATCACAAGCTGATTTGTTAATATCAACAGCCCACCTCTGTTAATAAGTGTGAGAAAATAAATTGTCACCAACATATTCAAACCCACTAAAGGAAAAAAACATTGGTATTATAAATATTGGAATCTGAAATAGTTCACCGTTCTAAGTTCTACTCCAGAGGAAATGGCACCAAGGCACAACCCTGTTGACATTCCACCACAACCAGAATAAATATCTAGAAGAGCTAGTGCTGATCTGCTGGGTGAATCGCCATATATTTGGTTAAAATCAGGCTCAAGGCCCTTTATACAGACTGTGTTCAGCGAACCCGAGTGCAACAGGTCACTGTCTGCAGAATCATCAGGACCAATATAAACATAATAATAAATTAAAACTAAAAAACTATATTTAGGCATTCTCTAGGGCACAAACATGGATTCAGTACAAGGGAATCACCATAAATAGGAAAGTCATAAATCCATTAAAGCATTCTAATGAAAAAACTCATAGATGCAACCACAAAAAAGCTCTTAGCTAAGGACTGACCATTTACCAACGTAGAGAATGATGAATAATCCACTGAGTACTTCATATCATAATAAAAATCACATGGAGGGATTGGTTTTGATAAACGAACCTGTTAGAAAACCAATAAATATATTATCAGTATATTATATGGTAAATTAAAGGGACCAAAGGACACTCCTTGTACATAACATAAAATTTTCTTAAAAGTTTCCAGATAATAGAGGTGTGAGATGTTCATTGAATTCACACACAAAAAAAAATTATAATTTAACCATACTCTAGGTGCTATTTGTATGATATTGACTCTTGAAACAATGCAATCTAATAAATTGTCGTTCATTAAATCAGACAAGAACAGACGCCTTTTGTCATGAGATGCTCCCTCGCCTTTCATTATCTGGAATGGGAGAAAGGGGGAAAATGTCAGGCTTCACACACACACACACACACATATATATATATATATAAGAGTGCAGTAAATAATGCATATTCTCTTACTGTGTCTTCAGCTCTGTAGAGCCACCGAACCCTGAAATATTCTTCATCGCCCATTGTTTTGAAAAACTCCAGTATTTGGCCAACATAATTCAGTTCCCACTTATCACCCTAGAATAAATAAATAAATAAAAATTAGTCTCTCTGGTTTTGTTATCATATTCATATTATTCCAGAGGAGTTCGTTCTCAATTTAGGATGTTGTAACGTCAAGAAATTTTGTGTATTAAACATCATCATGACAAGGTAATCAAGAATCATGCAAGTGGACTAGGTATGGAATACAATTTGGAAGTATTCAAACTGTAAATACATATGATGGTACAATAGCCAATATGCAGAAGTTTCTAGCATGAGAGTCATGCTAGGATCTCTCTCCAGCTATGGCTATCTCTAAATAAGGTATAGTATAACACATGCTTAGAGGTCTAACACCATAACAATGCCTCCCAAGCTAGGGCATATACATTACACATGCCCAGTTTCACACATAAATTTAATCCTATAAACACAAAGAGCTATAAAAAATATATCTTTTAATTGATCATAATTGAAACATGGTATGTGCGAATCATCTTCTTCAATGTTTATATCAAACAAAATGACAATCTACTTTTACCAGATTTGATGCAATATGTTTAGCTATCTAATTGCCACATGCAACTCCATTGGTCTTTTACCAGGAAACCGATCTCCTCGAATAAGCGCTTGATTCAAGTTTACACTTAGTGTTGCCATCACTCTGTATTGTGGCTAAACACTTGAGCAAAATATAACCATTTGCTTTTTACTCTTCCAGGGAATAAAATTCTCACAAACAAATACACAATATCCACATCTCCCATTTAACTATCTGATCAATTTGCATCAGTGCAACCTATTCCCTGATTATGTACAAATCTCTTGAAGAAAAATCCTTGGTCAAGAGTACCCTTCTGATATCTCATAATGTGCATAATTGTGCATAATTGATTCCCATAGTGCAGTATTTGGTAAATCCATTAATTGGCTAACATTCACTAGGAAGGCAATGTCAAAATTGTAAGTGTTATTAATATGCCATCAACCCAAACTATCTTACGAACCTTCGTCTCAAACAAAAGAAAGCAGGTGGCCTCAAGAATATAAATTTTTTGTTTAGCCACGCCATTTCATTGTCTTGTGTAGTAGGCACAAGAAGTTGCACCAAGAATGCTATGTTAATGCAGGATTTGCATATCACAAGACAAATATTTAAGTGTATTATTGGTACAAATTATTTCTACTGACCATTCATATTATTTTAATCAATGTGACCAAAGAAAGGGTTTATCAAAAATTAAAATTGTAACGACAAACTCTAAAAGCTATGGTATTAGATTAATCGGATCAAATATTAAATATATGGAGTATAAGTTTAGTAAAAAAAAATGAGCAAAGTGTTATTATACTTAATAACTAATAAATATCGGTCACAAAATATTTTAAGATTATTGAGATGAAAAACTAACTTGCCTTGACAAACACAAAATCACTAAGATTGAGAATACATCCCCCGATGTCAGCTTGAGAATAATGGCATTTCACATCCGTAACCAAGACATCTTCATCATCATCACTGCATGAATAATATTATTACATAAAAACAACATAATATTATGCTTTTGTGTGTGCGTGTGATCAACATTTTTAGATATAAAATACTAACTCTGGCTTTATTCCTTTGCTTTTGACTTGTTGAGCCTGCACAATCTAAAACCCAACTATGCTTTAGATGAAGGGCTATCTTCTTTAAAAAAGCAAAACAAAAGGGGAGGAATGAAAATTCTAATTATATTATTATGAGAAATGAAATACAGACATTGCATGACTTGATCCACACTTCAAGTAATCCATAACAAACAAAAAAACAAATAATCATAGAAACTAAATACCCTAGAGAATAAACTCAAATATATTTAATCTAAAAATAAGATAATAGGGTTCTTTGATATAAAAAAAATTCTCTTGTATCAATGATTTCTTTCTTTCCTTCATGTATTTTAACAGAATAAAGTTCTCTCTCAGAATTTCTTTCCTTTTTTCTTAAATCAATCATAAAATGAACCCTAATTTATCTATTTTAGGATATGTTTCAGTAACGCCAATTCTTGGGACAAAGGATTAAATTAGTCTAACCTTAGATTTATATTTTTGAATGTTTAATTGTTTGATTTCAATTTCATGTTTATTTTGACAAGTATTGTGTAAATTGATTTTTTATATATATTTATACATTAAAAAATAATAATAAGTAAGAAAATTTATTAAAATAAAAAAACGCACACAAGCAGTGTGCGCTAGAAAAACATACAACATCAAGCTCAAAAAGAGCACCCAAGAATAACATCAAAAATAGACAAAAAAAAAAAAAGATAACATGCTCGAAGCAAAAAGCCATTCGCTCAAATCCCGAAAAAATATAAGAGTGATTTCTAACAGAGAACGCTCGTTATTATCAAACACTCAAGCATTCCACTAACGCCAAATTCCCCACGCCCCCAAGCCAGCACTCAAACAACCCAAGAAGGAACGACAACATCACCCAAAGAAAGCCGAGCAAGCCCATAATCACGTTTCACAGCCCCCAAACTTTTGGACAATGCAGAAATAGATTATCAATAAACTCCACCGAAGCCTTACATATAAAATACCGACTAACGAGAACAAAACTCCGACATCGCAAATTATCAACAGTAAAAGATCCTATCAAGCACCGCAGTCTAAGCAAAAAAGGCAACTCGAGATGGAACTCGCGCCTTTCACACACTATGCCACGGAAATGTCTCCAACCGAGCAAGCAATAAAAGAGAGTACAAGCTCCGAACCTGAAAACCACACGCCCAATCAGGCTGCCAACAAAACCTATTGGCCCCCAACCGCACAGGGACAACCGAATACAACCTTTCAAAAAAAGATAAAAAAACCTCCAACTCCCAATCATGGGCAACTCGTGAAAACATCACCTCCCACTGCATAGCAGTATCCCGTAGACAGTGAACGTCGGCCATAAAGCATTAGGGGATCAAGCAATCCAATACAACTCCGGGTAATCACGCTTCAAAGGCAATGCACCACATCATCCCAAAGCGAATAGAAGAACCGTCCCTTATTTCAAACTTCATAAACTGAGAGAAAAAGTCCCAACACGCGCATATGAATTTCCATAAACTCAAATCATGCGGCCCACAAGGCATCAAAGAGGCCCAACCCCATCGGCAATGCCATATTTCACCACAATCGCCTCCCACCATAGGGCCATCCTCTCCACCCCGAACCACCACAACCACTTCCCCAAAAGAGAGACATTAAATTGGCACAACTCCCTAATGTCCCAGCGCACCAAGTGAAGTTTGGACTTACCCACAGCCAAACCCCAAAGGAAGTTCCGTTGGACCCACTCAAGCCAAGAAGCCAAAGCTATCGACATATGGAACAAAGACATATAGTAGGTCGGTAAGTTGAAAAGGGTACTCCTAACTAAAGTGAGCTGCCCCCTTTGAGAGGTAAAGACACTTCTACCCAGTCAAATGATGCTTTATCTAAAAAAATATCAACCAACATGAAAATGACAAAGTTACAAAGTACAAGAAAATAGGATATCCAAGGTAACATTTAGTACAAATTTTTCCTGAATTATTGTTAAAAACAGTGGATCCAATATGAACCAATTGGAAAGAATTTTCAATCAATTAGTTGTCATATATCTTATAATTAATTAATTAATTAATTGTCATATATTTTGTAATTAAGTATTTTCCTAAATAAATTTATTTCCTATGTTAGGTTATCATAATTGTGTATGTAATTCTTTATTTGCAATCAATAATAAGAAAAATTTATTTTTCACTTTTATTTTCTACTTGGTATCACAGCAAAAAAGTTTCTTTTTTTGCCCTAACCCAACCTCTACCGCCACCCTTGGTAAGAACTTTCTATTGGTTCTTCCCGGTGTGAGTGAGCAGTATCCAGCTTCCGTTGCCGTTGCGCCGCCATCACACCTTTGTCACATCATCGTCACACCACCATCACATTGCTTTCTGCCATTGGTAGAGCTTGCCGTCGTATGCAAATCGTGACGTCGCGCCACTGGTTTCTACCATCGCTACCCTAGATGTCTTCATTCGTCACCATCGCCATCGTCGTCGCTACCATCAATGCCATCGTCCGTCGCCATCGCCATCACTACCATCACGTCACCATCATCACCGTTGATGTCTCCCGCCAATCAAGCATATTGCCACCTTTGTCAGCAAGCACCGACGAAGTCAGACTTTTCCGCTGTTACAGTCACCGCCATCCATCTCTGCTTGCACCACCATGCAATCTCACAACTTTTTTAGATCATAGCACTCATAGGTCAATGTTCTCTTACGGGTTAAGCCACTGGATAACAAGGCTCTATTTACACATGTATTTAAGGTCACGTGACTTGCACGTGAAAGTGTTTGTAGCTTCTATCTCTTCACTGCCTGAATTTCTTTAGCATTAACGAGAAAGTTGAAATGATTATCAAAACTAAAAGTCCTTTGGCCTCTCATGTCGCTCGAGTGTCTCAAGGGAGTGCTTCAAAATTGGCTTTACTTTCTTCTACCAACAACATTTGAATACTCGATACGGGAGCCACTGATCATATGACTAGTAATCTCTCTATAATTACATCTCTTCAATCATCACCTGTTAAATCTGTTCAAGTTGCTAATGAGACTCCTATGCCTACTACTAGGGTTGGAGATATCACACTTTCACCTGCTCTTTCCTTATCGTCAGTTTTACTTGCTCCAAATCTCTCTAACAATCTTCTTTCTATTAGCCAACTTACCCAACATTTTAATTGTTCTGTAACATTTTATTCTACTCATTGTGTGTTTCAGGACAATCTCACAAAGATAACGATTAGTACTAATAGAGAGCGAGAAGGTTTGTACTATTTGGAAGAAGCAAAAACATTAAAATTTGAGCCTAACAAGGATTTCAAATAAGGCATGAAACACTTTGACCAAGAAAAAATTCTTTTATGACATTATCGTTTAGGACACTCTTCTTTTGTCACTCTCAAATGATTATTTTTTCAATTATTCAAAAATATTCCTCTTTCTAGTTTAAAATGTGAATAACGCATTCATACTAAAAATTATCTTGTTTTATTTAAAATCAATGTCAATAAAAATCCTATTCCATTTTCTTGTGTCCATACTGATGTTTGGAGTCCTTTTTCTACTCCTGCTTCAGGACAGATATTTTGTCTTTTATTGATGATTGTACTAGGGTTAGTTAAATATATTTGATGAAATCTAAAAGTGATGTTATTCATGTCTTTCCTTAATTCTATCATATGATTGTTACCCAGTTTCAAATCCCTGTTCAATTGTTTCATTCTGACAATGGTCGTGAGTTTGTAAATCAACCTTTGGCTGACTTCTTTAGACAACATGTCATCCTTCATTAGACCACTTGTGTTTACACCCCACAACAAAATTGTGTCGCAGAACGTAAAAATCGACATCTCCTTGAGGTGGCTCGAGCTTTATGATTTACTATGAGAGTTCCTAAATGTTTTTTGGCAAATGTCGTCATTACAGTAATAGGAACCTGAGTAAGAGTAATTTTATTGGTAAACAAAATATAAAATAAAACAAAGTAATTGGTCTGCAATTTGAGAGGCAGCAGTCTCTTCTAGTACAATTATATTTTAATTGAATTTTTTTCAAAATCAAACATATCCTCACTCATACCTTAATACCCTTTTTATAGCCAAGTCTTCCCAATTTCAAATTCAAACACAAAAAATAACCCAAATAAAAACTCCCAAATTCAAACATAATAAATAACCCAAATAAAAGCCCCCTAATTCAAACTCAAACACAATAAATAACCCAAATTAAAAACTCTCGAATTCAAATTCAAAACAATAAAAAAAGAACCCAACATTACTCCCCTCCCAAGAAAACACCTTGTCCAAAAAGTGGAACAAAAAGAACTACTTATCGTTTACATCAAGTGGTTCCATGTTGCTTCATAGCAGAATAAATCTTCCCGCCGAATCAGCGCCTCCTTCATGCCTAGTGGGCCCATCAAACTTGGGCACTAGCCTTATAGAGAAGCGAGTTCCAACACAATTTTCATATCCTCAGTCAATGTAGGATGCCCATAATGTACAAGATACAGGGTTCCGCCCATACAAGATCTTCGAAGGAGTAGTTTTTGAAGCAATATGATACGAAGTATGATACCAATACTCTGACTATGCCAACCTAGGCCCATTGCTCAGGAGCATCAAACATAAAACAACGAAGTTGGTCTCCACGCCATAGTTGACGTACAATAGGTGTTCACGTAGCCCATCCAATATCAGTTCCAAATGCCTCACATGCTCCCCCAAGAAAGGACTATAGACAAGGATATCATCAAAAAAAAACTAGGATGAATTTCCACAGGTACAGTTGAAAAACATTACTCCTCAAAGATTGAAAGGTAGCTAGATCATTAATAAGGCCAAACGGCATGACCAAGAATTCATAATGCCCTTCATGAGTCTGACACATAGTTTAAGCTATATCCTCCGACTACAAGCGTATCTAATGATATCTTGATTTCAAGTCAAGTTTAGTAAACAGTGCCGCACAATGCAACTCGTTCAATAACTCGTCAATCAATGGAATCGAAAATTTATCCAAGGCATGATAATCGATACAATAATAGCAACTGTCATATTTTTTCTTTACCAATAAAATTGGACTTGAACATGGACTCACGCTTAGTTATATAATTCCAGCCTCCAACATGTCCATGACTAATTGCTCAATCTCATCCTTTTGTATCTGGAGGTAACTGTACGGGCAGACACTCACGGGGGAAGCTCCATCTTTAAGCATGATTGCGTGCTCGAGATCTTGCCATGGGGGTAGACCTATAGCTATCTGAAAAACCCCCTCAAAAGGGTGTAACAATTGTTGAATCAGTCCTGGGATCACCCCATGTGACTTGGTGGGTGTCCCTTCGAGAATGCTCAATTCCACCAAGAATCTAGCCCCTGTATCCTAAATCGCTTTTGCCATATTCTTGAGTGATACCAAAGTATTGCTTAAACTTAAATCTCCTTGTAAAATTACAGCCCATTCACACCAATGGATACATGCTAGCGCATTACCTTCCAAACAAACACCAGTTGCAATCAACATTTCATTTTTTGAAAAGCCCTTAAGGGTAAAATAGCGTTCCACCAGATACAACCATTCATGCACATTCGCTCCGTCGAATATGGGCATTTTCAACCGTTCTGCCCTAGTTGTTGTCCTAGCTACCCAAGGTTTGGTCCTCTAGCGAATGAGGTTGCTTGTTGTGCTTCCTTATTCCGTCACGCACCCCACGACGAGTCAACCTCCTCAGGTCCGTAGCTAAGACAACCTTCACCAGCCACAAACTCCTCTACCCCATGATGGCCAACTGTGCTCCCTCCACGCCAGGGCTCTCCCGTGGTTCGCGTGCCCCATCCTGGTGCTAGGTAGTCACCACCATAGATAGGTCGTCCATTCGGCAGTCCATAACCATCAACACCACTATGTTCAACCCTGATCCAACTTCCTATGTCGATATCACCTTGCTTAATGCCTGAGAAGACAACCCCTGGACGAGGTCCCTTGGTACTTTCTCTGTGGGCTCTCGATCTGTTCGGATCAACCACGTCAGGCTGCATGCGGGTTTCCTTCCCAGCCTTGTCACCCTCGGATGTGTTGCCAGGGAGCTCATTCACCACTATAATCACGAGGGAGCTCATTCATCACCCATCCCTTGGTCAATGGAACACCCGGAGGGTTTTGCATGAGCTCTATCGGTCTATGTAGCATGGCCTCTAAGGTGGAGAAATGCTTGTTGGTGGCCAAGGTGGAGAATTGTTTGTTGGTGGCTCCGAATCGCTCATCAATGATGGCCTTGATGGAGCTGATCTCTGCCTCTAATTTTTCTTTCAAGATTTTAACTTTTTTTTGCAGCCATCAGTCCAAAGATTGTGCTCTGATACCAATTTGGTAAGAACATGCGTAAGAGTAATTTTATTGGTAAACAAAATATAAAATAAAACAGAGTAATTAGTCTGCAATTCGAGAGGCAGCCGTCTTTCCCAGTACAATTATATTCTATTTGAATTTTTCCCAAAATCAAGCATATTCTCACTCACACCTTGATACCCTTTTTATAGTCAAATCCCCTCAATTTCAAATTCACACACAATAAATAAATAACCCTCAAAGTCAAACACAATAAATAACCCAAATAAAAACTCTCAAATTCAAATACAATAAATAACCCAAATAAAAATTCCCTGATTCAAATTCAAGCACAATAAATAACCCAAATTTAAAACTCTCGAATTCAAATTCAAAACAATAAAAAAAGAACCCGACAAACTGTTGTTTATCTTATCAATCAAATGCTTGCTCATATCATTAACTATCAAACCCCTTTGAGGATATTATCTCGCTTCTACCATATTCATTCAACTTTTAACATTTGCCTTAAGGTTTTTGGTTGTGTGTACTTTGTTCATGTGCACCAACTCCATCGAGATAAATTTGACCCTCGTGCTCTCAAATGTGTGTTTTTGGGTTACTCTAATTCTCAAAAGGACTATAAATGTTTTCATCCTCCTATGGGTAAATACTATGTGTCTATAGATGTTCAATTTTGTGAGTAGATCTCCTATTTTTCTAGCAGTGTCTCTATTGTCTCTCTTTCGGGGGAGCTTCGCAGTAAGAAAGAGAACCAATTATAGTTGGATGAAAAAAAGTGTGAATTTTTAGGGAGAATGAGGATTCTACTATTATAAGTAAGGGGAAATCACCTCCTAGTTTAGGTGAGGGGGAGTCGTTACCTTCTTTTAATTCTAACCTTGTAATAATTGAATCAAGTAAACATGAGAGGCCAACTTGAATGTTTGACAAATATTATACCAGACGCGATGTTACTCTCAAGTCTGATCCTCCTCTCAATGACACAATTATGCCATTAGAAGATTCTTCTAGGATTGATCATGCAGCACAAATTTCCCCTGAAGTACTTGACTCTTCACCTATAGTTTCAAATTTAAATGATGTCTTATCTTCTGATCCTATAAGTTTAGACAATCCTACAAGCCAAAGATATCCTTTTCATGACCGTAAAGAACTAGTTAGATTGGGATTTTCAAAATCAACTTCTAATGTTATTTATCCCGTTTCTGACTTCATCTCCTATCATCGCTTGTCTAAATTTCATCGTGCTTTTGCCCTTCAGTTGTCTTCTGTGTCTATTCCTAGTCATTTTCAAGAAGCACTTGAAGATTCCAAATGAAAGAATGCTATGATAGAGAAAATGAAAACTCTTTTAACGAATTCCACTTGGGAATTGGTTGAGTTACCTCAAGATAAGAAAACGGTGAGATGCAAATGGGTGTTTAAAGTGAAGTATAAGTCAAATAGGACAATTGAAAGATACAAGGCCAGATTAGTTGTCAAGGGTTATACTCAAACGTATGAGATTGACTACCAAGAAACCTTTACTCTTGTGACTAAGATAAATATTGTTACAGTTATTTTATCTTTTGTAGCTAACTTAGATTGGCCATTATGCCAGTTTGATATGAAAAATGTCTTTCTCTATGGTGATTTGATGGAAGAGATATAATGGATCCTCCTCCTAGTTTTACACCAAAATAAACAAAGGTATGCAAGCTGAAGAAGGCGTTATATGAATTGAAACAGTCACCAAAGGCTTGGTTTGGCCGATTGAGCCATTCAATGCAGGGATATGGTTTCAAGCAGTCTTTGACTGATCACACTCTGTTCTCTAAAAGAGAAGGTGAATATTATATTATTACTTGTTTATATTGATGATATGATTATTACAGCTAATAACATATCTAAGATAGAAAAGCTTCGTTGTTATTTTAAGAAAAAATTTGAGATGAAAGACTTAAAAACTTTAAAATACTTCCTTAGCATTGAAGTATCCCAATCGAAACAGGAAATTTTTCTCTCTCAACAGAAGTATATTTTAGACCTCTTTGCTGAAACTAATAACTCGGCTTGCGCACCTGCTGATACTCCTATTGAGATGAACTATGAACTAACTATCTATCCAGATCAGGTTCCAATAAATAAAGAGAGGTATCAGAGATTAGTGAAAAAATTAATCTATCTGACTCACACTAGACCTGATATTTCACATAAAATTAGTGTTGTGAGCCAATTCATGCATAATCCGAATAATCGACATATAAGTGCTATAAACCGTATTTTGGCCTATTTAAAGTCTTCTCTAGGCAAAGGTATTATATTCTCCAAACATGGACACCTAGACATTATGGGATATAGCGACTCTGACTCTGCTAGATTTAAATTAGACAGAAAGTTTACTTCATGATTAGGACTGCAAACGAACCAAGCCAAGACGAGTAGTAAGGTGTTCGAACATGTTTGTTACTATTCATTAACGAACCGAACCAAACACGAGTCTTAAATTATAAAGTTCACGAACTATTCATGAATGTTACTCTATTGTTCACGAACATGTATTCACAAATTTATTCATGAACATTTACGAATATAATTATAAAATCATAAAAATTTACAAAAAGAATACTACCTTAAACTTATCCAAAAAAGTATAATTAATTAACTGTTAAACTGTGTTATTTTTGTTTAATATGTTTAAACAATGCTATATATAGTTCACAAAAATATTATAATAATAGTAATAATAAACAAATAAATCAAAAACATATATTTTTATCTAATAATAATATAAAAGTATATACTTATTAAATTATATTTAATAAAAATATATTTATATTTAATAAAATATAACTTTAATACATATTAATTGATTTATTAATTTCTTATTCATATATAACTTTCACGAATACGAACAAATTCACGAACCATTCGTGAACACTTATTCATGAACGTTCATAAACATGTTTACGAATATAACAATAGTGTTTGCAAATTATTCACAACCAGTACTATTCCTTAACGAACGAACATAAACGATCTTTTATCGAGCCGAACGTAAACTTGTTCGTGAACGTTTGGTTCATTTACAAGCCTATTCATGATATATATCATTTTGTGGGTGGTGATCTGGTAACTTGGCAGAGCAAAAAACATAATATGATTTTTTTGTCTAGTGCAGAAGCCAAACATCGTGCTCTTCATCATATTACTCAAGAGCTTACATAGCTATGTATTCGTTTGCATTGCAAAACCTTGGTTATGGTCCTCAGAAGCCAGTGATAACACAATCATCATCAAGATAGCTAATAATCCAATATAGCATGATCGTACCAAACATATTGAACTTGACAAAAATTACATCAAGGATAATCTAAATTTTGGTGTAATGGAGATTTCCTACATTAAGATAGCGGAACAAGCTTTGTCCCAGTTGAGCATATATCATATATTTACGCAACTTTGGGAAAAGAATTAAAAAAAATCTTCAATCAATTAGTTATCATATATCTTGTAACCAATTAATTAATTGTCATATATTTTATAATTAGGTAGTTTCCTAAATAAATTTATTTCTTAGGTCATCATAATTATGTAATTATATGTATATGTAATCCTTCATTTGAAATCAATAATAAAACAAATTTATTTTTTTCTCTTATTTTCTACTGAACCCACCATAATTCAATAACATAAAGATTGAAAATAATTTTTAAAAATTATGAGTCTCATAATTATTTAAAAAAATTATAATTATTTTTTATTTTCAAATTTAAATTAAATTCGATCCAAATAATTTTTATTTATTTTTTCTATTTTATTATTTGAATTCATCAAATATTAATTTTTAAAATTTTTTGAAAGTCAATTTTAAAAAATACATGCTATTTTAAAAAAACATTTTCTTACAAAACAAAAATTATTTTTAAATTATAATTTAATTAAAAAACAGAATACAAAAATCAAAACTAATACAAATAAAACTCCTATCAAAATAAGAGAGATTACAACATGCCACCATATCTGTAAACAGGGGCCACAAGTTTGTTTCACTCACGGAATTGAGTGCTCTAAATTTTCAAATAATTGATTTTTCTCTCCTTCCAAAGCACGTAAGGCATAGCTCTCCAAAACCAGGTTGCCCGAGTAAGCTCCCTAAATTCAGCGAGGCCTCACTCTCATCGCCCTCAAAGCCCTATAGAACCGCTCAAAGCCAGTTAATGCATAAACCATACTCCAAATATGGCTACCCAAGTACAATGAAGAAGGGTGTGATCAATTTGTTCTCCCATATTCTTGCACTACAAAATCGACTCACCAGTCACTACTAGAATACCTCTCGCTTTTGGAGCTGGTCTACGGTCAAATTCTTGCCCAAAGAAATTTCCCAAGTGAAAAACACCGACCTATAAAGGGCTTTAGATTTCTAAATCCTGCGCCACTAGCCTGAATTGGTGAACGAACTCTGATCCCACCCTAACGCTACTTGGAAATAACTAATAACCAAGAATTTGCCACCTTTAGAACGTTTCCAAGCCACACAATTCAACCACCCCTCTATGATACAGAGCTCCGGAAAGAAAAAGTAAAAAAAACGCATCCACCTTCTAACCCGCAAACATCTATCTCCATCCCACACACATTGTGATGATCGGAAATGCAAAATGGTATTATTTAAAAAAAATATTTTTAAAAATAATAAATTTAAATAATTTAAGAATATTTATAAGTGATATAAATTCATTAGAATTATTTTAAAAACATAATTTGATAGCTCCCGAAATTTAGCATTCGATGCTCAATAAACCACAAAATACAGATTAATCCGGATTAATCCAAATTATTCCATGTGACTTTTTAAATGATTTAAAAATAAATAAATAAATATTATATATATCACAGATTTAATACGCTTGCATGTTTATAACTAACAAAACGTAATTTAGATATTCAATTTTACTAATTTAAAAAAATAAAAACAAAAAATTGAAAAATAGTAAATGTTATTTTTATTTATTGTCCTAATAATTTTATTGTTTTAATTAACAACTCACAAATGTGTATGTGTTGATATATATACTATTTAGATTTTTTTTATTTGTAGTGAATAAATTATTTTGTTTTAAAGTAATAATATTATTGAAAAACTTTTGCCCTGCTTATTGTGGGGGCTTTTATATAAATTATTGGAATTCGGATGTATATTAATATTAATATTAATAAGAAGGGACAATTTGGGAAATGAAATGAAAGAAAGTACCGCATCGAATTTAGCATCAATTTAGGCAGCTTTTTGGTTCACATTTGTGACCAACGAGGCTTACGAAAGACGATAGACTCTAAAGAAGGATGATGGAAAGAGAAACGACGCACCTGATTCGGGAACCGCCACGGCCACCGGCGTCGCGCCTCGTCCTCGGGGAACGGATCTCCGACCAAGCGCGGCGCGCCGCCCCCTGTGCCGGACTTCTTCTTGCTTCGGCCCTTGTCCTGGACCGTGGAGGGACTGTCGTGGTGAGCCACTCGAGGCTTCTTCACAGGAGACTTCACGACAGTTGATTCGCGGGGGCGCTTCCGCTCGTCCTCCGCCGGCCACAGCCTCGGCGACCTTCGGAGAAACTCCCGCTGCACCCAAATAGGAGGGTTCGAAACCACCAGAGGCAAGTAGGAGGCGTCCGCGGGAGGCGGTGGGGGAGGAAGCTCCAGCGAGCTGTCGGGGCCCGTTGGCCGCCTCGAAGGCCTAGATCTGGGGTGCGGCGACGACGAAGCGGCGGAGGGATTGTTTTCCCGTCGAGTGGCATTGCGAGTGCGAGCCGGCGCTAGCCTCGGCGACGATCCACGCCTCGATGAAAGCAGCTCCATCGACGGCCTGGATCTGAGGGGCGGATGGTCCGGGGAGACTGCGGAGGAGGGAGTACTTTCCTGTCGATTACTGGAAGCGGCGACATTGTGAGCCTGGGATATCCTCGGAGACCTTCTGACAGACACTGCTGGATCTGGGGACACCATGACCAGGGCGAGAGGGGAGGATCTTACGTTGCGGCGGAGGCGGCTGATAGTATTGCGGGACGGCAGAGGTGAGGCGGCGCGCGGCGACATTGGGAAACAGGTGACCGGAGTCCACTTAGCGGCCGCCCAGGCTTTCTTTCGTTCCAGAAAATGGGGGCTGGGGTGGTGGGCGAGGAGTAAGACCGTAAGTGGGGCTGTGACCGGAGAGAGACGCGGAAACCTAATTTTGCTAAATTGGGGTACCTACGCGAGGCGTGGGGTGCATTGACATCTTTGGGTGGAAAAAAATAACAATAAAAATAATAATAGTAATAACTTAACCGAGACGTGTCATCATAGTCGCACTATACTATCATCAGTTTTTTGAATTCTTTTCCCTCTCCCTCCCTCCACACACAAATATTCATTTTTCCCCCCCAAACCATAACACGCTGACTCCGGCGGGTCTCGTTGAACGTATACCGATCCCTGGGGGTACGTATTGATATAATTTGAGAATTTTTAGCTAGTCAAAGAATTTATTTTTATAAATTATAGCTATAAAAACTCTAATTGGAGTCACGGTTGCAACTCCACCGACATGTCAATAGCAATGTCACCAAAATAAAAAATCAAATATTATATAGTTTGTTTTCTCTTGGTCTCAACGGAGTGGAGACACAAATCTTAGTCGCAGCTCTACTCATCGTCTCCTCCCTTTTCCGTTCTCTCCCTATCTTGGTTGCAGTTGAGATGCAACTCTTTCATAGGTTTTTTATTTGACATCTTTAATTATAGATTTAATTTATTAGGATTTAATAATTCTTTTTTTTTACTTTTCTCTTTTCCACATTTGTTGGGAAATTAGTAAGAAATTAAAAAATAAAGTTATTTTCATATAACTAAGACGCGAACCTAATACGCATAGATTAGAGAGTCGAGCCTCAGCTCGAGCATTAACTTAAGAGGAGGGCAGGAACATTGCTCTAGTCCCTACTCGATACTCAACTCGAACAATGGTATCGAGCCTCATCTTGAGCAATGCATATAGCAATGTCTAGAGCAAGTCTGATGAGCTCTGAATATAATTTGAATGTCTGAAGTTTTTTTTTTTTACTTTTACTTTTGATGTTATTTAGCCATTTTATAAATACATTGACAATTGATTTTTTCTTATTTTCAGCATGGGAAATGAGAAAGAACAATCATGTACAATAGATGAAGAATGCATGGAAGATAGATAAAAAACACCGGACACAGCGAATGGTAGTCTGGGGATGTTGCAAAATGTTATAGTGGACAATGATGGTATGGTCGAGGAGCCCATAAAGGGATGGAATTTAATACATTTGAAGATTTATTAAGTTATTATAAACAATATGGCAAGAAATGTAGCTTTAGGGTGATGACAAAAAGGATTGAGAGGAGAGAAGATGATGTAATTAGATATGTCACCCTTGCTTATACTCGGGTGAGAAGAGTCGAAATAGGACTTCCAATGTGGCTATGGCGTGGGCTCTGTTGTAGCGGTAGGAAGGAAAGTCGATTTCGGCAAGGCAGGGGAAAGAGGGGAAGGAGAAAAAAGAAGGAATCCATCCATGCCCAAAGCAACCTCTACGCCAGCAAACTCTGTACCTGGGGAAGAAGGGACGCGCGATGCGTGAAAGAGACGAGACGGGTCTGCATCGCTGCACTATGCACTATGCGTCGTGTGAGAGAGACGGGAGAGAGATAGAGAAGAGAGAGTTGACCCTTTTTTTGCCTTTTGATTTTGTTCTTTGGTTTTTTATTTTTTATTCTTAAACCAATGAGAAAATGACATGTGGACTAGGGTAGGAGGAAAAAATAAAAAGATGGTGGCTAGGGTTTTTTAATTTTTCAATTAGATAATTTTAACTTATGTCTTTAGATTTTTGGAATCGGTAAGGCGCCTTGGGTTCCAATAAAATGTGAAAATTTTATTTATGGACTCGAAGCGTCACAACGAACGACCTCATATCCTTTTTTCTTGAAAATGATTTTATTTTTGTGTCAAGATTGTACTGCACGTCCCTAAACTGCTTTATTGCAGAAAATTAATTATTTTTATTTTTTTGGGAAAAAGGCTCCGGGAGTGGATATATACAATATAAACATCAAAATTCTTTTAATAATGAGAGGATTAAGAAGATGAGGTTCATGACCTGATCTGGAGTGTCATTTTGGATGTTGGTCGTTAATTGATCACCGTTAGCGGTTCAAATACAGTTTTGGCCATAACATTCTCCTTTGACCTCGAAATTGAGCACGGTCAAAGGCGTTAGTCGTCAAATTTGATTCTTTATCACCCGGGATTATATTTTTGTCATTTGAAAGCCTTTTTAAATGAGTCATTGAAATACATCCTTCGAATCAACGATCATGTCTCTTTATTTATATGTACAAAGTGAATAACAAAGTGAAAAAAAGTCTAAAACGACGAATGAATGTGTATGTCCAACCTGGACAAAATAGGGACCAACATAGGGTTCTATTTATTTTATTTAAAAATAAATATTTCATGTGCATAGTCAACCACGTGGCGAGATACAAACCTTACAAAAACAAATTAAAAAAATACACATATCCTTAAAACCAAAAAACCAAAAACAAAATGCTTCACCCCTTGTAATCTGCAGTCCCTACCACCGCGCCGCTCTCCTTGCCCAAGCTCATTTGTTGCCCCCGATTTCTGGTCTTTATGATTTCATCTGCCGCCGATCTGTGATCTTCGTCGGCAAAATCATAGGTATTAAAGTTCTTTCATCTCTCTATTCCTTTTTAATTCGTTATTGTTAATTTCTTGGTTTGCTTCCACCCTGCTATCCGAGCAACCTACTTCGGGGCATTTAATTTGTGTTTGTAATTTCTCCATCACACGAACCGAACACTAAACCATAGTTCAAAATTTGACCAAAACTGTACCCAATCCACCGCCATAGAAGACCTAGATAATCTTCTTTTGGTTGCAATGAAAGATCTTGAATTGTTGTCGTCGTCATAATCTTGATCTATCATTGTCATAGATTTCGAGGGCGGCGGAGGAGAGAAGGCAAGGGAAAGGGCAACGTAACTATTGGAAAGTTATCCCACATGGAAAGAATTAGGGAAGCCAAGGAGGTTAATATAGTAGAGCAAGCCTAAAAATGTCACAATGCGTTTTAAAGCTGTAAGGGCCGATGTAGCGAGCCCAAACGGATAATATTGTGACATGCGGGCGGGCCTGCGCCTTAGCCCGATCCTAACAAGTGTATTAGAGCATGGTTGTCCTTGAAAAAGGTATTTCATCATATCGAAAGTCTTCTCGATATGGTGTGGTCGAGCGGCGTGTCCCATGGTATGCGGCGGTATTAGATTAGAATATAAACCCCCGTCACCAGTTGATCGAACCGGTATGATCTCAATCAGAATGTAGATTGAGGGAGAGTTGCAAAGAAAATTCCATGACGGCTCACATGGTGGCAGCTCATTTCCATAGGTGTGTCATATGATGTCGACCTTCATTGTGTGACAAAGGAGGAGATTGTTGGCAAGTTGTCCCACATGGAAGAAAGTGGGGGAAGCCAAGGAGTTAATAAGGTAGAACATGCCTATAAATGTCACAATGCACTTTAAAGTTGTGCAGGCTGATGTGGTGAATCAAAAGCGGACAATATTGTGACATATGGGCGGGCCTATGCCTTGGCCCGATCCTAATAAGTGGTATCAGAGCCTGCGGCTCACAGAAGTGGGTGTTTAGATAGTTAGCTAGCATTTTGTCAAAAGGAGACAGCTCGGTTGTTTTTTTTTTTCAACATTGATAGGCTGAATAATGCCTATAAATAGCCTCATCCATAACACTTCAAACCATCCCAAGCCTCAACTGTGAGAGAAAACTTGAGAGAGAGAAGCAAGAGTCCCACTTCGGAAGAGAGAGAAGTGTGAGAGAAATAGAGAGAGTGAGAGAATTTATCGAATTGATAAATTCTTGGGTGTATTTGGATATTGAGATCAAGTGTTTGTAAACACTGTGTATTTTTCTCTCCATAATGAAAATACTGCAGTAGCTCTGTGGACGTAGGAAATTTTTTAAACCACGTAAAATTCTCGGTATGCCATTTTTATTTCCTGTCATTTTTATATTTTCTCCCAACAATTGGTATCAGAGCTCCGGATTCGAATTCTCTTGAAAAATCTGAGTATGCTCTGTGGCTGCAACTGTGTTTGACCTGTCATATCAAAAAAAAATTGTTCTTGAGTATTTCGGTGTTATATATACGTACCACTCGCGTATATGGTACTGTTCACGTATATAGTAAAACATTATGTTCGAGTTCGAGAAAGAGTCATGGCGTCCGAGAAGCATTCATACAAGATCGAGAAATTCGACGATACGAATTTCAGTTTCTGGCAAATGCAGATGGAAAACTATCTGTACCAGAAAGAATTGTATTTGCCGATGGGAAAAAAGCTAGTGGAAATAAAGGACGACGTGCATGGAAGTGCAAATGTCGCATCAAATGAGGCTCTCATATGTTCTATGGAGAGCAAGACGAAATCCTGGTACTAGATTCAAGGGCTTCATCCCACCCTACCTCAAACTTAGTTCTACCACTTAGTGTCACACCCTCAAATTCTGAAACTCACAGAACCAGGAACGCGACTTCCCCACGCCCACACCAGGAGTCGAGGGGTTGGTGACTAATCCAAACCTGTACAATACTACAACAGGGGTAGGGTTATACGCCGATGTAATAAATTCAAAATTTAGCAAATGAGTATAACAATGCAATCAATCCACATAAATGTCTAACACACCAAACAACTCACAAGTAGTTCCACCAAATGATCCTTACAGCTGCCACGGACCCAAGTCCGGAAAATAAAATAAAATAATTAAATAGGAAGATAAATCCATAAAATGAGCCCTACATCGAAGAAGTTCCAACCAGCTCTGCTATGGCTCCACCAGCTACTCCCTACAACCTGTAGGAAAACAAAAATAAAGTAGGGTGAGCACGAGTGCTCAGTAGGTGACCCTCATCTCCATATCCTATTACATAAATTCCTAAGTCTATATGATCAGTGTATGCTTGTGTTTGTGTAGTGTCTCATTCTATTAAACTAAATTTCATTTAACCACAAATTAAATGTCACATCACATTTCATTAATTTAAGGCTCGCGCCGGCAAACCAACCAACCACAGAAATTCCCGCTAATAACTCCAAGAATCTCAATCACTATCAGACAGTTATATGTGGGACCAGCGGTGTCCTTAGCGACAACCCACCACATATGGGACTTGGATTAACCAACCACATAGGGGATTTGCGACCTCTTGCCAGCCTTATGTGGGACCCATGGTTAACCCAACCATCTTCACCACCAAATTCACCCCATATAAACGTTAAACAAAGTACTTTAACAGCCAGTGTTCGATACATCAACCATACAAGAACATTTCAATCAATCAAGCCAGATATAATGTACCACGAATGACAACTCTATACCAATAAGCAAAAGCAAGTCCATACCTACATTAATACAATCAACCAACAGTATCCAACCCAAACAACAATTACAATTACACCCTATCAGTACTATTTTAATAAACCAATAACATTGAACTATAACGACATTAATATATATATATATATATATACACACACTTAATTATCAGACCAACATATTTTATTTCATCTATTAATTAATTCATTGATTTATTTATTTCACACACACACATCTATATATGTATAATTCACACACACACACACACACACATATAAATTTATACATATATTTATAAATATTACACACACGCGCGCAAACACCCGCCCACCAATGCTAGGGTTGGTGGGCCTGCGGGGGCGGCGACATCCAGCGGCCCCCTGTTCTTCTCCCCACTAGCGCGCAGATGGCGGCTCACGCCCACCTCTCTCCTCCACGCTAACGTCAGCGCTAACGCCGACGCCAACGCCCGCTCCCTACTTCTTCCGCGCAAACGCCCACGCCAACGCCCGCTCCCGCTCTTCCCTTCCAACACATCCACACGGGCGCGCGAGGACTCGACAGTCTAGCCGTGGCGCTTGAACCGACACCCTCGATGCCGCCTGAGACCGTCGCCCATGATGCCGCCCGAAGCCGTCACCCTTGACGTCGCCTGAACCCAACGCCAGTGACGCCTCCCATCCGACGGCGCTATGACGCCTTTGAAACGACGCAACACCGAATGCCAGATACAACTTTTCGAGTGTATTAAAACAATAATATGTATTTAGACCCATAAAATCAACAGATACAAATTCTAACTTTATGTTCATGCCGCAAGATAACAAATAATCAAGAATCACCTACTTGATTCAAACTCGGAAGGTCAAAAACACGATAACTTCAATTCACTGCTCTTCCCTACCAGACTGCCCACGCGTAACGAACGTAGGGTTTTACCCTAGGTTCCCCTCTATTTATACCTATATATATTAATTGATTTATAATATTAATAATAGTAATAATAATAATAAAAAAAATATTAATTTGATTAATAACAATAATTATAATAATTAATAATAATAATAATGTTACAATTAATATTTATAGTCTAAATATTAAAATATCTACGGTAACAATCATAATCCCATAATAAAATTCCCAACTATAATACTCATTATTATAGGAATAACTCAAAATATTAAAGTAATTATAATAATTAATAATAACGCATACTAATAAATTCCAGATATTAAAATAATATTAATAATAACTCAAATGCTTACTCTAAGGCCACACTGTCGAAGAAATATTCCAAACTCTTATTCGGGCCTAACTCCAACCACACAGGTACGAGTCTCTACACTTAGGATATTCTTTAGCTGCCCACCACTACCGCTGCCGCTGCAATTCGAGTTCCTAATGTTACCAAAATCAGGCATATTATTTTGACTATGACCCACAACATCTTCAACTGTGTATGAAGCAACATATGAACTATAAAGGTCACCCAATTTACTTCTAAGCACAGAAATATGAGTAAAAGCCTCAGATTAAGGATATATCATGGGAAAACAGAATTCAATGAGTTTCATTTTATTCCTTGGATCCAACACAACTGCAATAGAGAGTAAAAGATTGCAATTACCCAGTACTTATCAAATTTGGTCTTCATTTTCCCTGCCATCGATTGCATGAAAGTACTCCCATAAATACCCTTTTCATCCAAAACCTCTTTTATTCTCCATAATTCAGGTAGAAATAAATTAGATGTTGGATACTCACTACCTGTTAAAATATAAGATTTTTAGAAAGATGAGTAAACTATCAAATATATAAAAAAATTATAAATTATATTAGAATCAAATATAATGAAAACATAAAGAAAGTAAATTTACATATCTGAAATTAACTTTGTGACTTCATGAAAGAGAGCCAAAAAACTGCACACTTCATCAGCCTTTTCCCAATCTTCTTCGGTTGGTAAATAACTATAATCAGCATGCTTATCTTTAAATCTTGGAAAAACAAGCCGAAATTCTAATGCCGATGACAACATGGCAAAGGTTGCATTCCACCGAGTACAACAATCTAGCACAAGCTTTTTGGTTGGCAGTTTCAATTGGGTAGTAATTTCTTTGAAACTATTAAGGCGTGCCTCAGAAGCCCCAACAAATCTTACTGTAAGACCCGCAAAAATTTAAGCTCTTCCTTAAATAGTAATAATAATAATGTCATTACTAAAAATAGTTAGAAAGAATATTTTAAATATTATCACAATAAAAATAAGTACCCAATATAGTCATTTAAGTAGAATGTGACTAATAAGTAGCCGTTAAAATAGTAACTAGCAGTTAGAATAGTAACTAACCGTTGGAATAAGTAACTAACCGTTATGAATAGTATCCGTTTGAATTATTATAAATAGGTATGAGTATGTAATAATGTTTTATAATATTATACTTTATAGGTTTATAAAGTAAGAAGTCATGGAATATAATGTTATCTTACTTTATTGTTTATTGATTACGCAATTATATTATTTTATCCTCGTTAATATTAAATACGTTATAAAAATAAAATAATTTCTTATACGTCATAAAAAGTTTAGATGTTATATATTATGTCATTTAGTTTCTTAAACCAAATTACTATGGGTAAGTAAGTATTACAAGCCTTAACTTTACCAAAAGTATAAAACATAGGTAAGACCCAAAAATCTGAATAAGGCAGATTCTGGAGGTCCCATTCAAAAATCCATAACTTGAATTATACAGATCCAATTGACATGAAACCAAAGCCCATTTGTTCATTTATGACTTAGCTAAAACGTGTAGAAATTTCAGAATTTAATATGAAGCCAATCAATTCCAGAAGTTAAAATACTATACATAGGTTTAGTATGAACGGGTAAACATTTTAGAATGACTTTAAAATTCAATAACTTTGGTTATACATATGTAAAAATTATAAAATTGATACCCATTTGTAGATATTTGAGTTAGTAATGCAATACAATTGGCCATTTGTCAAAAACTACAAAATTAAAAACGTTATAATTGAATTAATAAGGAGTACACCAATGTAGACTTTTGATGCCAAAGGAACCTTCTAGGTTTAAAAGTCTTAAAACATTCTTTTAATGGTAGGAGGAGATAACCACGTTTTTAATAAGAGATAATATGAGAAAAATAAAGTATTATATATATTTTAAATAATTTAATTTAATGCCAAAGTCAAATTCGTACACTATTTTTCACACTATTACACCTCCCACCTTACCTATAAATAGCATGCCTCACTTCCCTTCTCAAGCACTCTTTCCATTCAAATAAGCCACAAAACTCTCCTACAAATACTCTCCAAAAAGTTCTATTAACACCCCAATAGTCCTCCAAGCCTTCTCTTCTCTCAATCTTCCTCTCACCTGTTGGAAGTTCCAAAAGGTAAATATTTCAAGCATATATTAATCATGTTCTTGGAAGGCTAATCCTCCTCATACATATATATATTATGGATAGCCTTGCCCCTCAATATATATATATGTATATTTATTAAATAATATGTATATGTGTATATATATATTATTATTATTCCATGGAAGGCTAAGCCTCCTCATACATATATATATTATGGATGGCTTTGCCCCTCAATATATATGTATATGATACGTATATGTGTATATATAGATTATTATTATTCTATGGAAGACTAAGTCTCCTCATACATATATATATTATGGATGGCTTTGCCCCTCAATATATATATATATGTATATTGTATATTATATACATATATATTATATAGGTATATGTATAAGTATAGATTATTATTATCATGAGAAGTTTTTTCACCATAATATACTTATATATGTCTCTCAATATATTATTTATGAATATACTATTATTATTAAAACTAAAATATTAACTTTTAAATTTTGTTTCAAGGTTTATAAATGTGGAAGACAAAAAGATTGTAAGGATCCCCTCTCCCTTTCCTTTCCACGATCTCCGACATGGAAATTCTTTTCCTATTTCTTCTCTATATTTCTATCTCAAGATTTCTCCTCATAATATTATTTTAAGAAGAATTAACTTTCTTTGGCACTTCTTGGGAATATGGTAATCTAATTTATTGAATGATGAATAACCCTTTTACTTATTGGGGCTATTATTGCAAGACCTTCCTTTACGTTGAAATTTACCATGGATGTGATTGTTTGAAAATTTATGAAGATATGTTTTATGTTTGGCAATATGTTTATGGGTGGTTCCAGAAAGACCTCCAATGCATTAGGTAAAGAACATCACTGGAGAGTGTCAATCCAGTTGATAACAAGTTATGCAAGATATCTAGGTGGTGAACTTAGATGAGAAGATATTCTTATTTTTCCATGAGTTGATTATTCTCCATATATTATCCCTTACTTTTAACCTTACTGGGCTATTTGAGCTCATTTCCTTCATGTTTTCTTCCAACCCCAGGGAACTCGGAGAAAGCAAGGATGCTAGGATAATGGTGTCCAGAATGCTTGGAATAACATCATAAGAAGATTATGCATGTAGTATTTATATGTCATGTAAAACATTAATGGGTTATCAACACCTAGTCTCTAAACGCTAAACCTTAGAGATCTTGTGATGAGTCTTGATGTAATAAATAAACCATCGAATTTATGTTGAGCAATAGATTACTATTCATATAATTGTAATATCTTATTTGTCTAACGCACCCGGTCTGGAAGTCCAAATTTGGGGGCGTTACACTTACACTTTCTCTAACATTTTCAATGATATCCTTAATATTGAAAAGACCATATTGAACAATGATATTGAGAACATGAGCACAACAACGAACATGGAACAAGTCTCTATTCAAATTAAGTGTTCTTTGAAAGAGTAAATTTTGTTTGACTAAATTGACACAAACATCATTATATCTAGCATTGTCAACTGTCATTGAACACACTTTATTTTCAATACCCCATTCTTGAAAACACTTGAAAAGAGCATCAGCAACTGCTACCCCAGAATGTGGAGGAGGAACATCAACAAAACTCAAAACTCTTTTATATAACTTCCAATATTTCCCAATATAGTGACCCGTCACAACCATGTATTGAATTTGTTGACCAGACTTCCATAAATCAGTTGTGATACTAATTCATTTAATCTCTTGCAATTCACTCATTAACCTTTTTTTTCCAACTCATAACTTGTAAAATAATCTTGTTTTGCTGATGCACGCGAGATTTTTTGATAATGTGGAGTGGCAGTTCTCATAAACACATTAAACAACTCATACTCCACAAAATTAAATGGTAACTCATGAACCATAAGCATATGAGAAAAAACTTCCTTTACTCTCGCTTGATTATACCTAAAGTTTTGAACTATATTTGCACCTCCAACTTCAGTTTGACCTAAATTAACAACAAATTGAAGTTGACCCTTTCCTGTAGCGACTTTTCAAGCAGCACAAGTCTTTATATGTCTCAATAATTATGTAGTAGTGCCGGTCCGATGTATAGTAAGATCCTCTTTGCAATGATTACACTTTGTCTTCTTAGTATCATTTGAAAGAGTTACTAGAGTAAAGTCTTCCCAAACTTTGGAAATTGTCTTTCTTTTCTTCTTCCCAAATGGTTTTCTTCATCTATCTCTTGGACCTCTTCTTGCTCTTGAGTTTCAGGCGCAACATTATCCTCTAATTGCACATCATTGCTATCTATGTTGCTGGAAGATGACACACCACTTATGCTGGCCTATAATCAAATACATATAAAATTAGTAACTAATAATATCATATCTCATTACAACATGAACATAAAAACAATAAAAATGATTAGACAACAAAAATCATGAAAATACAATTTCTTATTAAAAAAAAGTGAACACTGCTCATCTGTTATGGATTCTTGACTGTAACTAAAGGTATATAAAAAATAGTATTCACTTTCACTGCAGCATGAATATGAAAAACAGATAACATGAATAACTTATACTTATACACAATCAACTAAAAACAAAGTCTGTATAGGTCAAATTGGTCAACCATCAATGTCAAAACATAAAGATTTCAAATTGCATCTTATATATGTCCATTTTCAGATCTGCATTTAACTGGAAAACACAATACTAAAGAAGGTTGAATAGAAACATAAATCTATATCATAACAGCCCATTATTAGTCCATTGGACTTTACATATTTTCTGGTGGAGGGACTCTAGCTGAACAGCAGTCCCTACACTCCAAATCATATCATAATTCTGAATATAGTGAGAACCCATTTAGGTTTAAAAGAGGGAGAGCCAGCTAAATCAAAGAGGGTATTTGGAGGATTTAATTTTTGTTATCAAAAAAGGAACAACATAAGCATGTTCAAATACAGTTTACAATCAGTATATTTTTTAACAAAAGACCAAAAGAAAGAAAGAAAACATATCCGAGCTCCCCCAGATTCCTGCAAAGCTTAGAGTTTCACTGACATAGCGACAACTCAGCATTGTAATCATAAAAGACTTGATTTCATTAGATGTGTTTGATTAAATAATAATGACAAATAAACAAAATTATTGAATAAAGGCAACATCCAAACAAGAAAAGGCCGGTGGTGACTGGATGGTGAGGGTGGGGTATATTTAGTAAATTTTTAGTCTCATACGATTGGGGAGCTAGTCCAACATCAAACAAGCAAATCATATTAAAAACAAACAGATTATAAAAACAAATAGATAATAAAAACAAAGAGAGACACCAGACAAACAGATTATATGTTTGACCATTCATCAGGCTTTAAAAACAAACAGATTATATTTTATTAAATAACAATAAAAGAATGAATAATGATGAAAGAGAGACACCAGACACGCCTCAGGGAGCACATCAACAAACTTACTGTCCAAAGGAACGAAGCTGTCTGACAACCCCATCCATGCCAGAGACAGTAGATCGGGCAGGCTCAAGAAAGGCCGAGGAGCAAGGGGTTGGGCGGCAGTCGACAGAGGAAGAGAGAGGAAAAAGAGAGGGAAAGGTGGGTGGGATCTTGACAGGGTCAAGTAGAACTGAAGCCGATGGCCCAAGAAGAGATAGGCTCGCCGGAGATGGCAAGTCGATCGTGCTGAAGCTGAAGATGGCAAGTCGGCCGTGCTGAAGCCGTAGAAGGCAGATCCGGTCGGAGGCACAGAGCCAGAAGCGAACACCGGAGTCATGGAGAACATAGAATGGTGTGCAAATTATTTTACAGTGTTTAAAATATTATTTGAAACATTTTTACATATAAAAAATGTTGAATAATATATATTGATAACATAAGGTGCAAATTGATGATTTCGGTGTAGATCCATGGCGGATAAGTGTGATCCATGGCGGATAGGTGCAGATCGATGACAGGTGAGTGTAAATCGACATCATCGATGACAAAACAAAGAGGAGAACTTCAGCTGTGGTGATGAAGCGAGTTGAGATGACGATTTTGAGAGATAAACATGCATGTACGTAACATTAACATCACTTCTAAATTTTTTACATGAAAATGATTCAATACCAAACAATAAATAACTATAAAATTAATTCATATAAAATAACTAAGAAGTAAGAACATAAATAAATATTTACCATTGATAGATTTTAACTTTCAAGAAAATATTGAAAGATGTTGATGCGTTTATGCTTGATTAATGTCTAACTAATGGTGATTAATGGTTGACTAGTTGTATTGAAGAGGAGAGTGTGGGCTGTACTGGCACTGTGTGAAACCGACAGGCGACAGAAGATGAAAGCATGGAGGTTGTAGATTAGGTTTTTCAACATTGACAGCTAAGCGTGTCGACTACTGATGAATATTAATTTAATATTTTTTATATAAAAAATTTGATGAATAAATAATTAATACATCTTCAGGTCATGAGTATATATTCACGAACAATGTTCGTGAACGATGGTTACGAATTTAAGTTCACAAACAATGATTACGAACGTATGTTCGTGAACATGTGTTCACGAACGGTGTTCACGAACATTGTTCGTGAACACACATGAGCCGAACACTGACTTGTTCGAGCTCGTTCGTTTACATTCACGAACAAAAAAAACTTCGTTCACGAACAATACCTTTTTTAAATGAGTGAACTTTTATCGAATCGAACGCGAGTTTGTCCATGAATGTTCAGTTCGTTTACAGCCCTAATAGGACTACATCATTCAACTAGCATTTAAAGAGTCACCGATGCTCCTTAACTCTAGGGACTGAAGTCATTGTTTGGTTGGTGCTGCAACTTGGAGACGATGAAGAGAGTTTTGTCTAGTGTGATAGGTTGAGCTTTTTCGGTGCAATGTCTAGGAGATGAAAATGAGAGTGAGGTTTTCGTTCAATAATGTTATTAAGTGAAGGGTGGTAGCCAAGTGAGTTGGGAAAAAATTATAGAAAAGAAAGGGAAAGAAAGAGAAATGTGAGGGAATTGGTAGAAGTGGAAAGATATTATTTTATTTTCAAATAATATTTAGCTAAGAGAGGCTTGCTAGATTATCGTAGCTTGTTATTTGTACTATAGTGTTTTTGAATCCATTGTGGAATGATTTTTTTGACTATTTAGTTAAAACTTTGTTAAATTTTAGTTAAATTGAGCCTATATATATATATATATATGTGTATGTATGATAACTTGACTGTATATTCATTTCAGTTGAACCAAAATATATACATATCTTTGCAGCATTTTGGGTTCAAAGAATATGACAATTTAAAAATTTGTGATGATAAAGTCATGAATAAAAAATTATAAGGGTATATTTGATTTTTTTAACGATTCTAAAGGATTTTATAGCTGCATTGTAATAGTACTAATTAAATTAACACATGCATAAATGCATAAGACACATGCAAGCTCTTGTCTTAAAAAATAATGTATATATATTATAATAATATTATCAATAATTTTTTTATAATATTATTAATAAAAAAATCTATTTAATCATATATGTATTGTAATCTATTTATAGATAACATGCATGAAAAATTAAAGTAAAAGCTTATAATAAATAAATAAATAAGAAAACTATAGTGGAAATTTTAAATTTTATCCACAAATTTATGGTATGTATTAATGTACTTTGGTGAATATGAGTTGAACAATATAGATATTTGCTTTTAAAATTAATTAATATTTATTTTGGGCAAATTACAAAAGAACGATTTAGATGGTTTTTGAATTTAAAGTTGAGTAAACAAAGATAAAAATAAATATATAAATTTAAACTCATGAGAATTAAATAGTACATGAAAAAAATTAACTAAAAAAACATTAATGAAACAATAAACTTAAAACAAAATTCTCCTCCATATCTCAATGGAATTTAACACAAAATAATAAAATTTACTCAAATGCTAATTCAAGCAATTTAAATAATTAATTGAAAAGACGATTGATAAGATAAACCCCAAAAAGCTCTAGTTTATTAAACATTTTGAATGTCTAAGTCATCACTTAGGTAAAGGATTAAAACAATAAAAACTTTAGTATAATAGAAACCTTAATATAATAGACCTTTTTGTCCTTAACTACTTAACATATAATAATAAATACCTTAACTACCCTCCTACGTGTAAAATAATTTATATAAATAAAAAATTATATATTAAAAACATCAAATAATGAATTTTATTAAAGTCTTATAATTTTCATGCCTTTAGTTCGTTCATCCATTTTAAATTTGATAGATGTGGCTAGCGTATGTTATATTAGACCATAGTCAATCATGTCAACATTCAACAAAAGGAAAAGAGGTAGCTTTTGTTTACCAATGTATTAAGTTAGTACCTAAACAAAATCCATAATTATCTTTTAAAACTGTTGTAAAATTTGCATGCAAAAATATTAAAGTAAAATTAAAACAGGTAAGAATCAATCTTATCAGTTAGGTTTGAATATGCCATTGTTTTTAAAAGATATTTCCTCTCATTCAAAGACAAATATTTTGGATTGAAATAAAAAAGCGCAAAATTTACTTCTAAAAGCATGAGCACTTCAATCACATTTAACACCCCCCCCCCCCAAAAAAAAAGTTGCTGGATAGATTTTTATTTTTAGTGTTTTTGCCTATATAAATGAGGCAAAACGGATTGAAAAATAATTATTTAAATAAAAAATTCAAAATTAAGTAACACCTAAATCCACTTAATTCTGAGCAATAATTAAATTATAATTTAAAAATTAATAACCAAAAAAAATAATAAAATGAGTTTGAATTCTTTGTTGTAAAAAAATCTTGCAGAAATCTTAAATTAAAATTACATCATTCTAATATATTAGAGCATTAACAATAACTTTTCAATCATCTTTCCTAATTTTACATATTTAAATTACTTTTTGCTTTCCTATATAAATATATACCACAATAGATTCTCTAAACCACTTTCTATATCGGTAAAATAATATTTTATACTATTTTTTTATTTAATAATAATTTTTTATAATTTAATATGAAACAAAAGTAAATATTATGAAAAACATAAAGGAAAAAGGCAAAAAAAATTTTTATATATAATTTAATAATTATATTATATGAAATAAATAATATTTTCTAATACATTAAAAAATACTATACAAATCTTATAAAAAGTTAAATATAAAACATTTGTGAGAATAATTTTATGATTTTTTAATTTTTTTTCACTAAATACTAAAAAACAAATTTTTATAGAAAATCAAGTGATTTTTACATACCAAACCACTATAATTTTGATCCACGGCTACCCATCAATTAGGACACAAAACTTGGATGTGCTGATACCCCTTTTTCCCTTTCGTTGCATTTTCATAATATTAACTTTTACAGAAAACGAAGTGCTAGGTTGAGCCCATGAAAGTCTCAAGTTTAAGTAAACAAAACAATCTCATAAGTTAACTACCATATCTCATGAATTTCTTACATTACAATTCATGCAACCCAGCCAAAGGAAAGGGTTGAGATGTGATTATTTTAGTGTTGAGATGAACCAATGTTAGATTTGTGTCTCAAGCAGAATTATTTGAAATCCTGTAAGGCATCAAGTTTAGAATATCAAGTTTATAATACCAAACATGTTGCTTATATAGAAAATACAAATAAAGTTTACTTACTATGGAACTCATGCTAGCCCAATATATATAGACCCACTATTATATTACCTACTGTCATTAGTATGTTCTAAATCCGTGTTGATGATGAGGGGGAAGACACATGAGAAAAACAAATAACTATGAACTAGGGTCATGTGCCAAGTCGTGATACACCTCCCAAATTTGTTGTTGAATTCTAAATAGCGTCGGACACTCGAGCATTGATCCATTGAATCCTCAGCTCCACTTCCCCACACTCTACGTTCCGTAGCCTGAGGAACAAGTTCTGGACCACAGTCCCTTCAACCCAGCGGACACAACTCTCCTCAGCCAGGCAGTTCTGCCTATTGGGTAGCACCCTCCTGATTATGATTCCATTGGGGAGATCATGCAGACCCATCCTCACAGCTTCCAGAAGCAATTGGATGTCAAACTCTGCATCCCCCATTTTATCATCCCTGCTGAATGTGTCTCTGTCATAGACTGCCTACAAGAAAATACCACAGCAAGTGTTTCAGTTACCTAAAAATCAGAGAATAGGATAATAGGCCATATGCTCACATCCAAGCAATTATCTCCAACTATGGCATTGGCGATTCTATCTAGTTTTTCAAATGGGAAACATCTGGTAATGGCATCTCATTAAACAGGTCTAAGTAAAAAGCCAGTCAGTTGTCATTTGGCAAGGAGACTTATTGAATTATTTGCCATTTAACACTCAATTGTTTTTTTGTTTCGTCTTTTCAAACTATACCTTGCTACCTAGCTGCCATAATTTATCGAGCCATATGCTTAATCATGGATGTGCTTGATGCTAAACTTGTAAAATTAAATAAACTTTGTGGCCTGTTCATAGGTTGCAGTCAATCTCCGGCAAGGCAAGTGAAGAAACTTTGAATATGCTAAGAGGGCTATTTTATGTAATAAAAAACCTCTTAACAAAGAAAATCTTCAAACATCTTTAAAAAGCACCAAAAACATTCCCTCATTTGGACATCACTCCTTAATGGGAATTTGAGTATTATTGAATTTTGGAGAACTTACATTTGTGTTAAGTATAACATCAATTTTGAATCCCCAATAAAAGAATAACAGGCGTTTCTTCAAATTACATTCAAAACGCCATGTAAGATTTACTACATTATTTGGCAAAAAGATGACAATACTAGGCTATAGAACTCAGAGCAAGAAACCCAAACACAAAATAGCAACAGGAAGAGCAGTCGTATAATCTTATGTATTGGACACGCGACTCATATAATTTTAAAAAGAGAGTACATCCTGTGTACGCTGTATGGGAAGAAGTTGAAATTGTTCTTCCCGAAACAACATTCAAAACGCCAGTGCCCGGAGAAAATCTCAAATCCGGGAACTCACTCTTAGAATGGAAATCTAGGAAGAAAAACGTTTCAGATAAACAAAGTGAACATATTACAGTGCTAGTACGTCAATACATGCTAAAAAATAACAACAATACGGAGACCATGTTTAAATTGGAGAACACATCAAAGATTCATTGGAAATAGATGGTCAAATTCTATTCTCACATAAACTACGACAACGTTTCAGTAACATATCAATAAATGAATATATAATAAATTTGTTTAAAAAAAACAAAATTTTCCTTCAACAAGCTAAGCTAGCCTCAGCTGAGAAAGGAACCTAAACGTTTCAAGACAAACTCACAAGTTTAATTGGGAGATACATATTCTGATCCGTAATATACAGTGTCAGGTCTTCATTCCACTCGGGATTGAGGTTCTTCTTCACCACACGTGTCTTCACTCTCTGCAATGCGAGACCACGTTCCAATTTACATAAAACCCATCAGTCAGTCAGTCAGTCAGTCAGTCAAGAAAACAACCCTCAATCCGAAACATAAATCCACTGAAATAAGGTGTTGCAGTAGAGAAAACATCAGCTGTCGTGCTCCGAGGAAAAGATCAAACGATACGAGGAAAAGATCATGGACACACGACATAATATCATCATAAGACGACCCAACTAACAACAGAAACAAACACCAGTGAACCCAAGAATTGTTCGACATACGAGGAGATCGAATCAGAGACCTGTTTCCCGAAGGTGATGACGACGTAGGGATCGCTGCTCTTGACGTCTCGGACGGCCAGGTTCACGCCCCTGCAGACATGGATTCTCAGAAGACCGAGAGTGTTTTGCTTCTCCATTGAAGATCCGGGAAGACTAAAGCAGCACGGAGAGAGAAGATGCGTTTTAACGCAGTCGCTTCTGACTGAGTTTTTGTTGCTATAAACAATAATATAACCATTAGCCAGGGTCCACTCAAAGAACATTCATTTTCTTTCATGTTATCATGTGTGTGGGGTTTAGTACTGTTTAGTGTTTACCACGGGACTCTTGCTTACGGCAACTACATTTTCTCTTTCAAATAATGCCTTTTTGGTGGTATTTAATACCGTTTCGATTGATAAATGATGTCATACTTCTAAAAACAAATTGGCTTATTATTATCATTATTATTAGTCAAAAGTTTCAAATAAACTCATATAATTGACACTCCTAAGTCCTAATCAATTTATTCCGTGAATTTAAATCATAATGCCCATAGAATTACTTAACTTATAATTTTGATCAATCACTTTTTTTAATCTTAAAGTCAATTTCATCCCCACCTCCACACCCACACCCATTTGTAATTCATCAAATATGTTTAACAAATCTCGTCATATACGCAATATTCAATTAAAGAAATACAATATTTGACTTTTAAACGTATTTATTTTATTCAAAAGGCAATTCATCAAAAATTCAAATTACATAAATTTTTGACTAAAAAAAATAATAGAAAGCCCTATGGCTTCCTCCATTGTCAATTCAAATAATTGTTCCATTCATTCTTGAGCAAGCATTTATTGCTAAAATATCAAATAAATAATTAATTATATTGGAGCATAGAAGAATATTCTGTGTATATATGATATCGTAAATTAATGGGAGAATATTCTGTGTATATATGACATCCTAAATTAGTGGAAAGAATTATTTTATATAGAATTAGAATTAGGAAAGGATGACTGTACATCCATAATCCTCGGCTAATTACGTGATATAAGCTAGAATTACATGTGAGGTATCTTCCTATATATCCTTGTAATACATATGAAATCAATATAATAAAAAAGTTCATTCTTTCTCCAATTTCTTCAAATTACAATATAAAAAAGAGGCAATATGTTTGATAAAAAGCAAATTTTAAAATGTTTATACATTGTTTACCTTACCTCATAATTCATCACATCTCTACATATTTGTCTATGTATAAGTTGAAGATGTGGATTCTAATTCAAAATATAAGATTGAAAATTATATACATATACACACACAGAGTATTGCAATTCAAATAGAAAATGAATTACAAAAATGTTTTTATATACCTTTAATTTTAGCTCATAGCCAATATTGACCTCACATTAATGTGTAATAGTGCATGGTAAAAGCTTGTTATGATAAAGACTAATAAAATAACCACTATTGCTTATTATAGATTTTAATACAACTATAAAAGTCAGGATTACTAAAAATATCTTTAGCAATTTGTCACGTTTTAAATTCAAAATCATTAAACTTGGATAGTAACTCTTTATGGCCGCACTCAAAGGATCTAATGTTGATGACAAACACAAAGAAGAACTACATAATGGGTGTTATTCAGACTATACCTATACTCATTAGGGGTATACATGTAATCTCCAAAATAAAACATATATATATATATATAAAAATCAATCCAACAACACAATAGTAATCTTAACAAATCAATACCATAATCCTAGACATCAATTTGATACAACATTAAGGTCATAACCTATAACAATAAAGTACACACATCATAACACAACACCTAAAGTACGACAAAAGTAATGGTTTGTCTTAAGTCTCAAACCAAGCTCCAAGGTCCACAGTAACTCTTAATGCCTACTAAGTCCAATATATATAAGAGTATGAGCAAATCCCAACTCAATAGGAATACTAGATATTACCCAAGTCTCACCCTATGTCACACTCCTATAATGCCTATACACTACATAAATACTTGTGTTACTATATTACACAATACATTTAACAACAAAAGTAAACATAACCTAGCTTAGACCGTCCGCCTAGCCCAACCCAGAACAACTTAACATATATACACACACACACCAACAAGTAACATAGCCCATACATCCACAACCAATACAATCAAAACCATCTGAGTAAACACGTTATCAACTACGACATCATATGACCTCCCAATTCATAATTAAGTCACCCTTGACCACCTTATAGGGAATTATAATCAAACAAGCTCCACATAATGCACAAAACCTTTTAAAAAGGAATTATAATGCTAAAAACCCTAACAATAACCTAAATCAGAATCACATGTTGAGCCATGCACCTTTTAAGAAATTATCAAGATCTATATCCCACACAGTCCATTAAGGGCACAGTCTTCTCATCAAGTCACAAAAGAATCACAACGTTCAGAAACATCCTCGTTAAAAACAGGATCTAAACAACACCAAGATCAAATCAAATAGGTTTAAAACCCAAAAACACCTTAACTACACCATTTAGGGAGAGCCTAACATGCATAACAAAGTGTTAAAGCGATTCCCTAGAGCTTACAAATCAATTGGGCTCAATAAATGGAGAAAGTAACATTTTTAGGTTTTTCCCACTTCAACACTCACATGGCTCAACACGAACATGATGCGAAGGGCCAAATGTGTGGTTTAAAGCCCAAACTACAATCTCCATTGTTCAACTAAATGTTCACAGTGAATTTATTAAAATCAAAACTCCAATTCGAACTTAAAATGATAAGTTATGATATATTATTAATATTAAATTACAAGTTCTCATTGATCATTACATCACAAGCTTAGTCAAAGATTTAAACCAAAAGTTACCTTTTTATACATAAAGCCAAAAGTTTATATGTCACTATAACCACATGTTGGTTCTTATATTATTCAGCAAGTTTAGCTCTTGCTATTTTTTACAAGTTTGAATACACAACTTAAGCTATAAGTTGGAATGTATGAGCTTAAAACGTAAGTTGGAATACATGGGCTTAAATCGCAATTTCACATTGCAACCTTCATCTGAAAGTTCCTCCAAGGTTTTAAACCAAAAGTCCTCAAGTTATTTTAAATAGGAAGTTTTAAGCCTTTTAAACCAAAAGTTTTTAATTCCTTTAAACCAAAAGTTTATGTTTTTCTAAACTGCAACTTTGCTATTTGTTAATCAAGTTTGAAGCTAAAAGTTACCATCTAAAATTTTTAGACTGTTATAGTGTCCTGTTGCACCGTAATGGTGGCCAGGATCAAAAAACAGCACTTTGGCACTAAATTTGGCCAAATATGTATCCACATTCACCCAAAACCAAATCTATTCAATTTATAAAGTATTTCAGGTTATATTAAGCTTAAAAATAACATTTAAAATGTATCAAAGTAACATTTCAATTAAAATCTCATAGTAAACAATTAAGAACCCTTATCTCTGAATTCCTTAATCCTTACAAATTATAATAACAAGAATATATAATATTAGGTACAAGCGAACATAATATCTCTAGAACAATACAAATCTAACATCACATTTCAAGTTTTATGTTATTAAATGCAACAGGAGAGGAATATAAGTAAAAGGACCCTTACCACCATATTTGTCCACAATCACTCATGGCATTGGGTAGTGACGACAATGGCTTATTGTATGTAAAAAATAATACACAAGTGCAAAGAATTTTAACAAGTAATATAGTTTTTCTAGAGAGATGGATATTGAACCCATATAAAGTAATTATGCTATTTGTTGGTCCCTGGATGTAGGATGGCAATGGGTCGGGTTCAAGTACTTCCCGACTCAAACATGTATGCTCTCTTCCCGACCCCAACTTGTCTCGATGGTTTGGGTAGTTCGGGGCAAGTCACGTCAGGACGAGATATTTTACCTTACATTTATTTAAAAATACTGGATCGAAGCGAGTCGAGTAAGACCCAAACCCTACCCGATAGTTAGTCGGGACGGGTCAAATCGAGACAGGGTGGCCCGGGTCGAGAGGGATCAAGGCGAGGCAAATTTTATAATGATTTGAGGATTTTTTTTCCTCTACTCTACTCTCTTTTACACTTATGAAAAGGTTCTATTAGATTGTTTTACAAGCTCAAGACAAATTACTCTTTTTTTTAGTTCATTGATAACTAAACTATTTCCAACCTCATAACCAAACTTAACAACATCAAATCCTTAAGATTCTAAAATTATTATCCTTCTATAATAAAATACAAGAAAACAAACATTGCAATAAAAGGTTTTTTTGATGTTAAAGAGAGTGAAAATTCTTTATTACTTAGTTATTATCTATAATTAGTGTTTTAAAGCTCCTTTTCACTTGACACGGAGATCTTTACTTCTTGTTGAGAACGAGAGTCTTGACAGTGTGGGAATGATGAACCCTTAGAATGAACATATTGTTCTTTTTTTCTTATTTGTATTATCATGATTTTCACCTTGATCTTGTTGATTTCTCTTGACATGCAACCCCTATATTCTTTCTTGAGAAGTTGCTTTTATATACTCTTTTATCTCAACAACTACTTACAATAACTAACTTTCTTCCTATCATTCCCACAATCAATTCCTGGCCCTAAGAATGATAGTTGTAGATGTGTATGGAAAAATCCTTTGGGAATGATAGTCTAGCATTTGATTAATTGATATTTTTCCTTTTTTGACCTATCTGATTACACTGTCATTTTCCTAAGTATTATAGTTTACTTTTCTCTTTCCAATGTGATATGCTAATTAGCCATTGTGTTGTGGTTTCGGAGTTTGATCTATTACAATATGATACTCTCCCTTTTAGAACTTTCTTCATAAACAACTTAATATCTCGCATGTCTAAAAGTGTGTTAGCACTACTCTTTGAGTAACTTTTCTAATACCATATGTTAAATTTTATATAGGGATGACAATGAGGCGAGTTTAGGACGGGTTGCCCCTATCCTAAACTCCTCTTATCTAAGAAAAACTCATTCCAAATCCGTCCCAATCTTGTCTAAACCCGATTATGTTGACCTTAAACCCATCTCAATAGGATTTGGGTAGAGCAGGTACTTAACACATGACCCACGAGATTGGTCTCACTATACATAATGGGACAGGCTTGGGACGGGTCACCCTAAACCTGTCCCATCTAAGAAAAACTCATCCCAAACTTGTGATAGGTCAAACAAATCCATCCCAAACTTGCCCCGAACCTGATTATGTCAACCTAAAACTTGTCTCAATAAGGTTAAGGTGGGGCGGGTATCCGATATGACCCACCCCATTGCCATCCCTAACTCTATCTGGTATAGGTATCATGGGATGAAGATTATAGGGTTGGATCAAACCCAGTTATATTTGATGATCACCTAAGACCTTACTTGATTTGTTACTTTAATCACGGTTTCACACTTTTGGCTATTTGTATTGAAATGTAGAATTTTACTATGTCTTGAAACTATCTTGAATTTGAGATAGTAGACTTATCATACTCTGAAGAAAAAGTGAGAAGAGAGAAACTAAGATCAAGGTAGTACTACAAGGTCAGATACATAATCTGAGATAGTTTTGCTATTGTGGGCTGCCTCTTGCATTTAATGAAGAAAATTAATGTTATATCGTGAGTGTTGCAAGCAATGCAATGACTTCCTCTAGAATGGCTAAGATGGCATAATTAATTTCCTTGTAATCTTCACTCAAAAACTATTTGCTTTCTGTAGAATAAAAGAGTATCATTGTGTGGCATGTTAGACATCATTCGACATTTTGTGGTCACTCCAAATGACATCTTGTGGTTCAAGAAGATTAAGTATTCTTCAAGAATCACTTATAGTCTCTTCGTACATGATCATTTGTATAAGAGCTCTTTGAGTTCTTTTGGTGCTCTCTGAATGTGGGATTATGTATCCAACAATGCAATTTCACTCCAAATTAGTTACTCTAGTCTCTCTAAATTTTGAATTTGGGTTATCAAACTTCCTTTGGCAATATTGTATTGGTTGATCCAGTTATTGGATCCAGCACTTTGATAATTCTATAAACCAAACAAATAAGAAAACTCATCAAAGTGTTTAATCAAGTATGATTGGTTTATCAAATTCAACTAGATTTGATCCAACAATACCATATTGGTTTTAATGTTTCCTTAACCCTACCGGACGTTAAGTCATATGTATCATCAAAAAAGACATGCCAACGACCTCCGTGTAACAAATATTTAGAAGTCAACTATGGAAAGTTAGAAAAAAAAAGGTAATTAATTGTTGACATGCAAAATAATAATAAACAAGATGACACTAGAAACATATGATCATGTTTTGGATTATGTCAACCTCAAAGAAGGGGATTGCTGCAGGAGAAAGTAATGCAAAAATTTCAAATCTCCCAAGAAAAAAAATCATTTAATGATTATTGTAATAGTAGTTGATAGAATTATAAAAAAATTCTCAATAAAAGAAATTCCAAGAAAACTAAAGACAAAATTGAATTGAAAAATACACCAAATGCATATAACGAGAAATACCAAGAAAATAAAATAAAAATAGAATTAAAAAAATACAACACACGTATAGTAATAAATATTGAGAAAAGAATTTTGCTATGTTTGGTTGCGTGTTTTGGTTTTCCGTTTCCGAAAACTAGTACTCGGCTATTCTCAAAATCCGTCATCCAGAACTCGTTTTTGTGTTTGGTTGTTGTTTTTCGTTTTTTGTATTTCGTTCAGCCGGTGTCAGTGCGGAAGCAGAAATGATCCAAGGAGAACTCAACACCATCGGATCTGAACTCCACGACGCCGGATCCATCACCCTCCGCCACTGGAAAAGCGTTGTCGGAGTGGGCGAGCGTCGCGGAGTGGGCGAGGGTCGCGCAGCGGCGGAGGGCTGGGGGTGGCAGATCGGGCGCCGGCGGGCGTCGTGCCAAGGGGGGAGGTCGCACTAGGCGGGCGTCGCGCGCAGAGGGCGTCGCGCGCAGGGGGCCGTCTCGCGCGAGGGGGCCGTCGCGCAGTGGGTGGTTGGGTGGGTGTGTCGGCGGCGGCGGGTCGCTGGAAAACTACTAAAAACAAAAACGAAAATCAGAAAACATCCTAAAAATATTTTCATTTTATTGCATTTGAAAATAATTTGTTTTCAAAACAACCCAAAGAAAATATGTACCAAACAAGTGTAGCAGGGTATTTTCGTATTTAAGTGCAGAAAACCAAAAACAAGTATAGGAACTAAACACGCTTATCACACAAGTTTTGAAAACCACTCATCATCAACAAAGTCAAGATCTCTGTGCAAAATTGAAGAGGCGCTTAAACTCTAATCAAACATCCTAGTAAAACATTTAAGAAACTTCACTCTTTGTAACATCAAAGAACTTTTAACTTTTTTGTTGCATTATTTACTTATTTGTTTACCTGATTGTATTTATAGAAATTAAATAGAACGTAGAAGTTTGGTTTTGATCGTAAAAATAATTGAATTTTCAATGAATTCATAAAATTGAATATTTTACTGTGAGTTTGCAAAATGTCATAGATAATCTTTTCACACATGTGAAAAGAGGGTGGAATAGAGAAAGTAATCATCAAATTACTATAAGTGCAATTACTTATTTACGTCATTACATATTCCTCACTTTAAATTTTAAGTTTTAAGTATAGACTATTCACCCATCTAGCCCACTTTATTTTATATATTTTTTGAAATTTTATTGGAAATTCTAATATTAATTTTGTTTTGAATATATTTTAAGATTTTAATAATTAATTTGAGAAAAAAAATTTCAATTGATTATCCCCATTTGATGCTACCGACTCAAACCAGGCGCATGTGCGTTAATAGACACGTGTTATTGGTGCATTACTATTTCGTGGTTTTCAATCACACACCAAAGCACAAAAAGAAGAAGAAGAAAAAATTGCAGGCCTCGGACTAGTAGTTACACTTGCCACTTGGTTAGTTTAGATCCACGTAGACCATACTTATGTGCACATACTTAGAATTTTAGTTGCCTGATCGATACAAGGGACTAACGCTCGTCTTCTTTTCATATGCGAAGACTGCAATCGTCAGATTTGTAGATGCATATATGGAATGTTTGATGCCAAAGTAATAACAAATAAGTAACGCATAAAATTTTGGAAGTGTCGTTTGACTGGTAGCTACCACACAAAGGCCCCAACTTTCAGCTACCTTCCTCCCATGTACTTAATACATTATCTACGAATTATATAGCCCCTACGACAATGCCAGTAGTGAGTACCGCTTGCCCAGTCTAAGAAAGCATGGACTCCCAGAGACCGCACATTGCCTTCCTTCTCCTGCTCTGGGCCTCATTTGCCATCCTTCAATCCTTGAGCATCCCCGTCCAGTTTTCCATCATCGGGAATGACGCGGACGAGCTGATCGCGTCAGAAGAGCGTGTGGCGGAGCTCTTCCGGCAGTGGAGGGTGGCGCACCGGAAGGTGTACCATCACCCGTCGGAGGCGGAGAGGAGGTTCCATAACTTTTGGAACAACCTCAGGTATGTTGCCGACAATAATTCCAAGAGGCGGTCGTCGCCGGCCGGGCACCAGGTGGGGTTGAACAAGTTTGCTGATATGAGCAATGAGGAGTTCAAGCAGGCTTACCTGTCGAAGAAGATCATAAGGAAGCCCATCGACAGGAAGTGGGTAAATCACGGGCGGAGCGCGCGGGGCTCGGTCGTGTCTTGCGACGCGCCGTCGTCGTTGGACTGGAGGAAGGAGGGAGTGGTGACTGCTGTTAAGGACCAGGGGAGCTGTGGTAAGCCATTCATTACTCTCGAGTCTCTGTCGTCTGTTTACGTCTTGTTTGTTCTGTCACGGCACTGTTTCCTTTCCAAAAAAAAGTGTGTCCCAGTCCCCAACAACGACAACAAGTTATTTATTTCTTTTATATGCGTGAGATTAGCCACAGTTTCACTTCTTTGGATTTAGAATGATCTGTTGAACTCGTTTATGAAACCCACCGCCAACCACCCCCCTCCCCCCAAAACCCCAACCGACAAATAAATATATGAAAAACCTGACAATATATTGGACCGGGGTAGAACCCACTTACGAGTATATCAAATGAAGCTACGATACCTTACCTTTTCTCTTATAAATCCAATTTTCCTCCTGAGAAACCAAGATATGGGTTGGTTTTTCTTGCCTTGAAATCGCCAGCAGGATCCAGATATATGTTTATTTGTTGTTGTCACAGGGAGTTGTTGGGCATTCTCTTCCACTGGAGCTATGGAAGGGATAAACGCCATAGTCACAAAAGACCTCATTAGCCTCTCCGAACAAGAACTCGTGGACTGCGACACAACCAACTATGGCTGCGAAGGTGGTTACATGGACTACGCCTTCGAGTGGGTCATAAACAATGGTGGAATTGACTCCGAAGCCAATTACCCCTACTTGGGCGTAGACAGTGTCTGTAACACCACCAAGGTAGTATCTAAATTCCAATCCCCTGCTTCATACCGTCTTTTATAACGAAAGAAGTTTGCATAATCAGTGATTCTTTACCCGGCACTTGTTTATTAGTGGGATTGTTCTTCTTTCTATTTAGGAAGAGACAAAAGTTGTAACCATCGACGGCTATACGGATGTGGAGCCTTCGGATAGTGCCCTCTTGTGCGCAGTCGTGGGTCAACCCATCAGTGTGGGCATGGATGGATCTGCAATCGATTTTCAATTGTACACGGGAGTAAGTATAATCGAACAGTTTTTTTAATTAATTTATTTAAAATCTTGAATGTTGAAGGTGGACATTGGACTAGAGTAATGGTAATAGACAATGAAAAATTGATCAGGGAATCTACAACGGCTCATGCTCCGACAACCCGGATGACATCGACCACGCCGTTCTGATTGTCGGGTATGGCTCCGAGGACGGCGAGGACTATTGGATTGTCAAGAACTCGTGGGGAACAGAGTGGGGGGTGGAGGGATATTTCTACTTGCTAAGGAACACTGATGAACCCTACGGTGAATGCGCCGTCAATGCCATGGCTTCTTACCCAACAAAAGAGTCATCACCCTCGCCATCTCCGTTCCCTTCACCAGCAGTTCCGCCTCCTCCTCCTCCACCGCCGCCGCCGCCGCCGCCACCCAGCCCTTCCCCGAGCGAATGCGGGGACTTCTCCTACTGCGCTGCCACGGAGACATGCTGCTGCATTGAGGAGCTCGGCGGGTTTTGCAAGATCTACGGGTGTTGCGAGTACGAGGATGCCGTTTGCTGTACCGGAACTGACTACTGCTGTCCTCACGACTATCCAATCTGTGACGTCGAAGAAGGGCTCTGCTTCCAGGTATGTTCTGTTAATTTCTTTGTCATCATACTTGAGTTGAGATGGGATGGAGTTGAATTGCCCCGTACATTTGTGCGCCACGCATGGGATGATATATATATATATATATATATATGGCCAGGACAATCCTATTGGATCGATGGTCTGAGAGGGAACGGAGAGTCAATGAGGCTCTCAATTCTAATAATGCTTCTATAAATCCTTAGGGTGATTCTCGTTCCGTGGGCGTGGCTGCGAAGAAGAAAAGGATGGCTAAGCACAAGTTGCCGTGGAGTAAAGTGGGAACAGAGAAGTCACACTCGCACCAGCCTCTACCATGGAAGATGAACCCGTTTGCGGCAATGCGCTGAACGAGGGGCTTTGGTAGGCGCGTGGTGGGATTTCTATTGCCATTAGTAGGCTTGTTTCTGATGCCTCCTCTTGACGGCTGGGAGGCATTGTGTCACTTTTTTTTTTTTAAAATACATTTCTTCTTCCTTCTAAAAAGGATAGAAATGCATGATGTATTGCTGGCATTTCATGTCGTTGGTGGAGTTGGAGAATGTTTATCGGCTGATTTGCTGTTTTGTATTGGATGCGGTTTTCGTTCATGTGCCAGGGAAAAAAAGGAATATTGTAATATTGTATAATTCATTCCTAAATTTCATTGAAAATTTAAACTTGAATTTTAAGTGAAAATGTCATGCCCTTACCTCCACAAGATTCAGAACTAAAAACTAAAACGTGACTATATCAAATCCGCACTTAAACGTGACTATGTCACAGTAAGTGTTGACCTAAATGTACATGTACAATCATATAACATGGGTATTGCTATATATTCCTAATGACATGCAACTAAAAGGTATCATATAAGTATCATGTTAATCAATTCATAACAAAAACCAGGAAAAAGTTCTCAACAATACAACGACCACAAACCCATACCAGGAAAGAAAGAAAATAATAATGCAAAACAATAAGTCAACAAGATAATAAATAAGGAAAGTCTCCTACATCAATAGGGTCTAGTCTGCTAAATAGCAAATTCGATGGTTGTCTCCTGTCGGAACCTTAAAAGACATGACAACAATGTAAGGTGAGCACAAATGTTCATTAAATGACATACAACTCCACACCACCTTACCAAGACTAACATCTAAGACTACATGATTTAGTGTATATATGTGTATGCCAATGTAGTGTCCTAAGAAATACAAATGAAATCACAACAATCAAATAATACATCAATCACCACTACGTCAAGTCAAGCCAACACACTGCAAAGGCTCTTATAGCCTGCTAGCCATATGTGGGAACATGACACCAAGCCTGCCACATATGAGACCTCACGCAGTCAACTATCTATATAGGAGACCTCGGCCTCTAGCCAACCCTATATGGGACCTCATTTAACTTGTCAATAAAACCAACAATACACCAACATCAAAGCCCATAAACGTTATGAGGTTTTAGACCCACAATCATATTCATACCAATTAACATTTCATGCCAAGTAAACAATAATATTTCATACCAATAACATTTCATGCCAAGTAACACTACCCAAGTGCTCGAGCCTCTGCTCGACGCTCAACGCTTGATGCTCGAAACTGCTTAATGTTCTACTCGACACTCCCTAGGCTTCAAGCTACTTGCAACTTATTGCTTGAAATACCCTGCTTGAGGCTGGCTCGACACTAGAGCCTCGAGCAAGCATCGAGTTGTCTGCCAGAAGCGGCCCTATGTAGCATTTGTCCTAGTTTCACCCCATAGCCTAGCTTTACCAGTTTAATCCTGTTTTCAAGCTTGCATATACCCATAAAATGATCTCTTAGATACTTATAAGAGATAATAGTAAGGTAAAAGATCCAAACAACATATGATTTCATCAATTCCCCAATAACCCCAAATCCTACCACCTAGGGTCATACTTGTTACTACATTTACCCAAAGCTAGAAGATAGGAACATATAGAAAATGCAAAGGCCAGAATCACCTACTTGAAATGAATCAACGGATTGAATCTACCCAAAAGCCAAGCTCTAAGCTCCAATTCAAGCTATACACTCCAAGCGCGCGCGCGCGCACACACACACACATACAAACAAACAAAATCATAAATGACAACATGCTGGGAGCCTCCCTCTCTCTTTTCGATTTATATTTTCTTTAATTAATTAATTAATAAGCACCCAAATTACATAATTAACCTTTTGGGGTCTTGAACTCTAAATTAGACCTAATTACTGTCAAGACGCTCGTATTGTCAAGCATATTACTATTCAAATAATGTTATCTACTAATATGAACTATCTCATAGACCAAGATAAATGCTCATCTCTACATGAAACGATCAAGTATCAACTTGTAATCAAAAGTGGTTGGTTATGGTTATAAGATAAGGTATTTTTTAAATGGGATTTAAAATGAGATGGAAATAATATATATATATATTTAAAAATATAAAATATCACATTGAAAGTTAATTTAGTATTAGAACATTTTAGTTTCACTTAATTTGTTGAGATCTAATTTTATGTAGGCGTTATTTACAAGAAGCGGTATCGAAGATGAAATCCAATACATGTTTTGTCTTAACGAATAAATTTTCGGATTTGTCTAGAAGTCATTTCTTTTATTTACTTTTATTTATTTAATTTATATTAGTCTTTCCTTTTATTGAATTTGTATTAGGGTTATTTTGATATTTTAGCTTAGTTCTCTAATTATAATAACTTTTTAATTCCTTGCTTTTGTTTACGCCTATAAATAGACGTTGTTTATGATAATTTTTGTATTCAGATTATAGGTTTTTTATTAGTAATAAACTCTTAATTAGAGATTTATTCTTATATCAAGATTTCTCATTGAGTTATAGTTGGAGAATAATGATTCAAATGTTATTGTACGTTTTTCATCAACATGACATATGGGGCGATAAAAATGAATAATCAACAGTTTGAAGCCCTTGAGCATTCAGTTACAGAGCTTTCAGAAGATATGGCAAAGATGGTTCAATTACACGATAAAGACTAACGAGAAAATTGATTGATTGCTAGTTGCACGCAAGGGAAAAGATCCTATAAGAGGTAGATGAACTCAAGGAGACAACCGTAGGTTACAAAAATCTTGGTAGGAGGTTGAAGATATTTCTAACATTAAAGATGAACCTTAGTATTAAAGCTCACGTGGATCACGATGTCAGACTTAGTTCTTATCTGGTAACTCATCTAAAGGGATCAATAACCCAAATCCAAATTCATAGTTCATAATCCCTCTAACTTCCTCTGCCCCACCGATTGTGGTGGACGATGCTCAAGTTAAAGTCAACAAGGTCTTTATTATTGAAGACTCTCCTAATAACGTGATCCTTGTCCTTGACGATGCCAGTTAGGCGGTGCCTTCGACACAAGGTGCACCCAGTTCGTAACCGTTCCCGACAGCGGGACATTCATAATTGGGTCAATCGATGCCCAACCCCTTAGGCCACAACTTTACGTTCTCGCTCTTTGTCATCCCTATTTGCAAAAGTGTTCCACAGGCTGGATATGTGGGTTCAACTAATGATAAATCTAAGATTTGCGGCATTTATGTTTTTATGGCAACCTAATTTTGTAACAGTGAGACAGAAGGTTTAAATAAATAAGAAGGTTGGGTAATTTGTCAAGGATTATGAGTTTCTAGGACTAATGGAGCATTGTACTTTGGATGTATAACAAATTCCTAAATTTTCACTTTAAGACAAGAGAAGTTTTGAAGGGTGGAGGAGTGTTAAGACCACGCGCGCACCATTCACGAGAAGTAGTATCGAAGATGAAGCCTACTACATGTCTTACCTTGACGAACAAGTTTCCTACTTCATCTAGAAGTCTTTCCTATTATTTACTTCTCTTTATTTAATTCATATTAAGGTTATTTTGATATTTTACCTTAATTTCCTAATTGTAATGAGTATTCAATTCATAACTTATGTCTATGCATATAAATAGACCTTATTTATGATAATTTATGTATTCAAATTATTGATTTTTAATAATAATAATATCTTAATTAGATGTTTATTTATATATTATTATTAGTAATAATATTTAATTATTTTTTTATTAAAGCTTAAATATTTATTTATCTTTCTCTGTATTATTGTTGAACATAATCTTTCATCCCAAATACGTACATTAAGATAATTATGAATAAGCCGAACTTGAAACCTTAAATGCTCAAAGTACTTTTAAGCCAAAATTGGTCTCTTAAACTATTAAGCAATCTTGTAGCGCAAATATCACCTTTCAATTACAAGTTTGTTCAATAACTGACATTATTTTAAATATTTTTCAAATCTTATACGTGGTTGCTTTTTTTATTTTCTTTTAAAGTTTTCTTATTATATTTGATAAGGGTTTTACTCAAGGTTATCAAAATCGCGTTTTAAAGCGTAAACTCGTACGACTTTACTCAATCTTGCCTTTTCGATTTAGGCCGCTTACTGAATCGTTTTCGGATGAATTCGCCCGCAAAATTGTAGAAACACAAGCTTACCGTGGACACGTATGAAACCGGAATTCTACCCAATCGATAATTAAATCATCAATCCATGTCCAATGTCCACTGATCTCACAAGTGAAATGCCTCCTCCCTCACACACGTGAAACATGATCGCCTCAGGCCTGTCATCGCAGGTCCTCATCACTCGGCTCCGTCGTCGAGTCCCGACATGGCGTCGCCAGATTTTAGCGCAGCAGCACCTCCCGAATCCTGATCTGAAGTCATCACTCTCATCCATCCGATCTTCACTACCACAACACGACGACTCTGCTACCAGCCGATCTGTCGCTAGCTCGCCTCCGCTCGCCACCGCCGCCTCCCGTCGCCAATCTTCACTACGACAGTAACTCCTTTTTCTTCTTCTTTCTTCTTAGCCGTGTTTCAGTGTTTGATTATGCTTTGTGGTGATAAAAATTACACAAGCCTATTATGTGGGTGGGAATATAGAATAATAGAAGGCAGGAAAGCCGAGGGGTGTTTTTCAACTTTCCAAAATTGGAGATAGATCCTGCACTGTAGGGACTAGATTGAAAATATACAATAGACTATCTAGAACTCAATTGTATCTAGGTATGTTCTATGGGAAAAAGTAGAGAATGCACCGGAGGTGTTTGATGCAATGCCCCTTAGAAAGAATGTTTTGTTTGATTTAAATTTTAATCTATGGTAATTGTGGTGTACTGGTGTATTTTATGTTTGGCATGCATGATAATTAAGGTAAATTGATAACTGATAATTATTGTGGTAGAAATTTGAAACAAATGTTTGCTTGAGAGTGCAAGTGCAAGTGTGCAACCGTTCTGTCAGTTTTGTGTAAACCGTAAACAAAGGTTATAAATATAACATTATGATTACCCGTAATTTTTGCCTAAAACAAAGGACGTATATGCTTTTATCGGTTGTCTATGTAAACTATAAACTAATGTATTTTTTTGTTTTGTTCTAATTTCTTATTGTTGCTAATTAAATGTCTACGACTAGAAAATTAATTCACAGAAAGAATGCCCCTAAAAATATATCAGATGTTGGATGAAAGCATGAAATTGATGTTGAGAATAATTCTAAGAAAGTTAAATGCAAGTATTGTGGTAAGTTAAATGAAATTGTATTAATGAGTGAAGTGAATATTGCATATTTGAGTTATTGACATTAAATGTTTAGCATCTTAAGAAAGTTTTATCAATTAATTTTATATTTTTGAGTACAAAATCAATTTATTATTGTTATTTTTAATTTTATATAATTAATTATATATTATATATTAAATTTAATAAAATTTTAATTTTACTATTCTAATTTTACCTAGAAAAAATAATTTTACATAAAATATTGAATTTAATAACCTATAAAATGAAGGGGCTATACACATATACTGACTCGCAAAAAGCCAACTAGAAGGCCGGCATGCGCACAACTTTTCCCGTGGCTGAAATTAAATATTAAATTATTTATGAATGATGATGTTTACTAAAACAGAAAAATATCTAAATAATTTAATTTTTAATTATGCACATCATATAAAATTATACCGAAGGTGTCCTTCCTGGGAGTATATAAAGGAAGGAGCCATTATTAGGTGTTAGCAGTAGCTATGGTGTGGTCCGTGGAGTGGAGTGTCATGCCCCCAAATTCCAGGGAACCCGGAACTAGGAACACGACTTCCCATATATCATCATGGCCCTCACCCGATAGGTCAAGGGGTTGGTGACTAGCACCAATGGAGACTACACCGCGGGTGCTGTCTCAAATATGCAACCCTGTACAGTCATACATCAAGGGTAATCCTGTACTTTCCCATATATCATCATGCATACAATGAGTCAAACAGTCATACAGACATCACATCACAAATAGTATGCAAATACAACTGTCCACGGACCCATGTCCGGGATATCACATAAAACAATATAGAATATAATATTGTATCATACATCAGAGTAATGGGCGTCCTCCTGGAAGAAAGTCATCCACTAGTCTCGAGTCACACCTGAAAAGGGTAAATAACAAGTAGGGGTGAGCGACAAGCTCAGTAGGTGACCCCAACACTCTACGTCATGCAAATATACAAGTCTATACTACATGCTCTGTGTACTCGTGCACTGTGTAGTGTGCACAATCATCAGGACTCAGCCTGCAAACAAACATCAGGACCTAGCCTGCCCACATAGGACAGCTTGTCCACGATCCTCAATAGGATCCCAGCTCAGGGCACTCAGCCCTACTACAGCGCTATATGCCCGGACACAATGCCACACAGGCCTGCCATCGGCGCATATGCTTGCCATGGCCACAACGCAATATGCCCGGCCACAGTGCTACACAGGCCTGCCATCAGCGCATATGCCTGCCCCGTCAACCACATAGCATCATCTGTGCTCCACGGTGAGAACCCAACAAGTCATAGAGCCTAAGCCCCAATCCCTCAAACCAACATACCAACACCAATATGGTCTTAAGGTATACAACACTCCCTTTAGAACTGTAGCCAGTCTTCACCAGTCGATCCTCATTCCTTGACTAAGGAAGGAGATACCCATAACAACTATTTTCTTGCAATAAAAAGTCCCAGCATTGGGTCTCCATATCATAACTAAGATAATCTGATTTTTGGGGATTTTTCTAAGATGTCTAACCCCGCTTTCCAAAAATTCACCTTTACGAAAAACTGGATTTTTCCGAGATTTTACACTAAATCCCAATTTTCACATTTTGAAAGAGTGGGAATTTAATTTTCTAGTATTTTTCTATGAATCCAAATGGGGGGTATTTCGTTATTTACATTGTAACTTAAGTATAATACTTAAGTAAATGGTCCAGATCCGATGCGGTGCGGTTGCGCGCTACGGACCACCGCTGCGAAGCACTCTTTGCAGGAGCAATGCTACGGATCATCACTGCGATCCGGACTGCGATCCAGACTAGGAAGTCAGCGACTCGATAGGCTGCGACTCCACATTCTTAACTACGAAGTCTGCGACTCCTAACTAACGACTACGAAGTCGTTGACTCCATAGTCTAGCGACTATGAACTTCGACCCTACAGTTCGCCCAGGGTACTGTTCATCATCGTTTTTGACCTATTTTTCATCTGGAATCCACCCAGCAACCCCCAGGCACTCACAAGCATGCGTTTTACTAAACAGAGTACAAAATTACATACCCAAACTAATATAAATCAGTTCTTACCCACAGATCTTACGCAAAATCATTAGATCTAACCCAAAAATTGGGTTTTCCCCAAAACCTAGGGTTCATACTCAATTTCATAAATCATAATAAATTCATGCATATTTAAAGACAGAATCGAGATAAGAGGTTCAAGGACACCTACCTAGAAAGATTATTTGCGATCCACGAACTCCAATCGCCCCAAATCACCAAAGGAAGCTCTTCACCTTCTCTCTCTCTCTCTCTCTCTCTCTCTCTCTCTCTCTCTCTCTCTCTCTCTCTCTCTCGCTCAAACACACACGCACCAAGCAATTTTAAGGGATAAGGCAGTTTCTTAATTATTTATATACTACTGCCAATAATTGGTCTCCCAGCAATAATTGACCTCCCAAACGCAATAATTGACCTCCCGAACGCAATAATTGACCTCCCGAGGTCACAAACTCCAAATTGAGCCCAATTACAATCAAAACGCTCGAAATGACGAGCACAACACTAAGCAGATATTATCACACTCAAATGACCGCCCAAACGCAAAGTCAACTAATAAACCCCAAAAAGTCAATAATCGGGTCAAATGGGGCCCCGACTCGGAATTGGGCCCAAGTACAGTCAAAATGCTCACATCGACGACTACACTACCGTCCAGATAGTTGCATTCCCATAGAAGGGTTATCTCTCAACACTACCCAAATACGAGTCTTTACATGGAGGTGGGACACAAAGAGGTGCTATCTGATGCCCGATAGCGGCGGCTGTGAGCAGTTGGACGACGACAGTGGAAGGACTAGTTAAAAACGAGACTGCATAGAGGAACAAGAAGATGGATTTGGATAGCCACGAGGAGGGCATGGCACTGCATATTAAATATAATTTACATTAAAATTTATAATAACCTGTTGAGGACCTTGATTAGGATTCAACAACAATCTAGAGAAGGATAACCGAATACCCAAACTCTAGCCCAAGCAATTCAAGTAATTAACTGAAAAGGCCAAAAATAAATATAAACCTCTAATATGAGAGTTTATAATTGCCAATAGCCAATAATCTGAATACATAAATTGTTATAGACAAGGCCTATTTATAGGCAAGCTAGTAACTAGGAATTGGAAACCCATTACAATTAAGAAACTAAGGTAAAATACTAAAATAATCATAATATGAATTAAATAAAGGAAAGTAAATAAAAGCAAATACTAATCCAAATTAAATAAAGGAAATTAAATAAATGGAAGGACTTCTAGACGAAGCAGGAGACTTGTTCATCAAGGCAAGACACATCGCGGGCTTCATCTTCAATGCTGCTTCCCGTGAATAGTGCATGCATCAAATCTCAACATAACCTGTCACCCAAAATGATGCTCTTTACCCATGCTTGGTAGCAAAGTTAGCTCGGAGGATAAGCTAAATAATTGGGTTACCTTGTGTTTCAAAATTTTAGCTTAAAAATAGGTTTTCATTTCAAATTTTGACTCCAAAAAACTGGGTCTCCAACTACTTCATTTAGATTGAGAATGCAAATTCATTCTTCAAGATTTTATTTTTATCATGTATATTATATTATATTATATTATACAGTCTTTTTATTGTTATATTTTCTTTTAATTTATAATTATATATTTTTTAAATTTTATATCATCCCTACAATTCTAATAAAGTAATAATAATAAATAAAATAAATAGTTTAATTTGTAGGTACAAATAATTTTATTATTTTAGAATCTTTGGAAGATAAGAGATTTAATTTAAATTTCACCTTGGGTCCCTTAAGTCTTTGGCTAGCCTTGCTTGCTAGACATGAAAAATCTATGAAAAATGAAGGAAGGGGGCAAAATATGCTGACAGTATTTGTATAATAATGACTGCTATCTAATTGGTATTATATTAAAAGTATTGAAGTTATCTAGCCAACCCAAGTGACCATTCTCAATTCCATTGAGAAATGAGAGACAAATGGACAGAACAAGGAAGACTATCCTAGTTATTTTTGTAAAGACTCGTATTTGGGTAGTTTTGAGAGATAGTCATTCTATGGGAATGCAACTATCTGGACTGTAGTGTAGTCGTCGATGTAAGTATTTTGACTGTACCTGGGCCCAATTCCGAGTCAGGGCCCCATTTGACCCGATTATTGACTTTTCGGGGTTTATTGGTTGACTTTGCGTTTGGGGTGTCATGTGGGTGTGATATTATCTGAATAGTATTGTGCTCGTTATTTCGAGCGTTTTGACTGTAATTTGACTCAATTTGAAGATCGGGACCTTGGAGGTCAATTGTTGTGTTGGAAGGTCAATTATTAACTCGCTCAATGATTGACTAGGTCAGTTATTGGTCAATGACTGGCAAAAATATAAATAGCGGGAAAAAGAAGGAGCTTTCACTTTACGCTATCACGTTTGTGCATTTGAGAGAGAGAGCTTGGAGCTTGGTGTCTTGGAGATTTGAAGCGATTGGGGTTCATAGAGCTCAAAGAATCACTCCAAGTAGGTGTCCTTAAACTCTTTATTTGATTCTGTTTTGGATCTATACAAATTTATCATGATTTATGAAATTGAGCATGAACCCTAGATTTTAGGCGAAATATAATTCTGGGTTAGATCTAATGGTTTAGCACGAGATCTGTGGTTAAGAACTGATTTAAATCAATGTATAGATGTGTTTATGTGATTTTGGGGGTGTATAATTGTGTGTTTCATGATGGTTGAGAAGTCAACCATGAAAATCTGGATTTAGATCTAGATTTCTTGAAATCTACAATTTGGTGTGTATTTTTGCTGTTATCTGTACGATTTAGAGGCGTTCTGGATACATTTTTAGGTAGATATCGTAGTCTGTTGCGTAAAATGCGTGTTTGTGAGCGTTTCGGGGTTGCTGGGTTGATTCCAGATGAAGAATAGGCAAAAATAACGATGAACAGTACCCTGGGCGGATTACTGCGTCGAAATGACGAAGATCCGAAGTTCTGGGTCGAAGGGTCGAAGATCCAGGGTCATTGGGTCGAAGGTTCGTAGACTCGTAGTTCGTAAACCCCTAGTTCGTAAACTCGGAGGTCGTAGTCCGAAGGTCGAAGATTGAAGACCAAGCTTCGAGTCTTCGAGGCGCGCTGCAGTTCTGCGCTCCGCAGCTACGAGTCGCAGTCCTGAAGCTACGAGTCAGGCAGTTTTGTAGCTTCGAGCCAGTGCAACTGCACTGGACTAGACTATTTACATTCTAACTCATACCCATCTACACATTTAAATATTTCAAAATGTGAAAATTGGGATTTAGTGTAAAATCTCGAAAAAATCGAGTTTTTAGTAGAGGTGAATTTTTGGAAAGTGGGGTTAGACATCTAAGAAAAATCCCCAAAAATTAGATTATCTTAGTTATGATATGGAGACCCAATGCCGGGACTTTTTATTGCAAGAAAATAGCTACTATAGGTATCTCCTTCCTTAGTCAAGGAATGAGGATGACTTGTGAAGACTGGCTACAGTTCTAAAGGGAGTGTTGTACACCTTAAGACCAAATTGGTATTGGTATGTTGGGTTGCGGATTTGGGACTTGGGTTCCATGACTTGTTGGGTTCTCACCGTGGTGCACCGATGGTGCTATGTGGTTGACGTGACAGGCATATGCGTCGATGGCAGGCCTGTGTGGTGACTGTGGCCGGGCATATTGCGATGTGGACAGGCTAAGGCCTAAGTGAGCCGTTGAGCTCGTGGAGCTAGGGCTAAGTGCCCTGAGCTGGGATCCCGTGGAGGATCGTGGACAGGTTGTCCTATGTGGGCAGGCTGGGTCCTGATGTTTGTTTGCAGGCTGAGTCCTGATGATTGTGCACACTACACGGTGCACGAGTACACATAACATGTAGCATAGACTTGTATGTTTGCATGATGTGGAGTATTGGGGTCACCTACTGAGCTTGTCGCTCACTCCTACTTGTTATTTCCCCTTTTCAAGTGTGACCCGAGACTAGTGGAGGACTTTCTTCCAGGAGGACGTGCCCACTACTCTGATGTATGAGTACTGTATTTTGTATTGTATTATGTGTTGTATCCCGGACATGGGTCCCTAGACAGTTGTATTTGCATACTGTTTATGATGTGATGTCTGTATGACTGTTTGACTCATTGTATGCATGATGATATATGGGAAAGTATAGGATTACCCTTGATGTATGACTGTACAGGGTTGCATATTTGAGACAGCACCCGCGGTGTAGTCTCCATTGGTGCTAGTCACCAACCCCTTGACCTTTCGGGTGCGGGCAAGGGGATGTCATGTTCCTAGTTCCGGGTTCCCTGGAATTTGGGGGCGTGACAGTTTTCATGCTACCCAAGCTTAAGCCTCATTTGCCATGTGTAAAATGGATACAATGCTCACATTAATGGCTTTGTCCCAGGTATTTAGGAATTTCATTATTTGAGTTTTAAGGGGGGCTGAACCTATAAATAGCCTCAACAGTCGTGAACAACGCGCTGAAATGACAATATACTGCAGCTATTACAATACTTGAAGAAGCTTCCCATCGCACATGCTCTGCCTATAAATAGCTCCTTGCTCCTTTCGTTCAAAGGACATGATACGAAGAAAGCTGTGCTTGAGCTTAATCTTGCAAAACAGTAAGAAATAAAATTGCATTGCAATTCTCTCGAGCAAGTTTAAGTTTAAAATTTAAAGATGGCATTCTTCATCATTTTGTTACCTCTAGGTAAGCCTTTTATTCCTTTTTTTAATTAGATGATGCATTTCTTTACATAATGCATGCTTTTTTGTTTATTTCTTATTATTTTATTTTGTAATTTAAATTTCGTTAGAGAAGTAGTTCATATTCTATTTATCATTATTCTTTCCTTTAATTATTCTATCAATATTATTATTGCTATTTTTTTTATACTTTTTCCCTTTTGTTATTATTTAATTATTCTTTCTTATTATTTTATTATTGTATGATTATTCCCTTACCATTATTATTATTATTATTGCTTATTATTATTTTGTTTCAGTTGTTTTCTTATCCTTTTTTTACGTAAAAAACAAAAACAATAAGAAACAAAGAGTCTGAATTTTTGATAATCAAATTTCATAATGTGAGTTATTTCTCTTTGGTTTGACTAATCGATGAGACAAACTTCCTATGTTTATGCTCTAATTATTTAGACCAATAATATCAATTGTGACATGAGTTATTCATTATTCTTGTAACAATTATTCAAATATTTAAAAAAAAATCGAAACTCTTGCCACAATAACGCTTCCAATTTTAAAATAGGTATTAAGATTAAGCATTATGAGGTACTAATCCTTTCCCACACGTTACCGTAGTTTTGAACCTAGTTTCTAGTAAAATGCAAACCTTTTATTATTTTTCTATCCCATGTGATAGGTGTCCAACCACACCTCTTTTTTTTTGGTTGGTATTGACTCTTTTTTATTCTTTTTTTCGTCACCTTTAACTGTATAAGCTAGAACTCGTTGCGATGAGACTCACGAGCCCAAGTCTAAAACTAACATCGAGCTCAGATGAAAATGAGTGTTGATAACACCAACTTGCAGGATAATAGAAAATAGCCAAACTTACAATTTAATATATATAAATTGTGATTTTTTTCCCTCGTGAACTTGCATTATTGGCACTTATCAACGAATTTTTGATTTAACTGTAAGGACTCGTATTTGAGTGACATTCTAAGTTGATGTATTATTGAGGATGATAATATTTAAAAGGCGATGTGATTGTTGATGTGAGCGTTTTGGCTGTAAGTGGGTTTAGTTTGGAGTCTGAAGTCTTGCGAGGACATTTTAGTATTTTGAGTTTATTATTAAATATGATAATGATTATTAAAATAATTATTTTTAATATGTTCTGTTATTATTATTTATGTAATTTTTGAGGTGATTAATATAATTATAATTACTAATCCTATTGTTATTATTATTATCGTTATTATTATTTTAAATGTTGTTGTTGTTGTTATTATTATTATTATTATTAGATTTAATAACATATATATATATATGTGTGTGTGTGTGTGTGTGTGTGTGTTAGTATAAATGGGAGAACTTAGGGTGAAACCCTAGTTCGTTGTACGTGCGCAACTTGACAAGGGAGGAATAGGGGGTTTGAAGCAGACTGTTCATTCGACCCTTCATTCTAGGTAGGTGGTTCTTGATTCCTGATTACCCTATTGCATGAAGTTGAATTGTAAAAAAAAAATTGTGGGTCGAACCTTTATACGTATATTTGATTTTATATATATATATATACTGTTACGTCGTCCTCGCCATCCGTTTGAGCGCCATTCTGTGGAGATGGAGGAAGGCGGCGGCAACAGCCATGCCCGCGCCGTGGTGATGGAAGAGGGACGGCGGCGACCGTCGTGCTGCATGGAGGTGACAAGAGGGGAGAGATAACAGCCGTGGCGACCTGTGTAGCGACCCTGTGGCGTGACTCCCCGCGCACGCCTCGCGCGTCCTCGCGCCCCGAGCGTCCCGCCGTGCCGGTGTGAGGAGAGAGATGGGGCGGCGGCATCTCTGCCGCCACCGCTGGATCAGCCTGTGCCGGTGCGTGTCTTTGTGTAGGCCTGATGGTGCTGTTTGTGGTGAAGGAGCGTTGACGATACTGCGCTAACGTGGAGAGCAGGGGACGGCGACATCAGTGTCGCCCCCTAAGCCAGCGCTAGCCCTAGCGGGCTGGCGTGTTGGGCCGGTCCAACCTTGAACCAATTATATATATATATATATATATATATATATATATATATATATATATATATATATATATATAAACGTTAGTTGGTGTAATGTTCGTCCATCTGGTAGGCCACGTACAGCCCTGCCCTTTGTTCGTGATGGGGGAGCGGGCGGCGGCAATCTTGCTGCCCCCATGTGTCATGCTCGCCTGGGTATCGGAGATTACATGGCATATTATGATAATATATGTGAAACAATTTACATTTAATTATCGAAACAATTTACATTTAATTAAGGAGGATATACTTATAAACTTACGAGATTTATAAGCTATATGATATTAGATTTAACTCTGAGCGAAGGTGAGGATTGTTGATATATATATATATATATATACACGTTTATTGGTATATATATATGTGTATCATTTGTGACATATGTTATTGGATTGACAATTTATATATTCGGTAATGCTATAACATGAAACACTGGTTATTTGGAGTTCCCAATTATTTATTATATGTGTTTTGATAAATGTCAAGATAGATAAATTTAATTTAATTTGATTTAATAGTGAAACTATATCCATTAATTGATACCATTTCAATAGTAGGTCAAACGGGAATTACGACGTTAGTTTAGTAATGGAAATAATGCTTGGGCTTGATATTCTAGGTTGTTAATATAAAGCATTATTTGTAGCTTGATATTATTAATTTATCACCTAAAATATTGTCGGAGGCTTGATATTAATACTTTGATATTAGAGACATTGTTTGTGGTACATTATTATTGGTTTGGTAATTTAAATGTTTGTAAAGCTGTTGTGTTGAATACTGATTATTTGAAATTTCTATTCATTGATTATATGTGTGAAATTGGTGGTGGAGTTGATTGGGTTAACTGCGGATCCCACATAGGGCAAGCAAGAGGCCCGGGGTCCCCTATGTGGTTGGTTGACCTAGGTCCCATATATGGCCGGTCGTCATTAGGGACACCGCAGGTCCCACATATGGCTATCTAGTAGTGATTGGAATTCTTGGAGTTGGTAGTGGGAATCCCGTGGATGGTTGTGTTACTGGTGTGAACCATTACTGACTGAAATGTGATGTGATGTTTTATTTCAAAATTTAATGTAATCTAATTGTGATAGAATATAATACTACACTGGCACAAGCATACACCGATCATATAGTCTTAGGATTTTCATGTTATAGGATGGTGAGGAGATAGAGACCACCTACTGGGCATTTGTGCTCACCCCTACTCTGTTGACATGTTTCAGGTATCGACCCAAATCGCTAGAGGCTGGTTCGAAGTTAGTTGTTAATTATTTCTCATTTTGTATAACATAGATGATTTAGTAATTGAATGTCCGGACGAGAGTCCGTGAAAGTTGTATTGGATTTATGACATGGCTTTGTTATTAATAATTTATTTCTCCTTAGCTTCATAGCGTGTGGGAATGTACATGAATACCCCTGATGTATAATTGTACAGGTATATCTTGGACATCACCCGTTGTGTAGTCCATATCGGTGTTAGTCACCAACCCCTTGACCCTTCGGGCGTGGGCATGGGGAAGTCACACCCTTAACTCCGGTCCTTTCGGGATTTGGGGGCGTGAACTTGCATTATTGGCACTTATCAACGAATTTTTGATTTAACCTTCATGTTTCAATTTGTAATTGAAACCTTATTATATAATTTTTCGCATAAGTGAAGAGTGCCAACTTACATACTAAACATTTCATAATTTTCAATTTAAAAGCTTAGGATTTAATCTTGCGATTTTAGTATGTTGTTGAACTTTAAATCCTCAAGCTATAAAGTTAAAACCATAACAAATTTTTATAACTAAATATTATATTAATTCATCTAAACATCATAACATTGTTTAAAATAATAAATATAAACATTTAAAATATGTCATCTAAAATCTTCATAATTTTGAATAGGAAAAAAGATATTTTTAAATATAAAATACGGATATAGTAATAATAAATATAAAATAAAATATAAAATATATTTTTATTTAAACTAATAACATAATAATTATATTAATATTTAAGTCGTACATATTTTTTTATTACTATAAGTTATATTATAATTATATTGCAATTTATATATAATTTAAAGTTTCAAAGAACATTGTGTGTATTAGATAAGGATGATTTAGTACATATTTAAACTCAGACCCAAATTAAACTACAAAATTATTAGTTATAGCTTATAATTAAAGTTTTATGTTATTTTTACTTTTTGTGATAGCAAAGCTCTTAGCATCGAAGCTCTTAACACTGGTTAAGACTTTGTCTTTTAACTCCTTAGTTGAACAATTGATATACTTCTATCATATTTGATTGTGGTAGATATATTGCTACCTACTACTCACAACACTTCCCACAATCACCTTTTAGATACCTTTGTCTTGTAAAGGTTTTCTTTTAGACTAACGGTTTAGTTGCTGATGATTTTTAAGTGCTATGACTCACAAATTATGCAAAATAATAAAAGTAAATAATAGAGATCAAGAACACGGAATATACGTGATTCTGTCGATATGACTAATTTCATGGATGACAAGGTTTAACCTCTACTGTGTTAATCTATTTATAGACCCCATTTTATCTAAGCTATATATTAGCTGACATTTTATTATTTTACAAATCCTATATTATTGTTGTTCCTTTCTTGTTGATTAATTAAGTGAATATGAGTCCATATGAATATTAATACTCCTTTTTAAAAAGTGAATAGTAAAACTTGACAAATAAACAATTAAAGTCAATAGATGAACAGTGATTCGAACAACAACCTTGATCTAGACATACTCCAAATCCGAAGACTTCTTCAAATCTGAACACCATCCTTAATTTGGATGTAATCTAAACCTAGACACTTTTTCTCATCTAAATCCAAACACACTTAATGTTAAAGATGGACATTGTTCGAATCTGGACCTTTCTTCTCATCCTAATCATAACACACTTTGACATTAATCTGAACATGCAATCATGACATGTAGTAAATACATACATCAACCCTGTTGGGAAAAACATGATTTGTTGAAGTTGTCACGAATTTCTCTAAGTCTGGCAACTCGACAACCCGAAGGTCTAAGGGTCGAAGAGTCAAAGTCTGAAGAACAAAAAACTGTCAATGCGCTGTTATGTTAGCCAACTCAAAGACTCAAAGGCTTGAAAAGTTGAAGTTAGTTAATCAAAGAAACTAACAGTACAATAGATGAATCTAAGACCCGAAGGTTATAGAGTCGAAGGGTCGAAGAAAATGGAACAAAGGAAATTGACAGAACATAACATAAAAGTGAGACTCGAAGACTCGAAGAGTCGAATGGTCGAAGGTACTTGATTAGAGACTCTGTCAGTTCATAACAAATCTGAGACTCGAAGACTCGCAGATCAACTGCTATCGAAGCCAAAAGCATCTCTGCACCAAACTATAGGGCTCGACCCATATCTTCAAGTCACCAAATCTTTGAGTCACCTAACTTCAAGGCAACTAATCTTCAAGGTAAACTCACAACACATAATAAATACTTAGCAAAATCATCAGCTAGGGTTTGTGTGGTTTGGCCACACCGTTCTCAACAGTTAAAGCACATTTATTGTTGCATTGAATGTCACATTAATGACTGTCAACCACCATCAGCAGATAAACGATGAAGATCAAAAGATCCAGTATGGGCATGCAACATACAACATGGGCAACAGATCTGTAGGATACGAGCATATCCACTTATCCCCCTTATACTTCTCGTAATTTAATGGTGAGAAGTCAGTTTGTCGGGATGAAAAAGCGTGCACATATGCACTTAAACATTAAACTAATAAAGCTCACAAAAAACTAGGACTTGGAACTCCAAGGAAAACAAATAATCAATTCTCACATGAAATGCGTTGTGCGCGTGAAGAACAAAGAAATTATCATACTTTGAAGAATCATTCAACAATCTTGTTCGAAGATCCAATATAGCTATCTTGTTAATCTCTTCGCTGGTCGTCCACAATCAATACTATCACCGAAGAATATTTCCAAATCTATTTAACCTCTTTATATTAACTTCTATTGGAATATTCTTGACTGATCTGAGATATTTAATGTTAAGATCATTGATTCATCTCAGATTTGTCTACTAGCTCATTATCATCTCTATACTCTTTTGTCCTCCTCTCATTAATAAAACTATAGTCATACTCTGTAAAGATTCCTATGTAACCTTAAGCTTCCACGAAAAAGTCTATTCATCACCCCTTTGGACTTACTTTCGGACCTATATTTGGTATCAAAGTAGTTCTACAACTCTCTGTAAAGATCCTTAATGGCAGACTCCAACAATACTGCTCTCGCTCAAGCTCTCATTCCGGTTAAGGAACAAGAACCTAGTCTAGCTCCCGTACTAGAACCGACAGGAGAGCAAGAGCAAGAACCTAGCACCAGCAACAGTAAGAAAGAACAAAAAGACTTCTTCGATGTTCTTCCTGTCTCATCATCACCAGTTCCCCTATGCATACTAGCTCGTTTCCCAAAGCGGAAAGCTAGAATGAAAGCGCACCTTGATATGTTTGACACCTTTATATGGAAAGTCATTAGAGACGGACCTTATACTCCAAGGGAAATCCAAAGAGGTCATCTAACCACTAAAGATCTAGAAAGTTGGACCAAGGTGGAATAGAGAAAAGTAAAACTCGGCTACAAAGTAAAAGTCATACTTTTCTCAGCTCTCGACGATGATATGTTCACTGAAGTACAGAACCTTAACACTGTAAAAGAAGTATGAGACAAACTGTGTCTCATTTATGAAGGTGATGAGTAGATAAGGGACAACAAGATTTTCATGCTCTAACAGGAGTATGGAGCCTTCAAGTGTTAACCCAAAGAATCTCTTGATAGTATTTATAAAAGGCTCCCTGGCCTCGTGCAAAGGATGAAGAGCTACCTCGTGCAAAGGATAAAGAGCTATAATTTAGAAATCTCCCGAAAGGATAAAAATGACAAAATTTTGAGATCTCTGCCTCAGAGATTTCTAATGAAGAGATCAGCTATCGCCAACTGAAGGAATGAAAAACTTGTGAACTAAAAGTATTGTATGGAGACCTCAAAACGTTCAAAATGCAAAAGGGAAAACTTAAGGCTTTTGAAAATCCATCCAAGAAGAAAGAGAAATCTGTTGCCTTTAAGGCTGCTGAGCAGAAGGAATCATCCTCTATGGATGATGAAGAAAAAGAAGAAAAAGACCTTGATACAGATAGCTCCTCAGATAAAGAGGTTGTTTTCCTTATCAAGAAATTGCTGAAGAGAAAGGGGAACTACACAAAGAATGCTAGGCAATCATCTTCTTCTTTCTCAAAATAAAAGGATAAAGAGAAGTTACAGTGGTATCACTGCAATAGGCCCGGCCACTTCGTTGTGGACTACTACAAGTTAAAAAAGGAGAAAGAAGTAGTTGAGCAGAAGAAAAAGAAGAAATGCTCCTCAAGTTCAAAGAAGGGTAACAAGAGGAAGGAGGCTCTCATCCAACAAGTTCAATAGTGACACTGAAGAAGAAGAGACCTCATTTGCTTCATGGCGGACACCTCACCTCCAGACAAGGTAAAAACTAATCAACAACTCTACATTGAATTTGAAGACACTTATAGAGCTTAGAAAGAAATAGAGGAACAATTTCTCCCCATGAAATCCAATAAAGAAAGATATTATGAAAAATTTGTTAAACTTTCATGTGAATACAAGGACATACTCAATGATTATGAGAAAACTGAGAGAAAGCTAAAAGATTAAATGAGTGAAATGAGACACATACATAATAGCCTGTTACAACAAGCTGATCAATTAAGAATAGCCAAACAGGACATTAAATTGCTTGAGCAGGAACTTAAAGAAACAAAAGAATAACTGGAGAAGGAACGACAAACTTGTAAAAAGTGGCAAGACTTAGTTGAGATTGTATCCCACTTTAAAACCACTTTAGACATTAAGGGTCTAGCTCTAGGATTAGGTTTCTTTGAGGATCAAGTAGCCATGGCTCAAAAATATCCAGTGCAAACCAAGTGTCTTGCTGGCTTTGTTCCTGCTCGTAGTATGTAGTATGATTGTGGAAAGGAGGTTGGTACGGTTGTTATTTGTCTACCCAAACCACTGGCACCCAAGCAGAATGATCAGGGTACTGTTGTGTCCAAGGACTATGATACAATATTTAAATAGGAAGACTAGTGTTTGCTTGGCATAACACGTTAGATGATGTGAACACGGTTCTAAGTTTAGCTCATCATAATTTTGAGAGGCTTGGAGGGTGGCTATTTTCTGGTATTCAGTAGTTAAACTGGTATATTTAGCAGTTAAGCTTGTGTTAATAGGTGGCTATGGCCCCCCGAACTGAGGTACCCTTGAGTGGGTGTGACCCTTGTAAGGGTAGTCGGCTAAGGCCTAAGATGAGCTCTTGGTAAGCTGGTATTGTACCCTGTTGGGTGAGACGGGTTGAGGTCTGGGTTGAGCTGTAGAGCTCATGGTGCTAGGGCTAAGTGCCTTGGGTTGAGGATCTCCATGGGAATCGTGTGGAATCCGAGGACTTTACAAGTCCCACATCGATTGGAGAGGAAAACGAAGCGTGCCTCACAAGAGGGCATGGATATCTCTCATACCATGAGGCCTTTTGAGGTGCTTGTGTGGCACTGCCAAAAACAAAAGCGAGGATTGAGCTTGGGCCCTGAATCAGACAATATCGTGCTATGAGGGACTTGGGCTGTTACAGATGGTATCAGAGCTAGGGACCGAGTCGGTGTGCTATAGTATCACGGGAATGTGGGCCTCCTAAGAGGGGTGGATTATGGAGTCCAATGACTTTACAAGTCCTGCATTGACTGGAGAGGAAAACGAAGTGTGCCTCATAAGAGGGCGTGGATACCTCTCCTGGCACGAGGCGTTTTGGGGTACTTATGTGGCACTGCCAAGAACAAAATCGGGCATTGGGCTTGGGCCCTGAACCGGGTAATATCGTGTTACGGGAGACTTGGGCTGTTACAGATCGTGAACAAGCTAACTTCTGTTGTGGATAGGTTGGGTCCTGACATTGTTTGCAGGCTAAGTCCTGAAGATTGTGCACATTACACAACGCTCGAATGCACTGAACATGTAGTATAGATTTATCTGTTTTGCATAGTAGGATGATGTGGAGTTATGAGGTTACCTACTAAGCTTGTAGCTCATCCCTACTTTATTGTTTACCCTTTCAGGATAAAGCTGGAATCCACTAGTTGAGAATTCAAATTAAGCAAAGAAATTAAAAGTTTCGTTTATTTCAACCTAATGGCCATTCTTAAATGAGCCAACTCGGTTACAACGTCAACCCAAGAAAATAATAGTAAAGAAATTAGAAAGAAATTTATCACATCTTATTGTTGAGACTTATTCAAATTAAATAAAAACAAACTAAGCCAAATCAAAACAAATCCATCGAGAGATTAAGAAGATTAGGTCACATTCCTTTAAACTTAGGATGCTCATGTTTTTGCAAGGAATGAGTCAACGATTTATTCTACGTCAAAATTTAAAAAAGAAAAAAAAACTAAAAAGGACAAGAAAAAAATAAAATAAAAAGGGGAAAACTTGAAGAAAAAAAAGAAAGAGGAAAAACAAAAAAAATGTGATAATAATTGCTTTTCTTTTCTTTTTTGTTTTCTTCAATATTAATGCATTCTTCTATGTATTTGATCGACTAAAAAATTAATTAAACAAAACAAAGGGTATGAAATTGTATTTTCTCAAAGTAAAAAATATTTTTTAAAATAAATTTGAATTAACAATAAAAAGGGCAAATTTAAAAAAATAAAAAATAAAAAATAAAAATATGTTAATCTTTTAAATTGAGAAAAAAATATAATAAAAGCAATCTTAGAGTCTCTGTTACAATTAGATAGTAAAATATTAAAATTTAACTCAAAGAGACTCTTCATCCCACCTTTCATATTTTAAAATTATTACTTTGACTTTTTATAATAAAAAAATACTTATTTATTCTTTACCTATTATTATATTATTTTTAAAAAAATTTTATTTCCATTCCCTCTCTTTCCCTCCCTTCTCATATGATCGAGTGCAATGTTGGTGATTCATAGCTCTGACAGCATGCCAGCCTGCCCCCTTCACTAGCCACAATGACAAGAGATGAAGCAGGTCTATGTGGGCGGCGATGTCTATTCTCATCCTCGCTATTGTTGTCCATTTACATTTGATTCTGCTCTACCATGGCGAGATCAATGAGGGCGGCAATATAGAAGAGACTCAGGTAATGTTACTGTTGCTATTGTTATCGATGTCGTGTCTTCCTGCCCACGGACGATAAAATAATTTTATTAATTTTATTCAACATAAAATAATTTCATCTGATGATTAAATTTAAAAGAAAGGATAAAAAAAAATTCATCTCCCAATTCAGGTGGGAATATCATGTATTGACTATTAAATGCTGAGTAGAATTTTGTTATTGTTGAGTGATAAATCAAATCTGACGGGTTGAGTAAACAAGTGACATAAAAAAAGATAAATGAAAGTGGGCAAAACATAGCAATCATGAGGAAGTGACGTTTCTTTTTCCGTTTTCACCAGCAATTGAATTATTACAATGGGTTAATTTTCCGAAAGAGCAGACAAATGTTAAGTGATTATAGGTGATGGCAGATCAATCAGGTAATCCATGTTTATGTGAGCGAAGATTTCTTTTTCTTTTTTTTTTTTTTCTTTTTTCCTTTAAAACATCTTATGATAAAAACATGTGTTAATCTTGGCAATTTCAAAGACAACGAACGCGAACGTGGCTTTAGTACGGTATGCTAATTTGGAAGGTGGCATTTGGTAAGCTAAAACTCAAACTGGCTTTGGATTTTTTTTCCTCCCTCTTTCCAATCCAAAGAGAATGCACCTTAATTTTGGATTTTAACGGCGACACATGCTTAGATGGATGTGGGATTTCAGAAAATTTAAAATTATACAAAGGAAAACAAATTTGTGAAAAAAAACAAAAATAATTAGAAAACCACGTTTCTAAATTTCTTCAATTTCAACCAAACCACCATGGCATTTTACATTGTGTTTTTTGAGGGACTATTTATATATAAAATTTTAAAAGTACTTATAAAAAATTTTTACCTTCTAATTATGATAAAAAAATAAAAATAATTTAAACTCCAAATAACAACTTTAAAATTTATAAAACACTAACATTAATCTTATTTAAATTTTTAAAAAGTCATGCATATTTAAAATTTAAAATTTAAGAATACTTTTATCTTTTAAACATCCACAATAATTTTTTATTTTGATTCATCAAATATCTTTTAATTACTTTTAAAATTTATAATACTTTTCAAATTATAATTTATCAAACACTTATCTGTTATTTTTATATTATTTTTTTAGTACAATTAAAAATAATTTATTTTAAAAGCATAGTATTGTCAAAGTTGAACTAATAAAAAAATAATATATATAGAAAATAATAATAGTACGTGTACCTAAAAGAATTTATGCCAAAGGTATACTAAAAGGGCATGTAACACATGCCTTTCGGTTGCAATTTGGAGTCATTCAAAAAATTTAAAAAAAAATCTTTTTATAATAATTCCTTCTAGACCGTCCACACCCTTTCTGCCCATGAATGCAAAGTTCAAACCCTTGTACATGTGCCTCTACCACTTTCTAAGAGTTCTGTACACTTAATTTGTAGTTTTAACAACTTCCTAAAAAACATGTGTCGACGCCTTGAGGAAAACAAAGTTATCTCTAGATAGATCGCACTGAATATTTGTGAAGATTTTTTAAAATCAAAACTAACCGTTTCATTGATTTCAACAATAGCTGTCAATCTGTTTAAACTTGGGAAAACATCTAATGAAGGGGAAATTAAAAGGGAAGTAATTATCCTAGCTCCTCCGCTTTCCAATAAACTTGTCTCACTGTCTCAATTATTATAGAAAACTACCACTTTTTTTTTGTTTTCAGAAAAATAAGAATAATTATTTTTCTAGAAAAATACCATTTATTATTTACATATATGCGTCAAGGGAAAAAAACAAGTCCATACTATTTCAATCTCCCAAGTTCAAATTTACTAAAAACACATGATCATATGGTTTTGCGTGCATGAGAAATGCGAGATGATTGGCATGGGCTTTTGACAGCAAATGCGCCGACGGTGAGGACCTGACCGCTGACCACCGGTGAGAACACAACACAAATTTTGGAGTATTGAATCAATTCATTAAACTAATAAAATATAGTGCGTATATGAAAACTATACAAGAGAGACGTAAAAATAAATTTTATTATATATAATATTAAAAATATTTGATGCATGGTAAAATCGTGACTAATTGATTGATATATATTTTTTTCATATAACAAAAATGACATTGGCTAACACATCGCGCGTACCGTCACGCTCCATTGGCTAACCCCAACAATGCACCGGAGCGGACTGAAAGTGTGATCTAAAGAGTCAAAGAGCTCATTCCTTGCTCCTCGTAGACTCCAAAAAAGTAAAAATAAAAAAGCAAAATAAAAAACATAAAACCTCCCTCTATCTCTGTCTGTGTGGGGCTTTGCCTATGTCTCTATCGCTGCGGCGCTGCCCCGATGACTACGCAGTTAATCACTAATTAAAACAAAACTTGGGTCTGTCTCTCTCCCTCTTCCTCTCTCTACCGATCCGGCTGTCTCAAGGTCACGTAATCGCAGGTGCGTTACTATCGTGTCGTTGTTATTTTGTTATTCATTTGATTACATTTTTTTTTGTTCGATGAAACCTTGCATATGCATGAAGTGCGGGTTTGGTGTTTCCGGGGAAAGACGAGGTAGGCCGGGTCAAGTTGTTCCTGCTTTTCTGATCTTATATTGCTGTGCTTTCTGTGTGCTGCGTTTTGTTTTATCGCCACCCATGTCTTTGCAAAAAAACAGAAACAATAAAGAGGGGTCGTTAGGATCGACTGTTGAGATCTGATCGAAACTGTATCTATATTTACGTGTTGAGTGTTTATTTTTCTCGTACGCGATCAATGTTCTTGACTAAATTGACTAGGTGTTCGCAGTTTGTTTTTCTTTTCTCCTCTTCTGGTCTGGCATCAGATGTGAGCGTGCAAATTGACTTTATTTGATCACTGCTTTCTTGATTAAACACACCCCACTTTAATGGGTGTTTGAAACTTGACTCATCCGTCTTTTTCCATAGTCGCGTGTTTGTTTCCTGAGAAACCTTAAGAATTTACAATCCTCGCTTATCTTTCCTTTCAGAAATTGACTTAACGGTCTGAGAATCATTATTCCTATTAATATTATGTTTCGGTCCATCTTCCCAGCATCGCAAAACCAATAAAGCCTACTGGGTTTTAAAAGTTTGTGAATTTTCATTTTTATGAGCCCCTTTCTGTTTATTTTGTTACCTTGAATGTATTGCTTTTCTTCATTTGGATTTACTGGAGAATTTGGACACGGGGGCTCTTAATTTTTCCTGTTGCCTCTTCCACTATCTGCAGAATATGGTCACTTGCTGAATTCAAATCGTAGGGGGAGTGTTCCAAGCCTCGTTTGCTGAATGGTTGTAATAGTAAGAATCCATGGAGCAAAAGAAATTGAATTTGAATGCACCACTTTTATCCGTTAGGCGATTTACGTCTCCACTAAAAGAACGATTTACATCCCCTCTAAAAGATCGATTTATTACCCCTCTAAAGGATCGATTTACATCCCCTCTAAAGGATCGATTTACGTCCCCACTAAAAGATCGGTTTACATCCCCAGCAAAAGATTCAAAAACAGGTAAAAGTTCACCACTTAAAAAGCAACAATCTATTCCTTCTTCCTGTCCAGAGCTTCAGCAGGGAGAGGTGACTAAACCAGTTGCAGTTCCTTTTAAATGGGAGCAGATTCCAGGAAGAGCCAAGGGCCGAAGTGGACTCCTGTTCCTCTGTCCTCCTCAGGAACAGGTCCCAAGTTTTCCAAAGTTTCCACCGGGGCGAACTCCAGAAATTGTACAGCAGCCTTCAGGAAAAGAACCTGATGATCAATCTGTGTATACACCACAAAGAAATGCATTTTCTAAGAATGATAGTCTCACTATATTGAAAGAAAGAGTTAAGGTGGAGGGTGATTCTGAATTAGGGGGTGGCGGTGATGATTCCTATTCTGATGAACATTACACGCTTTCACCTGATTCATGTGTGTTGAGTTGTCGTGTTAGTGGTTTAAGCAGCTTTGATGGTCCAGACATGAAGCCTTCTGGAACCTTCTCCTTGGACCCACAAACTCGAGATTTTATGATGGAACGATTTTTGCCTGCGGCAAAGGCCATGTGTCTTGAGGTACCTCATTATGCTTCCAGGAAGCAGTCTGTGGCATCTGAACAATTGAGCACTGTTGAAGAGGAGATCCATTATGGGCAGAAGTCTTGTTTAGATAGATATGGATCCCCATATCGTGGGGATGTGGGTAAAGAACTGCATGGAATTGAAGATGAGGATTGTGATAAGACCAGTGATAGACCAGTTGGAAACTCTGAGTTGATGCCTGACTTAAGCTCTAAGGGTTCTTTGTGCCTCTCACATCTGGTGCAGGGGATGGAGGCTGGTAAACATTTTCCCAAACCTGCTGATATGATAAATACAAATATCAATAAGGTGATTGCAGAACTTCTATTTATTCTTGTTTCTCTTACTGACCTAATATTCATTCTATAACTTGATGGAGTTTTCATTGCTTGTGACCATCTCATAACATTGCAGCATGCCTGGATGATTCAACATAAACGAGATCGTGAAATGAAACTTTTAGAGCGAGGTGATCATGACTATAAGCAATTTGGTACTAAATCTGGTCAGCTTAATTACAGCAGAGAAAAACTATTAGAGCCAGATGAGCTTCAACTTAAGCAGGCTTGTGCTAGATCTGGTCAGCTTGATTACTGCAGAACCTCATTTGAAACTGATGGATCATCATTTAATAGGCGTTCAAGGGATGGTGGCATATCTCCTTACAGGAATTTAGCACCCCGATCTTCCTTTCACGGAGGTGGCTTTCTTGGTGTTCCTAAAATAGTTAAGAATTTCAAAGTTGATAGGCCTAATAGCGAAGGCTTCAACAACTTTGAGGAAGCCCTTTACGGTCAGAGAAATAGATCCAGTTCTGTTTCAGGGTGCCCTACAGTTGAAAAAACAGTGTACATAGATTCTGTAAATGTTGCCAAAGCCGCACGCTCCTTGAGCTCGTCAGATACAAATGTTCAGATTGTTTCCTCAGATGATAATTTTAAGGCCTCGGGAGAAAGCCAAGGGAAGAAAGTAACTGCTACTGTAGGAACTTATATTCAAGAAATCAAACCTGTGAATACTACAGGAAGGGCCATACTAAAGCATAAAGGTACTGGTCATATTGATGCCTCATATCTAAGAGGCCAGCTAGGCACTATGGAGGGCAAACAGCATTCTGGTTTCCAACAGAAACCTGAGTCTTTCAATTCTATCAAACCACCTGTTGATGGAAGTGCTCGTATCAGTAATGAAGTAGCTGCAGAAGATGAAAAAAAGTCTGGTGTCAGCTCTACACTTTCTGCACTTCAACCACCTTTACCAAAGTCACCTTCGGATTCTTGGCTTGGAAGAACACTGCCTACAATTTCCTCCAAGAATTCCCATTCATATATTCGAGGCCAGTCCCCTCTCAGAAGGGATCGATCCCCATCCCCTTTAAAAAAGGAGACCCCTGTCACACCCCCCACTCCAGGCCCCAAGTGGGAAACGATTGTGAAAACTTCAAAATCACATCATGACCATGTACGTTATTCTCAGGTAATATACCTTGATTCAACTTGTGGGGGTTTTGAATTAGAAAGCATGCTGATACGAGAATTTAGGTGAACTAACAATTTTGCTCTCCCTTTTCAGGAGCTAATTAATCATGATTCTCAACAATCAAGAACTTAGTTGTGCCAATGTCCCTTGTGAAGTAGGTGTTTAAGCACATGAACTTTTGGAAATTTTGTTTTAGGTCTGGTGAAAGGTAGACGGCCCGGCCTATATTAAATCATATTTCTGGTCACCCCTTCCCCTCCTGTTGTTGTTTTTACCAATAGGTGCATTACCCATGCGGAGTGTGGTGTGCTAGTTTGTTTAAATATTAAATTGTGTTTTATAAACCTTTGTGAATTTATCTTTGTCTAATTCACAGGGCCGAGGGAATGTCATTTTGGGCTGATTTGTTTGTTTTTTTTTTTTTTGGTAATATTGATTGGCCTTCATAGGTCATTTTTCTTGAAATTGTTATCACATGCTGTTAATTTATTTATTTTATTTTTCTTGACACCAAATGCAAAACAGTTTCTGTTGAGCAAACAAAAATTGTTGTTGTTCATTTACAGTTTGCGTCGAGTGGAGAGGGCAGCAGTTATTGCAGTTTACCGAACTGGCAACTTAGGTAAATCAACTGAAATTGGTTGGTCTGCAAATTACGTTGTTCAACAATAATATTTTAGACAGTTTGGTCTATGTACGACTATGTTGGTTGGGTTGTTAGCTCAGTCGATTGTCAGATGGAAAGGGTCCCCCACCACCACACAACAAATGTTCTGTTTCTTTGCCATTTTCTCTGACTTGAGTTCTGGCGGTCTCTATTACAGGCCTGATTCTGCAGTTGGAACCTGGAAGTTAAAATTTGACGAAAATGATTGTTTTTTTATATAAATTTTAATTTTACTTCTTTAAAATTTCGCATTAGATTATTTATTCTTTTTTATCAATAATAATAATAGTAATATATTTTTTTCTTAATAGTAAAAAACAATTATATGTTAATATGTTGTCTGCATCTCCATCTCCCTTGCTTCATCCTCTCCCGCCGCGTTACCTTTACTGCCTGGCCCTGTACCGCACCAACCACTTCATGGAATCTACCTTTCATTGTCAGATTTGTTCAACCTCTGACAGCGATGGAATAAGTCCGAGAAGTCCCATCATGCAGAGCAGTGGATGATGCCCAGTCGCACGGCCGAGTAGTGAATCGATTATTCGCTACCGAATCAATCGCCAGTCATGCTCGATCGATTTGGACTTTAAAAGTGTTTGCATTTATACGAAATTATCAAAGTTAAATTTATTTTTGCATAGTTGGTAAAAAAATTAATTCCAATTATCCAAGAGTAAGGCGTGTATATTACCACAAATCATTGTTAATTAGTTTGATATTATTTTAATATAGAGAATTAATTGTATAAAAATTTATTCTTCCAATCATTATCCTCAATGCTTTCTAAATTAAATTACTCAAAGTATTGACATTTTATAAATTAATTTTATTAATATTTTAATATAATAAAATATTAATTAGTTACATAAACATTAATTATTTAAATTAAATTATTTAAAAATAATAAAATATTACACGATTAACTAAAATATAAAATATGATTAGAATAAATTATTAAAAATAAACTAGTTAAAAAGGTGCTCAAATAGACTAAACTATAGATATTATCACCTTGAAATACTCTTGTTAAAACGGCTTTGAAATATTATTACCTCTTACATGAAAAGTTGATCACTCCCACAATTTGTTAATATCAGCATGGATTAAAGGTTTGGTTTACATTTTGGTTCAGGATTAACAATAATCAACCTTGGCTTAGTTTGGTAATGTTGTACTTTTAAGAGAAGCTGCTTTTAGCTGTGCTAGATAAATAAGCTGCTGTAGAAATAAGCAAGTAAGTGTTTGGTAAAATATGATTTCAAAAGTGTTGTAGAATTTAAAAACAGATAATAGATATTTGGTAAATTAAAAATAAAAGTGTTGTAGGAATTTAAAAAGTCATAAATACCCTTTTATCAATATAGTTTTAAAATAATTTGTTTATGAATCCCAGCACTCAACCCTGCTCCTCATCCCCGTCGTGCAAGCTATCGGCCATGCCCAGGATCTACCAAGCTGTCGCCTTCGGGTTATCTTGTCATATGTTGCTTGTGAAGCCCAAAAATCTTGTGACTACACTACAAAATCGCAACGGCACTTGGTAAAAAAACAAATTTTATAAACAATTTAATATAATTAATTCTTCGAATAAACCAGATATGTTGCGTAGTTAGTTCCCATGACCAAATGTATTAGCATTTACATTTGCAAGGGACGTCCTTGTCATTCACGTGTTTTAGACTTAGAGAGAGGGAATTGAGAAGACAGTCATTGGTAAGCGTTTCAATCACCGATCTGGAGGTTTTGAGCCTTTGGCCACCCATCCCGTCGCTCAAGCCCAGGATCGCACAAACCGTCGCCC